>OX578285.1:27692279-28292279 GCA_951217055.1 Gerris lacustris
GCACCCAATCGTAGATTATTATACGTTTTCTACTAAATTCTGAAATAACATTTTTTTTTTTTTTTTTTGCCCTATCGTGTTCTGGATTGAAAAATTAAAAATATAAACAAATTTAGACGGGAAACCTAAAAATATAACAAAAAATTGAAGGGTCCCTGGTTCGATCCCCGGGGGGTCACTATGTTTTTTATCGGTAATGACAGCAAAATATATATATTTTTTTTTTTTTCGGGAAATTTTCATCTCCCCATAATGAGGTATTTTCACGAATTATTTAAAAATTTCAGGACTAGCCGTTATTGGGTGGTTTGGGGGGGGGGGGGGTATTTGGGGGGTATATCAACTTAATATACCAAAAAGAAAGCAACATTGAAAAAATTATATACGCATTTTTATCCTGCTCTTCAGGAGCTTTCATTTGATACCGCGCACTTGAAAATTTTAAAAAACTAAAAATATTTGAGTTTACCATATTTTTGCGAATTGCGCATGCGCATATTAATTTTAACTTTTTTGTATTTTTTCTTTGTGTGGGTCAAAAAGTTGCTCCAGTGTTTAAAATTTTAACTTTTTACCTAACCGGTTCGGGAGATATGAACCAAAGAGCAACGGACCGACAGACACCCTCGGTGTAAGGGTTTCCACAATGATCTTTGAAACCCTAATTACTTAACAATACAAGAACTAATCACATAATCTATTGGTATACGATTCTATTACTAATTATACTGGATACTTATAATTACTACGGATATTTATACTAAGTAACATTAAAAATTTAGGGTAACGAAATGCAGTTGACGTTTCTATTAGTAGACGAAACTGAATGACAACGCTGCGTATGTGTATTCTATAATAATGAACATGTCGTTTTCACATGTAGTATAGGTATTGTATGATTAGAAATAATTGATAATAATACTCTTCATTATTATCGATCTAATACTCTGTTTTGTACAAATTTTCTGTTTTGAATTTTCACTCATTTTTTTAACTTTGCGTATACATATAGTATATAAGAAAAATATATACACATATATATATATATATATATATATATATATAATATATATATATATATATATATATATATATTATATATATATATATATATTTATATATATATATAGAGAGAGAGAGAGAGAGAAAGGGGGGGGAGAGAGAGAGAGAGAGGGGGGGGGGGGCGAGAGAGAGAGAGAGGGAGAGGGATAGACTGAAGGAGAGAGAGAGAGAGAGAGAGAGAGAAAGAGAGAGAGAGAAAGAGAGAGAGAGAGAGAGAGAGAGAAGAGAGAGAGAGAGAGAAAGAGAGAAAGAGAAAGAGAGAGAGAAAGAGAGAGAGAGAGAGAGAGGGGGGAGAGTAGGGGAGAGAGAGGGAGAGAGAAAGAGAGAGAGAGAGAGAGGGAGGAAGTTTTGTGATCAAAAATTCGTTTTGATACCTTGATTGATTTACTACCCAGACGAGTCCAAAGCAAAGGCTTTTGAAGAAGTCTCCCAATTATTTATTTATACCAATTTTTTATATGCAAAACAAATACAAAAAAAAATATGATTAACACAAAGATAGAGTTACATTATACTCTTATGTCTATATAGACTGTGAGACACTACATTTTAAAAAAAAAAAAAAAAATTCCAAATTCTTAAAAAGTAGCATTAATTTGAAATTTCAGAGAATAGAGTTAAGAATTTGACAGTACAAAATTTATTATTGCTTTTTTGCCCAAAAAAAAAAAAATATCTTGATACATAGTTTCACAAAATCTTTTAAAACTAATTAGTAAAAATTTCACTGAATATTTCTCGAACTTTTTTTTTTATTTATTCTTTTCGGTCATCTTTTTATAAATGAGTGCCAAGGAGTGCTATTGTTTAATTTTCATCTGGATAGATTCCAACAAGCCATCTACATCTGGATTCTCAAACAGTCCTAACTAGAAGAAACAAGTTTTTGTTTTAATAATATATTGCTAAAACAACATAATATATTAAACATAAAATTACAAGAGAAAATGTGGAAGAGTGCGCTGGCACACAAGAATATTAGTAATTTACTCTTTCTTTAGTAAAGTGTTAAGGAAAAAATAGAATATGGAAAATGTCGTATATTGTTTTTACTTTAGAGCTCTTCTTATTTCATTTTACATGGTATAATAAAAATGAAAGCACCTCTTTTTTTAATATATTAGGGATTTTGTTGATAAGGGGTGTATTGAAGTAAATTCAAATAAATAATCATTAAATTATACGAATTTTGGCACTTCTTTAGATTGTTACTCCCCTTATAAAAAAAGAAGTGTGATATTCCTTTGTCCCGAATTACATTGGACTAAACATCTCTTTGTCTTAATAGTTATTTAGTCAGTCATTTATATTCTAAAATAAAAAACAGAGGGGAGTAACAATGTAAAGAATGCCCTTCTTTAGATTGTTACTCCCCTTCTATAAAAAGAAATGTGATATTCCTTTGTCCCGAAGTACATTGGACTAAACATCTCTTTGTCTTAATAGTTATTTAGTCAGTCATTTATATTCTAAATAAAAAAAACATAAGGGAGTAACAATCTAAAGAAGTACCCGAATTATCTATTATAACTTTTTTTGGCATTCAGTCGGCACTTGTCATGAATTCAGCCATTAATGAAACCGTATGTTTTTAAAATTTAATTTATGACTCTGATAGAAATGAATGAAAATTTTTATATTTTTATGTTTCTACTTGCTAGTATTATGACTTGAAATTTTATTAAATTTGGTTTGGTGATGTCTGGCAATCTAATAATAACCATTAAACTATATTATAATTTTAAATTACGGTACTTTAATTGTTACAGTAAAATTGTTATTATGAAATAAAATTATTTTGATAACATAATCCATAAATATTTGAAAGGACAATGAAAAGTGCGTTTTATATAACCTAATTTTAAGAGATTTCAATTTGAGAAAAAAATATAAAGTTCAAAATAAAATATAAATATAATATTTTTAAAAGTTTATAAACTCAATCTACCTAATAAGTAAGAAAAATGTCGTATATAATGCTTATCATTACCTTAAATAAACAGGTCAAGTGTGTGCTAGTCAGCAAACAGCGAGGGTCCGTAGGCAACACAGTATTGTTTAAGTAGTACCTATTGATGGTGCTTTTTAAAATGCTAAAATGCGTACTTTGAACTATCCTATGGGTCTGATATTCTCAAAACACATAAACAACCTTCTGATAAAGTATTTTTTGCCAGTGAACCGGGCTATAAACATATAAATAAATCCAAAAGAGCATAATTATTAAAAAAAAAAAAAAAAAAAAAAAAAAAAAAAAACGTATTTTGTCAATAACAACAAAAAATTGTTGTTTTTCGAAATATCCAAAAAGTTGTATCTTTAATAATTTTGGTCGGAGAATTTTTGCACTTTACATAAGCGAGATAGAAGGGGGGGGCACTTTTCACACCAAACTCAAACTCGCCTACACTCGCCCTATCAAAGTTATAACCAAAATAAATAGGTCAAGTGTGTGCTGGTCAGCACACAGCGAGGGTCCGTAGGTCACACTGTATAGTTTAGGTAGTACCCTATTGATGGTATTTTTTAAAATGCTAAAAAGCTTACTTTGAACTATCCTATGGGTCTGATATTCTAAAAACACATAAACAAACTTCCGATAAAGTATTTTTTTTGCCACTGAACCGGACTACAACCATATAAATACATCGAAAAGACCATAATTATAAAAAAGCGTATTTTGTCAATAAAAAATAAAATAATATTTTTTTCGAAATTTCCAAAAAGTGGTATCTTTACTTTTGGTCGAAGAATGTTCAGGAATTTTTTCAGATTTTTTGCACTTCACATAAGCGAGATAGAGGGGGGGACACGTTTCACACCCGCTTCAAACTCGCCTACGCTCGCCCTATCAAAGTTATAACCAAAGAATTATATATTTTTGTAATCAGCTCGACGTACCCTTTCATATGATACCCCTCACGGTGTCGAAAAAAATGTAAAATTTTTAACCCTTAAGTTTTTTTACCCTAATTTTTTTGAAAAATATTTGTTTTAAGTCGCTATATTTTTAAAATATGTGGGTCGGTACAAGACACATACATGCCAAATTTCAAAGTGATCGGACGAAAGGTGTAGCCGTGAGAGCATGCGACAGGACGGACGGACAGACACACGCAGGAAAATATAAGGGTCCTTGGTTTTGCCTACGGACCCTAAAAATTATATATTTTTGTAATCAGCTCGACGTACCCTTTCATATATGATACCCCACACGGTCTCCAGAAAAAACAATTATTTTTTAACCCTTAAGTTTTTTTACCCTAATTTTTTTGAAAAATATTTTTTTCAAGTCGCTATATTTTTAAAATGGGTGGGTAGGTACCATACACATATATGCCAAATTTCAAAGTGATCGTACGAAAGGTGTCACCGTGAGAGCAGGCGACCGACGGACGGACGGACAGACACACGCAGGAAAATATAAGGGTCCTTGGTTTTGCCTACGGACCCTAAAAAACCACAATTCACGCTATTTTCTGCGGCTTCGTAATATTGCGATTAAAAATTCCGTAAAATTAATGCTTTTAATTTTATTGTTACTCTCTTTAACGCGAAGTTGTAATTAAACGAATTTATTGGAGTATGTAATATTGAAAAGTTTTGAATATTTGACGGTTACCACTCTACTGCTAATATCTCAACTAAATACTCATTTCCTACATGTATTGTATTAGCATCGGAGTCATCTATTCAGAACCACGTATTTCTTCATCATTGTTTCTCCCTTAGGACAAACGGTGGGGAATTAAACAGTATTGCTAGCCAAAAAAAAAAAAATATATATTTATATATATATATGGAGGCCCGTGGTTCAAATTCCGGAGCCATAGTGCATATTTTTCTCTGTTTCTGTCTCCCGTAGTTTAATTTTTTTTTATTATATGTCGGTACCCGAAGGTCGAGTTTTCATATTTCTCTAATTCTAATAAGAGTGGATTTTGCCAAATGGTGAGATTCTAGGGTAACATTCTCTTGTCTAGTTCTTCTGCCGAAAAAATTTCGGTTCCTAGATTTGAGAATACATTACACGCCAAATATTGAGATTATTCTAACGTTTCGCGCAGGAAAAAGTTTGTATCTGGCTTAGCTTAGTTGGTAGAGTGCCATAATGGAAATATGGAGGCCCGTGGTTCAAATCCCGGAGCCAGTGCATATTCTGTCTCCCGTAGTTTAAAATTGTTTGTATAATATATATATATATATATATATATATATATATATATATATATATATATATATATATATATATATATATATATATATATAATATTTCTATCAATATAAATTAACAGGGTGCAGGTATTTTCTAAATATAGCAATGATGTTTAATTAAATTTCTACTAACATGAATTCTATTAAGTGGAATCAAAGCAATTATACATTGTTATAAGAAAGTCTTACTACGAGTGGAGCATGTAAATATCTGATAGGCTGTTCATTAATGAAGTGATCGATATTTATAATTTATAAATATAGGGGGGAGGGGTGAGGAGAATAGGGGTTTGCTATGCTACAGCGCTTAACATTTCAATCATAAGCCTTTTATTTCATTACAAGACCTGTCAACCCGTTTATTGATTAACGCTCACAATTAACTATTGTGTATTTTCATTTGTGTCAAGATGCAATAATATTTATTTTTCCTAATAATTCGTGCCAAAAAAAATTTAAAAAGATTAAATATTATTTTCCAAAATATCTGGTTTGTTGTTTTATCGAGCGATTTAGAAAGTGAAAAACGTCGATATGGTGTGGGAGAGGTTTTAAAGTATAATATATGTAGTCGTGCAAAGACAAAATTTCGTCTAAAAATACTGACGGGAAATGTGCCGAGATTGCTTCACGGCGACGGTTTTAAATTACAATTATTCGTATTTTCCACGAGGTCCGATCGAAAACTCGAATAAATCGTTGCGAACAGAATAAACAGGGATCTGCGACAGTTTGAAGATTGTGCATCGCAGTTTATTAAGGTTGGCTTTCTTGAAAGCGGGCTGTCGGTTCCCCGAAAATAAAGAAAGAAGAATTCGAATCTATTTAAAAAGCGCGTATTTCTTCATCGGTTGTTGCTTAGGACAAACGGCGGCAACGAAATGTTCGTCGTTTAAAAGCAGCTTTTATATTTATGTGGGTTATGAAAGGGGACGGATTGCCGGTGGATCGGGCCGCCCTGTGTCTCCCACCGTCCCACCATTAATAACGTTTTCGTATCGTTTTACTACTCCCCTAGTGTAGGCTTTTAGTTTTGAATAAAACGGCTATTATTATCGCGTATAAATAAAATAACTCGCGAGCGAGAGTCGCTCCTTATCGTTTGGCCAAGCCAAATTGCCAGGTGGGCCGGTTTCTACCGATATTTCAAGTCTATTATTCTTACCTGTCTACATAGACATTAGCCACGTAGATTAAGGCTGTTCTCTTCCCCCGTGCCCGAGCTATTCCCATCGGCAACAATATCCAACAGAAATAAACCACGGTCCAACCTGGTAAATGTAATAATGAACAAACTGACAAATAGACAGTCGTTCCTACAACTACCCTTATTTTCCGAATTCTTTTTTAAAATGTATAAAAGTCGATCGACTCGCAAATAATCTCAAGTTATTATTCTGTTTTTCCGTCGTTGTATTCGATTTCTTTCAGTATTTTCAGCTTGCTGTGTAGTTTCTATAAAGCAATTGTCCTTAACGAGCAACTATATGTTTGTATTGGCAACGCCCACGTGTCACTTTTCCATACTGAATCGTTAGCAAAACGGTAGTAGGTAGTTAATTCTGCAGTAATGAAAATATTTTTTTAATTCGCGATAAATTATAATTTATACAGAATTTGCCAAATTGCATCCTCTTACCTCAGGAGTTCATCATTTCGTATATGAGTAATTTGCCACCACCGAAACTCTGATTTATTCCCCACTTATATTAAAGCTTTATTTACAAAGAAACATCGTAAAGAAAATTCACCATTGTCGTTTTGCTCAATAAATAATATATCATTTATGATTAATATTTATTCAAAATTCTGTATTTATAATGATATATTATTCCACATTGATATTAACATCGAGTAGATGTGTATGCCTATCATAGGTCGTATAATTGTGTCGATTCATGGATTCCAGTAGTAATTAAGCTTCTGTTTGGAAATTCTGAAAGAGTTATTGAAATTTCCAAATCCATTTACATTTTATTGTAAAAAAAAGGTCGGTCGACAATTCGTTGTTTGTTTTTTTCTCAATGTTCATTGCATCAATCGTATTTTGAAATTGCCGGTTCAAGAGAATAAAATATGTCAGCGTGAAGTTCCGAAGATAGATATACCACCTAGAAAGGTCAAACAATTCTCGGGAGAGATTATAGTGGCCGAAGTAAACTGGCGGCCACGAGGTAGAAGTGTAAGGTGAAAATATGTTATTTAGGTCGGGAGAATATTTGTGGGGGTCGAGCACCGCCTATACCCAACCCTGCGTTTATGCACTCACTAGTTTCACAATGTTAATTAAAGGGGGAAGAATAGTTCGGAAAACAATTCAAAGATACGATAACAGATCCGAACATATTAAACGTTAACGAACAGGTTTTAAATCTTCGATATTAAATTCCTGCATACTTAAGTAGAGACAGCAAAGGGTATAAAGTTGAAATAAGCCGATTTCACTCTCAAAATCTTTCCATCGACCCAATATTTACCTGTGATCAACTTAAATCTGTCACTTCAAAATTTTACGATAACTCACGGGTACTAAATTCAAAAATAGCACAATGAAATATAATGCCATTAGTCACCCTAGAACTACAAAAAATGAGCCAAGATTTAATGCAACCAGACTAATTAAATTAATTTAAATCATAAAATTCCAAAATATTTTTAATTCGAAGAGAAATAATGGAGGCACTGAGACAAGGCTCCCACAGCGATCCTCGCTTACATATGTCGTTGTTAATGAAGAATTTGTCAACATTACAAAATGGGACTTTCGTGTTTTTCATGTCTTTCAGGGTTTGTCTTGTAAAGAGTGTAGACTTTGTACACTAATGTCATAACAAATATTTCTAAGATCTGTTGATACATTTACTTTAAAAGTTGTTGTTATGTGTTCGATGAAACCTCTCATATACGCTAGTTGCTAGTTTACACAAAAAAATTGGAATATATCCAAATATGTTTATATTAATTTTTATATTTTCTGAAGTTGAAAATTAATTAACAAAATTCAAGATTAATGCTCGAAGATAGTACCTTAACGAAGGAGATAGCGTATAAGAAAGAAAAAAGTATAAACTTAAAATTAAAGAGTGAAATGTTCAGGTTTCTAAATTATTATGGCTTATGTGCGAGGTCTTTTTTTGTGTGTTGCTTTTAATTCGATTCAAATTCATTGTTGCTTTTACCCTCTTCACGCCTTAGTTAAAATGTTTATATTTTTTATCTTAAACCCAGGATCACGCGGGTATTAAACAAAGCCGGGTTTGGTTTAAAACCCCCTACACACTGGCCGACACGACTGCCCGACAGTTGGCCGGTGTTTAGCGCTGTCGGGGCATGAATTCTGTCGTGGCCGACGGTCGGGTTGACTGGACCATCCAACCACCCCCCAACACTTTTTTTGTTGGGTCGGAGTTTTTTGGTGTTTTGACAGATACGGAACCATTTTAGAACCATGCACCACGACACCTCGAGCACTGCTGCTAAACTGACGGATTGGTAGTCGAGTTGACTCGTTTGTTCGGGGTGTGTAGGCAAGGTCCCAACATGAACGGTCGGGCCAACAGTCGTGTCGGCCAGTGTGTAGGGGGTTTAAATCAGTTCGGGGGATCGGCCATTTCACATCCAATCGATCCCCAATGTCTCACCTCTCTGAGAGTCCATTACCAGATAGGTCGGCATTTTACCTTGGTTTTAGGTGAGTTGCGAGTACGCAAACCATTCGGCTACGTCAGCCATACGATGCCGTGTCGTCCCATACCAAGTCAAATACCGATTTATGTGGTGATGGTGATGATTAGGGGCATGGCGGAAAATTTCCGAAACCAATAAGCCGGAAATAAATCTGCCTAAAACATAAGAATTTTTGGGAAAATTTCCGTGATATTAAAGATGCACCTCTAAACCCACCACAGCCTAATAAAAAGTGGAGGTAAGTGTATCATGACAGAAAAGATAGTCTCTAAGATAGTTATGGTTAAACTACGAAAAGAATCCATTACTCCCTTCATAAGTTTGAGGGAAAGAAATTATAAAAATAAAAGCAATTGTTCTATTTATAAATTTAAGAAAAATATATTATTATATTTAACTAATGAAGAGTAACTATTGTTAAATAAGAGAACAAAATTATGATAATATTAGATAATGAAGCGTAATTAACGTTGTTCCACACCAATAATTCAGAACAAGAGGTGGTAAGTTTTGAGTGATGAAGAATAATTGCCGTTGTTCTATTTATAAAATTGGGGAAAAATATGAGCATAATTTTAGACAATGAAGAATAATTACCGTTGTTCCACCTCAAGATTCGGAACAAAAAGGGGTAGTTTTGGAGTAGTGAAGAGTGGTATAGTTGTTCCATCTACATATTTGAGAACAGTATCAAGTTTTTTAAAATAAATATTAATATATAAATTTTTTTTTTTTTTTTTTTTTTTTTTTTTTTTAATAACTTACTGTCATTTTAGTAGAATATTTATCGAGTCCATTCTGCAGAGATATCTTCTTGTAAAATTGTAATGTGATATGTGACCCGAGATTGCCTGGTGTAGCTCTGATTTAAGTTTTTCTACAACACATTGCATAAATTTACTTATTGTACATTATATTTGTTGGAGTAAATATCCTATCGGATTTCTTTTCCCACTTGTTTTTTAAATAAATGTTTATTGCAAGTATTAGTTGAGTTTGTCTAAAGGTTAGTGTCTTGATTAGTTTGTTAGGTTTTTCATTTCACCTCATAAGACCTTAGTGTCATTTAGATGTCTGATGTCTTGTTAGTTATAACAGTGTTTGTGAAATATCGTAATTATACGAATTTTCAAAACCTACACTTTATTTCTTTTTAATGAAGCCAGAACTTTGACCCTCGTGGTACTCTTCCTCATTAGTGGTTTTTATTAGAAAATCATAAGTATTTCTGGTCAACGGACCGACTAATTTTGGCCAAGAACTAGTGATTTTGGCAGATGATAGAGATAAGGAGAGTATAGCTTATATTCTCTTCTCCCTCCCGCCACGTTATACATCATAATTTAACAAGCTTTTTATCTCGGAGTTTGAAAAAGTTTTCAATTATAAACTTTTTAGCACTAATTAGTTTTATTCTCCAGCGTTGTAGTCGGTTTCAGCCAACTACCTGGCTCTGCCAATTTAATGGTTCGGTTTGCGACAACATACCGAACTGTACATTGACTTGTTGTCATTGATCATTGGTAAAGCGGATTTACTAAACCCCCATTAAGACCGATTAATAAGAATGAAATATCTATTGAGTTGGACGAGACAGTAACAGATTATAGGTGACACATGTCCGAGAGTGGAACAAGTCTGAGCCTTTCAACCCTTGTCAAAACAAACTACGAAACAAGGGGTTGCGATTGGTTCCGTCGTCCATTTATTCTTATGGTCAGAGGCTTATTGTTTCTGAAAGAAGAAACGCTCGGATTCATTAGATTTTGTTCAAAGGGTTCGCAGGTAGTCTAGGTCTAGAGGAGACGTCCACTGCCAAAGTGCCGAAACCCTCCCCCTGGTTTGTCCGTATTAATCTTGGCATGTTTCGAATTTTGGGCCTCGTAAAAAAAAAACTACTGATCGGACCCACACTATTCCAACATCCCTCCCTATTATTTATATTATTATTATTATGTTTCTTTCTATTATTCGAAATTAAGCTTACCCCCTATTGTGACTATCCTTGAGTGTTAAAAATACTTGGCCGGGGGTGTAGTGGGGGAGCTAGGTGAGGGGGCCACCCTAACGCTGCCCCCGCTGCCCCGTCCCTCCGCCCTCACACTGTCCTCAGCTTCTTAACGTCCACTCGAATCATTTATCTTTAAGGCTTAGCGTACCTTCTCCTTTCGCGATATGTAATATCGGAGTTTTTCCCGCTCCGCTCTTTAACTTTCGGACGGTAATCGCGCGTCGCCTCGACCATGAGTCGTTCTCGTGAAGCTTCGTCTTTCCTCTTTGTGCAGGTAGCTTTTCTTTCCAGTCACTTATTATTCCACCATTTAAAAACATAGTTTGATTGATAGTGAACATGAATAATAAATAATAAATTAGTATAAAGTTTCAATTTTAACATAAAAAAAAATCCTTTTATCTACTCCAAAATAGATAATAAAGAGACCTCTAGTATGTATCGATTACTTTTTTTTATTAAAATTAATTGCAACAACATACTAAAAAGCAAGGAAAGAAACACCTTTTAAAAAAAGTTAAAAAATTGATCATTAATGGAATACTACTGTAAAATGCAAGTAAAAATGACATAATTACTAATTGCACTTGCAGTTTTACTAATTGTAGTTGCACGAATTCTTCACTTTACTTTACTTAAATATTTTTTTTATTATATTTTCACTGTCTTCACATCTACCACCAGTTTTGAAGAAAATCTTCACTAAAAGTTAAGTTAAAACTTTCCTAAATTAATCGTTTTTGGGCATAATCTGCACATTAATATCATTCAGCAGAATCATTTTCTATTTTTCCCCCGACCTTTGACGAACATTGTTCTTGAAAATTTACATTTTATAATTATACTAAATTATCAAATATCTTATAACATTTTTTTTCTATTGGCTGAGGACAATATTTTTCTATCTACCGACAGTATTTTAATTGCGCAATCGAAAGTAATTATACCATCCTATGATGATATTAGTGTAATCGAAAGAACAACTCACAATATAGTATGTTTCTAATACATTTCAATTGGCAGAATACAGTATCTTTCTATCTACGCAAATTCCGCAATAGAAATGAAGTAGGCCACTCTATGACGATATTGGTATTGTGTTTTACTTGGCAGTACAACACAATAGTATGTTTCTATCTACTCAAATTCCCTTCATATTGCACTTGCACAATTATTAAAGAAAATAAATACACCTCTTACATTTTTTTTTTTTTTTTTTTTTTTTTTTAATTTTATTTTCTTATAAACAGAAAACAATGTCTTACAGTGTAGTAGATATTTTATAAATCTAAGAATTAACAATACATAACAACGAAAGAACAACCTACAGAAATATCAGCCTTGATTTATCAGGAAATTCTATATTGCTTCAGATGTTTAAATCATAGTAAAGCAAAAGATTGTTCAGATGACAAGCATTGCAATTTCTGATGCAATCGCAATTATATTAAATTGTTATAGGGTTCAAATTTCACTACATTAGTATATTAAAGTAAAATAAATCATCATATTATATAGTGTAAGGAAAGTTTACCATAATCGTTACACGTATTTCAGATAACATAAATATATTTTAATATGATTGTACTTATACTTATATCATTAACTTCATTGTGTCCGATGATCTTATAATCTTTTGGAGCAGGAAAATAAAGTCGTTTCTTGATTCCTATTCAACAAACGTAGGTAAAGTTGTTTATTTTAAAATTGGTAATTTCTTCTAGAAAATTAAACCCATTTTCGTTATAGTGCTGCCTCAACAGTTAAAGTATTATTAAGCTTATTTCTCTTCATAGTAGAGTACAAATTGACCGTTTTACTTTGTATTTGAAGAAAAATAGACTGTTTTACTTTGTAGTATTGGAAGAAAAATAGACAGTTTTACTTTGTATTTGAAGAAAAATAGACCGTTTTACTTTGTATTTGAAGAAAAATAGACCGTTTTACTTTGTATTTGAAGAAAAATAGACCGTTTTACTTTGTATTTGAAGAAAAATAGACCGTTTTACTTTGTATTTGAAGAAAAATAAACCGTTTTACTTTGTATTTGAAGAAAAATAGACCGTTTTACTTTGTATTTGAAAAGAAAAATAGACCGTTTTACTTTGTATTTGAAAAGAAAAATAGCCTCATAGAACAGTAGAACATTACTCTTGAGAAATTATACATCGAAAATGGCTATACATTTTTTATTAGAGAATATCAATTGTAAAATGAATAAAACAATAAGAACAAAAGAAAAACGTTAGCTTAAGGTAACAAAAAAAAAAGAAACTAAAATGAGCTTTTTAGCCGAGGTATCAAGAAACTTTTATTTTTAAAATTTAAACATCTTTCCGATGCAGAACAATTCGATCTCACAGAAATATTTGTAATTATCACTTCAAAATCCCTCAAAAAATTAATCTTAAGAATCCCTTTATTTTATGGTCATTAAAATTGAAGATTCCCTCATTTATGAGTCAATTTAATTGAGAATTAATTTAGGGATGAGCTCACACAACAAGGCATAGTCTATTTTTACTTCAATATTATGGATCCGGTGTGAAATATGAGTAATTGTATGTGTGTATTTTTTTTTTTTTTTTTTTTTTTTTGTAATTGAATTAAAAAAAATGTAGCTGTAGCAAATACAATTAAGTTAGTAAGAACTTGTTTCCAGATTTAATTTAGGTCATCATTTGTATTGTGAAAGCTTAAACAAATCTTATAATCGATATTTTGTGTCACTTAAGAAGTAAGTGTCAAATAAGAATGTCTAATATGGGTCAGTCAAATTGTTAATAATTATGGGACCGTCTGAAAGAGAATTCTCTTTTGAAAAGGATATACATTTATTTAATGATTTTTCTATATTTAATATACCAACCGAACTTAAATATAAACTAAAATATATCGACTGCATCTAGAATAAATAAATTGGCGAATATATTATATAGAAGCCGTAAAGGATGTAAAAATAATTTAATTTATTTATAATGAGTAATGTATTTCCTTGTTTGTCATATTAAAGAATATCTCGATTAAAGAAATGAATTGCCTAACTGATCTGTAAATTATATTAAAATCTTAGAACTCATCTATAAAACAAATTAGAGCTGTCTTCAACAAGATCTCAAATCTAATCCAATTAACCTTCAGATGTTTACTATCTTAGATCAGAAATAGTAACTTTTAATAATTTATTACGGTCCATTCAAATAATTACAATTTTAAGGAGGGGTGGCGAAGCCGAGTGGTTAGAGTAGGACCATATCACCCGTTTTTCCCGGAAACCACCCGTTTTTTAATCGGGTTTTTTCCCCCCGTTTGAAAACCCCCCAAAATGGTAAAACCACCCGTTTTTACAATGCTCAGAAAATGTTATTCAGTAATTTACTAGTGTTAACGTAACCCTTATTACCTTATTAATTCAAATAAAAACCCCTTTTAAAATTAATTGAAAACAAAACCTCATATAATAAATTAAAAAATTGGTCCGAGACAACTCAGACAAACTCTCATATAGAAGTTCATAATTACTTAGCCCATTGCTATCCGTTTATTAGTTTTCTGAGGTACATTTAATTATTATTGAACACTTTATTAAAATGTATTATAAAAATAACTTCTCCTGGGCGGGGAATCGAACCCGGCCTCTCTCGGTCCGCTTTTAAAGCTATTTTCTCAGGAGCTTGATTTTTACCGGGATAACGTCTTATATCGTTGGATTCGTAGCGCCCCCAAATGTGTAGCTAAAATTCATTTCTAGATTTTACCTCGGGGTATGCTTTTTCTGAACATGTATGCCAAATTTCGTCAAAATCAGCCCAGTAGCTTAGGCTCCAGGCGTCTGTACAGACGGCAGACAACAGACAGACATTTTTTAAAAACCACTTGGACTCAGGGGACCTCAAAACGTGTAAATCCAGCAAAATCGAATTTTCGCGCCATCACAATATTTTCTCTTCATATGAGAAAGTAAAAATACAATACACAAAATAAGAATAAGACGTATTTACCATTTCATTTTGTTATTTTTTTAAATAAAATATTACAGATTAAGTAAATCTTAATCTGTTATATACCACCCCTATGTACCCTAACCTATGATACTTTAACCTATGTATAGCAGCTATATATAGGTAATGTACAATTTTTTTTGAAAAAATAACAATGTCAGATGGATGTTGAAGGTGTAGGAATTTTATTCTTAAATAAGAACCATCACTTAATTTGTGTAATAATGAGACGTTTCGACTCAAAATCAGAGTCATCCTCATTCGAATTTATTCTCTAAACAAAATATATATTACATATAATTATAAATAATGCTATAATATAATATTGCTACTACAATTAATTAATAATAACAATTTAAAAAGAAATATGTATAATTTTATTAAAACAAATTTGCACAAAATTCATTAAAATTAATAACAAAATTTGATCTCAGATAGCGACAGTTCTCACCATTTTACATTCATTTTTTCAAAATTTTCCGGGGGAGGACCCCCGGACCCTTCTACAAAATTTCCCCCGGTTTTTTAGATTTGAAGTATGGTAACCCTAGGTTAGCGTAATCTTAACTAGCCTCAAACCTATATAGGTTTAAAAACTGAACATATCTTGTGAGTTCGAATCCCAGAGATGTAAGACTTGTTTCACATGGATGATCACAGAGTAGATGAGTGAAGTGATGTAATAACCTAATGATGAGAATTCATCAGGACGTAAAAGAAACAGAAAAAAAATCTAAATTTCATGAAAGATTTACAACCTTTTGAAGTGAAACTTCTTTGGCGGCGGTAGAGTGAATTTTTTCATATAGTGAAATCGTGTAACGAAGTTTGCTATTCGAGAATCGTCCAAGTGTAACATTTTTACAGATTAATTGTATTATATCTATTTAAATACCAGCAAATCAAAACAAACATTTATTTTTATTAGAATAAATGTAGTTGCCTTAGAGTAGCTTTTTTTTTTTCAATTAAATTTCCCATAACCATTTCTTAATCCTGAAATAATAAATTCGTCAAAAAATGAAAGAGAGCAATGCATTCTAGAACTCAAGTTTCACTTTTAATGCGTGAGAGCATCACACGTTTTTTTTTTTTTTTTTTTTTTTTTTTTTTTTTTTTGTGACAACCTTCATTTTGTAAGGTAACACTGAGCTGTATGTTTCGGATAATTGTCCTATTGCTCGATTAAATTTAGTTAAATATTTTGTATAATTAAAACGTAGCTTATTAATCTGTAGAAAAAGGTGAATAAAACAAACTATTTTTCGTAATGATTTAAGATAAACGGGAAAGGAAACATTTGTTGAAGTGGTAAAAAGAAAACAAAATAGTTTAAAACTGTTTTAAGAACATCGTAGGAAATTGATTTTCCTTTTTTTTGAGGAATTTAAACAAATTATTATCGAATATGTAATTTATAAATAACCACATTTAACATATTACTCAAATGAGAATTTAAAAAGGAAATAATAAATAATGTTATAATTTAATAAAAATCTAATTTAAAGGTATGGGCCATGGGCCTCCGCTAATGTATAATGCCTTATACTTTTATGGGCTATAAAAATGACTAATGTATATTTAAAGTTTTAATTATAAAGTGTTAATGTAAGAAAGGTCACGAACTATTAGTTGGTTTAATAGCTTTAAATTTTAACAAATAAACCTTTTATATGAGGGTAATAACAATTAAAAAATTAATAACGAGTTATTTTTATATACATACAGTGAATTCAGACTTTGGGAATCATCCAAATAATAATCATCTTTTTTTATTAAAATGAAAGTGATCAAATATTTGTATTATTTGAATCGAATATATATAAATATGAATGTATATAGGGTGTTTCAGCTAAGCGTAGACACAGCAAAACGGGGTGGTTCATCGTCATATTTTCAGTAAAAAATGTCCTATAAATTGTCATGATCTATCGACCAAGTTTTCGAGATATCGATTTTCTAAGATTTTTTTACATAAATTGGGTAATAACTCGATAAATACAAAAGATAATAACAAGTAGTTTACGGCATTCGAAAGAGGAGTAGTTGGAGATCTGGTCTAGGTTGAGAACACAAGTAAATTGAATAGAAATATGTTGAACATGAATAAAAACACTTTTGATATTTTAAATATTTAATGTTATATTGTAGGAAATAGATAAGCAATACGCACCGTGTTAACAGTTTAAACGAGAAGAGAATGAATCGATTAATCGATATAGAGAAAGACCAGGGTTTTTCATGTATGTAAAATCTAAATAAAGATTTATAAAATTCACAACAAAATAAAATGGATAAAATAAATATTGGACCATTTAAAGTTCTTAAGAGGATTTCACCATTGTTTTAGAAAAGTTGATTTCGAATTATTTACACAATAGCAAGCCGTCACTTTATTTCCCCGGAAAAATGACCAAAGAGGTGGAGATATAAATTCTTAATTACCGCTACTTATTTTGCATTTATAAGTTTGTTTATTTTATTTATCAGGTTAGGGAGGTTATAAAAGGTTATGATTTTTTTTGGTTTTATTTGAGTGTCGTTTTATAACGTCTAATTTAATTATTCTTTAAATACATATTAATTAAATCAGTTTATAATATAATATATACAGGGTGACTGGCGTTATACGTGAAAAAATGAAGTAGGTTGTTCTACGCCTTAGGGGCTACAAAAAACACTATATAAACCCTGAGTCAAATATTAACCGTTCTCCCATAAGTTCAAATTTTATGTTTATTTAGAGATAGCATGCCTTTGCTCATAAAAACACTAATTGCTCCAAAAGTATAAAATTTAGAACAACATTTTTGGTTTCGTTGTAAAACTGACAAAATTTCCTATAAGAAAAGTGTAATTTTCATTTTAATTCCCTCAAATTACATGTCAAAAAATGTATACAAATGTTATTTCTTAGAAAAAATAAAAAAAAAAATTTTCTTTGAGGTTCCATAACTTAGAATAGAACCAAGATTAAACTATTCGGACTTCAGGAAAAACTTCTTTATTTCTAAATTTTCTATCTATATTAATATTAATACCTCGTCATAGGGCGGAATTTTTAGTAAACTTCGCTGAAAGTAAAAGAAGAAACATGTTTATTGTTGTTTTTGTTGAAATATAGGTAGTATACTAAACCAGTCTTGTTTTTTTTAATATGTTTTTAATTATTTACTCACCTGTTAGTCAAAAATAACAACAATAAACATGTTTGTTTTCTACTTTCAGCGAAGTTTACTAAAAATTCCGCCCTATGAAGAGGTATTAATATTTAGGAAATTTTTAGAAAATTTAGGAAATTTTCGATTTTTTTATTTTTTCTTAAAAAAAACATTTGAATACATTTTTGACATGTAATTTGGGGGAATTTCTTATAGGAAATTTTGTCAGCTTTACAACGAAACCAAAAATGTTTTTCTAGCTTTTATACTTTTGGAGCAATTAGTGTTTTTATGAGCAAAGGCATGCGATCTCAAAAAAACATAAAATTTGAACTTATGGGAGAACGGTTAATATTTGACCCATGGTTTATATAGTGTTTTTTGTAGCCCCTGGGGGGTAGAACAACCTACTTCATTTTTTCACATATAACGCCAGTCACCCTGTATATATATATATATATATGACGTAACATACTTATTTATAAGTTGTTTATCTAGTTATAAATTGCTCAGAATTAGTCCAATCTTAAATTAATATTATTGGTACAAACGTAATGATGTATTATTAAATATATTATTTTGGTGAATACGAAGAAAAAAAATAAGATTGCGTTTTGTCATTTACCTTTTAATTTATATCTTACTCGATAATTTCATTGAAGTGGAAATAAAACACACACAAACACACACATATATATATATATATATATATATATATATATATATATATATATATATATATATATTTATATATATATATATACGTATATATATGTGTGTGCGTTAGATAATCTATTTAAACTATCCCACTGAATAATGACTGCGAAATATAACAAAGGGAGAGAAATAAAAAATCCTGTTTAATATAAATGACATTATCTTGTGTTTGTTTTTATATATTATTGTGTCGTTAGAAACATGTTATTTTTAGATGAAGAGGGGCTTTTGAATCATATTATTTGTAGTTTGGTTGTTAGATGCTGACTGAGGCACAGGTTTATAGATAGATCTTATATTTATAGCCTTATTTTTCTATATTTTTAGACTTCCATTATTTAAATGCTTGAGATAATCTACTCTTAGACATGACACATTTTAAGAGCTTCATCAATTCTTTTTTACTTCTTTACTCTCTCATATTAAGAGAAAGTATTGTGTTGACGCTAAAATTTGATTTCGAGATTTTGATGAATTTATACCTTTTAATGTCCGTACTTTAACGAGTCCGAAAAAGTAGATTTAAAAAATGTCTGGCGCCTAATTTTAACGAAATTCGGCATTCACGTTCAGAAAAATCATACCCCGAGGAAATCAAGAAATGACTTCTAGCTCCAAATTTGGCGAACACTCCAAATAACTTAACTGGAAAAAAAAATTATCCAAAACGGTTCCGACGTTTTTGATACAAAAATAGTACATTACGCGTCTAGGGTGGAAAGTAGCATTTTGCATACTAGTTTGGAGTTTTCACCCGAGCGACAGCGAGGGTAGTAAAACCACACGAGCAAAGCAAAATGCAGTTTTTCGCACGAGTTGCGTACCGTACTTCTACTACTATCTACGATTGTTGGATTTTAATAATAAATACAAAAAAATCAAAAAATACACTAAAAACTTGATAAAAACAGTTTCTATAATCAAACAAACAGCTTCTATAATCAGAAAACAGCAAGAATTCTTCTTATCGCACGATTGTGAAACGCGCATGTGCAATGAATATAACTACGAAAAGAATCACTTTCTACGCATCTAAACAGAGATAAAATGTTTATATTTCATATCAATCGTAGATAAATTCATTTAAATACGAATCTAACGATATTCCGTTTTCCTGGAAAAAATCTAGTTCCTGAGAAAATAGCTTTAAACGTGGACGGAGAGAGGCCGGGTTCGATTCCCGTTAAAAAAAGGTTTCCAAAAAACGGTTTCGAAGATTTTTATTAAAAAAATCTATAACATAGTCCGTTACAAGTTACCACCAGGGTTTACAAGTTACCACCAGGGTTTACAAGTTACTACCAGGGTAAACAAGTTAACACCAGGGTTTACAAGTTACTACCAGGGTAAACAAGTTACCACCAGGGTTTACAAGTTAACACCAGGGTACACAAGTTACCATAAAACTGGGGGAGTTATTAACAAGCCAGAATATATTTTTATTGTATTCCTGTTTGTGGGTTTGTCACATAAAATTCTTTTAAAACCCTAAACCCCCCCCCCCCCCCCTCCTAATTTCTTTTTTATTGGAACTTCAGAGAAATAATGCTTAACCTCTCTGGAAATGGAAAGCCAAAGTTGTCGAGCGTTTATCAGTTATCGTTATCACCACGGAAATACTAAACCCCTTTACAGTTAGTATATTTATAATTCAATTAATGCTATGCATTTATAAATAGATTACAATAGATACGCAGTAATAGAGGCGTCACTAGTTAAATAAAATAATAATTATGCGTTTATAAATACATATATATAAATCTAATTATAGATATAAGGAATACTTAAGCTATCTCAGTTACGTGCAGCGTTTCACGTGCCGTTATCTTCCTCAATTAATGCAGGTATAAAAATATCATAGTATCCAAGAAAAATGTGCTTAGTTGTTTATATGTAAGAACAGACTATTAGGCATTTCACAAGAATTATCATTTATAAGCAAGCTAAAATTATAACCACTATTTTACCTTTCTCTCATATTGACACTACAACTCTATTTTATTGATTCTGTAAAGCAAGCGATGGTACATGAAAATATCTCGAAAACCAAGCTATTCTCGATCCTTGTTCGTAAACACCCTTTTTGCGTTGAACTTTCTATACGACCCCGAAGCCTGGCCATGGCCATCCCTGTTTATTGATCAAGATGGATATAATAAATTCGATATTATATAAAAATAAATTATTTTGATTTAAATTAAAAAATAATTTAATAAATTATAATGAGATACTGATTGTATATATAAACTAAATAACTAAATATAAAAGGTCATTGAAAACAGTATCACCTTTTTCCACGACTCTTTAATAATTTAAGGGTGATTTTTGAAGTCACTTAAAACATTGCGGATTTCCTTTAAAAACTTAATTTGTGAGTGGGTTGAGAATTGTGTTTATCCATTATTTTAAGCGATTTTTGTGCTTTTTTTTAATAGTACCACCTTAATGCTTAAGTTAAGCATGGCATATATCAAATTAAAGCCGGCAAAAATATGTAGTTTTTAAGCTTATCAAACACATAAGCTGATTATAAGATTATTTGGCGCCCTGGGCAAATGCCCAGTCTACCAAATTGGTAAATCGAACCTGTGAATAGGTCATGTTAAAGGGAATTCGTATGCACTTCAAAAGGATGCTTGGTTTACTGTTTTAGCTTATATAGAAAAAAATATGACCGTTTGTCTTGAGTCTGATCGTTTTAAACATTTTCAAAGTGGCTATGGCTACCGAAAAAGTAAGAATATTAAAATGGATATTATCATTTTTACATTTAATCTATTATATTTTTAAGTAATAATGTATCTTCATCTAGTAACTCTCTTAATCGGTCATAATGTATCTTTCTAGTTAGTAAGTAATTACTACTATTCATTTGTTGGAATTTTACATTTTAAATGTTATTAACTCTATCTTATTTACCGCAAGGTGATTTATTTTTAATGAAAAAAATAAAATTTAGTTAAGGCAACAACCTAAATGGAACAAAAAAGTACCTGTAGACCCATAGCCAGTGCTGGCGCGACAGTATTGGCGAACAGGGCCCCAGGGACTAAAGCCGTATCCAGACTGCTCGACCGAACTGAGGAAACGAGGCGAGCATTGTTCTCTGCGCATGCCCAGTCTGAGATGCGCAGGCGCATTGTTCTCTGCGCATGCCCAGTCTGAGATGCGCAGGCGCATTGTATACTGGGCATGCTCAGAGACCAATGCTCGGCTCGTTTCCTCTGTTCGGCAGTCTGGACACGGCTTAAGGGGCGCCTCGAGCATAGGGGGCGGCGGCCGCGGCCCCGGGTGCCGTAGCAAAATTCTAAAAAATACTTGCATTATTAAACATTGAATATAAATTAAATAGACATTGGTATATAATAAAGCTGTAACTATGTCCTGGAAGTTTTATGGTGAAAACTAGGTGCCTACCTGCTTTTGCCTCAGGGTATGATTTTTCCGAACATTTAAGCCAAATTTCGTCAAAATCAGCTGAGTAGTTTTAACTGCACACGTCTGCACAGATGACAGGACTTTTTTTAAAACCCACATTATTGGACTCAGGGGACGTCAATACGTGTAAATCCATCAAAATCAAATTTTCGCGCCATCACAATACTTTTTCTTTCTATGAGAAAGTAAAAAAGGGTAATTATAATAGAAATAACTAATAACTTTAAATGATAATAATTGTGAAATAGATTTGTTTTATCGATTACCAAAGATAATTTAAGAACAGAATACAATGCAAATTTGTTAAAAGATAAGAGCTTTAGAAAATTACAAATACTTAAATTGAATTATTATGTTTTTCACTTGTAGGACGAAGACACAATAGAATAATATTATAGCCTGTCTAAAAATCGTATATTCCTCCCACTTTTTACACCACCCCAAGCGATAAAAACAATTGGGAAATGGGTCACCCTTAAATTAATGTTTATACGTTTGTTGATAAGTGTAGTGCCAACTATAATCTTTGGCAGCTAAAATACTATAAACCAAAGACGTCTTATTAGTTAGTTGTATGAAAATGTCTTGGACAAAGTGAAAGATTTTCAATAGATCATTAATTTAGTTGAAGCTTAAACATTTATTACATGTTTACGTTAAAGTGAACAGTCGAGTATTGAATGTTCGAAACAGTGTTACCTCATATTGTCGGTTGTGTAAAACTCACAACAATAGTGTAAAAGAACAGCTAATTAATTTAGTTACAGTTTGAAATTTACTACGGTTATTTATTTTAAAATTTTCGTTAAAATAATAAATATTTTGACATTTTTGCTTTACTTTGCAACAGCCCAATAGTAGACCTTGTGTTTTATTTATAGATTTTATTTTATTCTTTATTTATTTATAAATATAAATATATATATATATTTTTACTTTTGTGTTTTCAGAAAGTAGAGGAGAAGGTGGAGAGGAAGAAGTCTGTCAAGAAGGTTGAAAAGGTGACCGACATTTTACTATTGAGTTTTTTCCAACGATATTTTTTTTTTATTTGTTTGGTACCGTTCCAAATTCCTTTTGTCAAAATCAAAAAAACTTCTCCCCCATCAACTCCTCCCAATTAACTTTCCATATTGTCTCTATCAAAGTCGATATATTTCATCTTGTACATTTTGCAGTTTGTCAAGGCACTTCAAACGATAAGAGATTATTCAAGGTCTTAATAAAAATTCAAAGATAAACAAACTCATTGAGCAAACACTTACTTCAATCAAAATAAAAACAAATCGTAACTCTTCGACAGAAATCAAAAATAAATAAAATGTTTTCACTAAAACTCACTTTGCTATATTTAGATGGAGATTGTCCCAGATCCAATTCGTTAAAATAGGTTCTCAAAACAAATTAAAAAAAAAAAAAAAAAAATCTAGTACTCTAATTGAATCGAGCACTTTTTTAGGTTGTTACTCCCCTTATAAAAAACAGAAGGGAGTAACAATCTAAAGAAGTTGTACGAAATGTTCTTCTTTAGACTGTTACTCCCTTATAAAAACAGAATAGTGATATTCCTTTATCCCAAAGTACATTGGACTAAACATCCCTTTGTCTTAACCCTAGAACGACAACAATATTTTTTTTTTTACGTAAACTCCACACAGGGGTCAGTGAGACCCCAATTAATTAATTAAACATTTTCTTTTTTAATTATTTATATATTTTTGTAAATATAATTTGTCATGCTAAAATACCATTTAATTTTGACCAAAACAAATAAGGATTTTAAAATTAAATAGTATACATATATGTTTTCATCAAAATTTTTTTAGAAAAATTTGTACTTTGAAAAAAAACATGTATAAAATTTAAAGTTCGTTAGATTGGGTTAATATTTTTTATTTATATATATTAAGAGTTGTTTTACAGAAAACAGGAACAAAAATGATAAAAGAAATTATAGATTTTCTTACAGACTCTGTCAAAGTTAAGCATTTTTGGCCTTAAATCTTTACTGTGATCCACTAAACCTTCAACTTAAATGAAGTTATATACGTCTACTAATAGTAATACAAGTTTTATCTTGGAACTTTTAACAGTCTTAAGACTGTTAAAACATTTCAGCAGCCCAAATAAATATAAAATTAGTTTTTTAATACAATAAAAAAATAAGACAGTTAACAGTGTATATGAAACAATTACGTAAATGGCACAAAGGGGTCTATGGGACCCCAACTCTAATTCTAATGAATACTGAAAGAAAACTAAAACTAATAACATAGGTATTGTTATCAGTATTTTACACAGAAAGATTCAAAGGTAAATTAGAAGGGAGTCTAGGTTTAGAGAAATACAATTAAAACAAAAAAAAAAATTATAGTTTGTATGGGGTCTGTGGGACCCCAATAAGTCGTTCTAGGGTTAATAGTTGTTTTGTCAGTCATTTACATTCTAAAAAACATATGGGAGTAACAATCTAAAGAAATACCTTGAATCGAGCTGAATTCACCTTCAAATTTCCTTCTAACGTTTTTGTTTATTATTGGAGGAACCATTGTGTAAAACATAGTGACCAGATAATTGATAAAGAGGTTAAAACTTTAGTTCTTTAATACAGGAGGCTGTACGTAGTGGAGGGATACGTAAAAGTTGGGGTGTAGCAAGGATCCCTAGGTTCCGTGTTCACCCCTGCATCGCGATTAATTTGGTAGCAACTTGAGTGAAGTGGCATCTTTGCTGTTACGAATGTCAATTATACGCTTTATACAGCTGGAACCACAATTCAATCCCGTGTCATCGGATCGCATATTACTTATGCAGGGTGGTCCAAAAGGCTCCCCCTCCCCCCTCTTAACTTTTGAATGGTTTGAGATAAATTAATGAAACTTGGGGGGATCTGTACCATGTAAAGGGAAGTTTGTTTTCATGCAATCGCCCACTAGGGGCAACCACCCACTTTGCCCCCAGGCCACCCAACTTCAAAATTTCAAATTGGAGTGTATATTTTTGATAGCATATTTGGATTCTACGTTGAAAAATAATAAACTTTTACTTGTAACTATTTTTTCTATCTCCAATATTTTGCCCCCTATAGGGGGGCAAAGATAGCAAAATAACCCTTCCGATAATACGTTGTAAAATCTAAACGGTTAGAGATAAATTAATGAAATTTGGGGAATCCGTACCATGTTAAGGGAAGTTTGTTTTCATGCAATCGCGCAGTAGGGGCAACCACCCATTTTGCCCCCAGGCTACCTAACTTCAAAATTTCGACCTAGAGTGTATATTTTAGCAGATTTAGATTCTACGGCAAAAAATAAATTACTAATATTTTACTTCAAACTTTTTTTCTATCTCCAATATTTTGCCCCCTATAGGGGGGGGGGCAAAGGTATAAAAATAGTAAATTTCAGAGCCTGGTGGCAAAATGGTGGTTGCCCCTTGTACGCGAGTGCGGATGAATACACAATTCCCTTTACATGATATAGATCCCCGAAGTTTCATTACTTTATTTCTAACCGTTTAGATTTTATAACAATCTTGTTATTTTTTTACTATTTCGGAAGGGTTATTTTGCTATCTTTGCCCCGCTGTAGGGGGAAAAATATTGGAGATAGAAAAAATAGTTTCAAGTAAAAGATTATTATCTTTCACCGTAGAATCCAAATATGCTATCAAAAATATACATTCCAATTTGAAATTTTGAAGTTGGGTGGCCTGGGGGCAAAGTGAGTCGTTGCCCCTAGTGGGCGATTGCATGAAAACAAACTTCCCTTTGCATGGTAGAGATTCCCCAAGTTTCATTAATTTATCTCAATCCGTTCAAAAGTTAAGATGGGGGGGGGGAGACTTTTGGACCACCCTGTATAATGAGAGGGTATGTTAGCGAGATGCTGTCAAATAAAACAAAGTGGGAAAGTTTATGCTAACGTTTCGCTAAATTTTTTAGCATCATCAGAGTAAGAAACAAAGTGTAGAATAAAAATAATAGAAAAAGCCGATGTTATAATTTATAACATAAACTTTTTCTATTATTTTTATTCTACACTTTGTTTCTTGCTCTGATGATGCTAATAAATTTAGCGAATCGTTAGCATAAACTTTCTCACTGTGTTTTATTGGACAGCATCTCGCTAACATGCCGTCTCACTGTGTCTTATTGGACAGCATCTCGCTAACATGCCGTCTCACTGTGTTTTATTGGACAGCATCTCGCTAACATGCCGTCTCACTGTACTTGAACTGTCACCAACCACTTCCTGATGCAATTTATCACTTATTAAACTTAAACTAAATTGTAGAAAAATGAATCCCTACGTGCTGGATATAATCACCATATCAAATTTTGGATTACAACTCACATTAAAATTGTTTTATAGGATAAACCGGCGGAGCCTGAAAAACCAGAGGAACCCACTAAAAAAGCAGACGTAAGACTATACTATGGGTTAAAGCGTTTGCTTCTTGTAAATTTATAACAAGTCGCCTGTCGCCTTATTATTTTTTTAGAGTTTTAGTAATAAATAATTTTAGCTTTATTACCTAACAAAATTTCTAAAATAGCTTTATTCTATTTTTATTGATTTTTTTAATGTTTATGGACGATGAATTAAGATAGATAAGCGAATTTGCTGTTGAATGTATGTATATATATATATATATATATATATATATATATATATATATATATATATATATATATATATATATATATATATATATATATATATATATATATATATAGAGAGAGAGAGAGAGAGAGAGAGAGAGAGGGAGAGAGATTTTAAATAGATTTTTTGTCTTTTCATTCTTTGTTGATCAGTTTTTTTTATGCTAAGTCAAATATAACACACTGCTTTTATGTGATCGTCTGCTTTATTATTTTAATATACTCCTAGAAATGTATAATTGAACAATTAGTTTATTAAAAGTATATTAAATTAATATTAAGTTATGTGTTATGCTTTATTAAGCTAAATTAAAATTATAATCTAGGGAAATTCAGGATGTCGAGAGTAGGGAATAATAATAAAAAATTGATGGAGCCCATCGCTAATAGGCAGCTTCAAGGTCAGGGGTGTTCATATATAGCAGGTGGTGTTCATAGCTTCAGGTGCATTCTTACCTTCGGGTGTTTATTCACTAGGTATATGACTCGAAGGTATATGAATGAACCTGAAGCTATATATATGAACACCCCCGACCTTGAAGCAGCCCATTAGCGATCTTTCTTTTAATACCCTACTAGCGATGATCAGTCAAAGTCAAAAGTAAAAATCAAAGATTTGGTTAAACCGACGTTTTGGAAAATGTTTTGAACCCGAAGGTGCATGAATGAACCCGAAGCTATATATGAACACCCCTGACCTTGAAGCAGCCCATTAGCGATCTTTCTTTTAATACCCTACTAGCGATGATCAGTCAAAGTCAAAAGTAAACATTGAAGTTTTGGTTTTACCAACGTTTTGGAAAATGTTTATTTCCTATCTGAATGAACCCGAAGCTATATATGAACACCCCTGACCTTGAAGCAGCCCATTAGCGATCTTTCTTTTAATACCCTACTAGCGATAATCAGTCAAAGTCAAAAGTAAACATTGAAGTTTTGGTTTTACCAACGTTTTGGAAAATGTTTATTTCCTATCTGAATGAACCCGAAGCTATATATGAACACCCCTGACCTTGAAGCAGCCCATTAGCGATCTTTCTTTTAATACCCTACTAGCGATAATCAGTCAAAGTCAAAAGTAAACATTGAAGTTTTGGTTTTACCAACGTTTTGGAAAATGTTTATTTCCTATCTGAATGAACCCGAAGCTATATATAACACCCCCAACCTTGAAGCAGCCCATTAGCGATCTTTCTTTTAATACCCTACTAGCGATGATCAGTCAAAGTAAAAAGTAAACAATGAAGTTTTGGTTTTACCAACGTTTTGGAAAATGTTTATTTCCTATCTGAATGAACCCGAAGCTATATATGAACACCCCTGACCTTGAAGCAGCCCATTAGCGATCTTTCTTTTAATACCCTACTATAGCGATGATCAGTCAAAGTCAAAAGTAAAAATCAAAGTTTTGGTTATACCGACGTTTTAGAAAATGTTTATTTCCTTCTTCAAGGTATAGTAAAAGACATTCTTGTATTATATCTGAGAAGGGGCAAACAAATTCAAAACGCGTTTAGTATAAATCCCAAACTTTAATTTTTAATTTTGGCTGATCCTCACTAACCTCAATTTCTCTTGGTAACCGTTAATTAGTAAAAGAACAATAATAAAATTAAAAAATAAACATTTTTATAATATATGCCAGTTTAAAAGTTCACTGATGTTGACCTCCTGAATTTTTCCAACCCTGGTTTCAGACAACCTGATCTCTGAGCTTAGTGATAAACAATTGCCTCTGTGTTTTAACAATCGACTTACATTTTGACACGTATTTACTCTTTGGTTATTCTTCAGTATGAGTAAGTTCTATAGAATCTTGATTACAATTTCAGTATGAGTAAGTTCTATAGAATCTTGATTACAATTTCAGTATGAGTAAGTTCTATAGAATCTTGATTAGAACAACCAATTAGTAATTTTACATCCAAATAATAGACTTGAAATAAATAAGAAATAATAAAACATGGGTAAATCTGCACTATTTGGCCCATCTAGGTATTTTTAATTGTCAAATTTACTTCTGTCTCTTTTTACGTTATAAAAAAGATTCCTAATGTTGCCTAGTTAGTTTTCGATAGTTGTTGGTTTTTAAAAAAATATAAACAACATATAAAGTGTCACACTCTTAGAAAAAATGTTTGTAGGTTGTGGTTAGTTTAGGTTAAATGTGGGTTCACAGCTAGCGGACCTCAGCGCGCACGAATTCATCTACGGCCTTCATACAGCGTATACACAAAAAGCTGGTTCCAAACCAACTTTTTTGCGGTGCCGCTTCAACTTCAAAACCTTTATGAAACCTTCACTTTAATTTAAAGCCTCTTAACTTTTTATGTTTCTGTTTTTTATTTTTAAACCCATTCTTTTAATTTAAAAAGTAATTATTGTAGTTTAATAGTACATTTTACATTGTTTAATATTGAAAATATATATCTCTACTACTATGATAACTGTTTGGTTCATTTTCTACTTTCTCCATAGGAGAGAATCGTTGCGACAGTTTTGGGCAAAATTATTTTTTTATTCTTGTTTTGTCTTTTTTTAACTTGGTTTGAATGATATATCATTATACCTCTCACATTAAAAGAAAAACGTAAGTGCTTTAAACATGTCTTTTAAAGATTTTAATCAAAAGAATCAACCTACCTTGAGCTGTGAACTCATTATTACACTTGATGTTTTTTAAAAAAAAAAAAAAAAGATTGACAATATCAAAAAAACTGCTCAGAAATTGTTCTTAAAAATTTAAAAAAAGTTTTTTTTTTTTTAAAAAAAAAACGAAGTAACTCGGACAATATTATAAATTTAATTTACCAAAATATTATGTTCTTTGATGATACAACCGACTTGCGATATCTAGTAGGGTATACTGTAGTTAGTAGTTGTACCTTTGTTCTTTAAAATTGATCATTAAGATTTAGATAAAGAAATCACTGTCAAGGTACCTTTCCTTTTTTAATTTTTATTTAATAATAATTATTATTTAATTTACTTGCTGGATTCTAGTGCTTCACTACAGAATGTATTATTTTAAACCCGCTGCGTGGAACAACGGTGTTCTTTTTTCTTTTTACTCCAATAATTTTTTTTTTTTTTTTTTTTACAAGTTATTGGTAGTATTCATACTACGGAACGTTTAAATTTTAATTCAAATCAAATTATAATTACTATTTATAAAGGGAGACAGACTAATAAATAGTAATTATAATTTGATGTAAATTAAAATTTAAACGTTTCGTAGTATGAATACTACCAATAACTTGTAAAAATTGAATTTCTAATTGATTGTACTAAGTACAGGTACTAATTGAGTACTTTATAATTACAAGCGTATTTCTCGGTCTAGTTCTATTGAGTTAGTTGACTTCTAAGGCTTGTAGAAACATTTGAAAGCTTAATTTGGGATTAGGTATCGATATCGTCCGAGGAAATTATTCTTCAGTGTAGCTTAATTGGTTAGAGCTCCCGCACACTGGATATGAGGGGGAGGTCCATGTTGAGGTGTGGGTTTGAGTCCCAGCGCTGAAGTCTATTTTTCTCTGTCTGTCTCCCTTTATAAATAGTAATTATAATTTGATTTAAATTTAAATATTTTTTCTGATAAGCTTATTTAGTTTAGGGGTTGTAAGAGATTATAATTTGAGGCACCTATATTTTAAGGTTTGTGTATTTAAATATAGAAATTATATTAAATCTTAGCTTGAGAGCAAATTTGAGAGTAATTGAAGAGCAAGAGTGATCAGATATAGTAAAAAAGAAAAAAAAAATGCCAAGAGTCAGTTCCAAATGACTCAATATGATCAACTCCCTTGAGAATGATCCCTGTAACATCAGGATTCACTAAATCTTTGACATAGTCTCCTCTGAAAGAACTAGATTTATTAGACTCCGGCAGAGAAAACCTGTCCTATAGAAAGAGACTGGTATCCCAAATTTACCATCAGTTCACTGGTGATGACCATTTTAAGCAATGCCGTGGGTAGGATAGGTGCAATGGGGAACAGCTGTCCCCGGGCGCTGCATCATAGGACCACCAAATTGAATTTGGCGACTTTTTTTGTTGCTCCGGGATTGTGTCGATTTGTGTTAGGGTTTATAACATCGAGGAAGGAGGTTAGAAAAGCGACTTTGTCCCTGGGCGCTACAAACCCTAGCTACGCTTTTGATCTTTAATGAGGCTATTATTTTTGCATGATAAAACTATCTATTTTGTTTTCAGTTTTATTCAATTCTTTAGTTTTAATTTGTTATTTAACTGTGAATTAATTCAATTTATTATATCCAAAGCTTGATTTCCTTAAGGGTATTCTAAGATTGTTTCTATTGCTCATAAGTAAAACTTTTTGTTTGCTTCTTATTCTGATTTCAGAAGTTTGAGAGGACAGAAGAAATCCATGTGAGTAAATTTAATTGGTTTAAGTATAAAATTACATTGATGATCAATTGAAAGGTCTATTTAGAAGACACAGTTTCCTCAACTACGGATATTTTACTACCGATCCTTCTCATTTCCCTCTATATATGTAACGGTCATTAATACATGTTTGACCACCACTTTTTGCTCACTTCTCACCCACTCCAGAATGGTCATTAATTGATATTTGACCACCAATCCATTATCTTCTTTAATACAATCCTTTGATCGTCAACATTAATACACCCTTAATTTCCTGTAAATACAATTATTATAATAGAAGTTAAATTCATAATTTGTAGAACAAGAAGCCAGAAGAAGTTAAAGCCGAAGCTGCTCAAAAGACAGACGTAAGAGAAATTATTATGTATACATGCTTGTTGTTTCGTCTTTAACAAACTTAATTATTCTTAATTGCAAGCAAATATGGTGTTTATCACTTGTATCGTCTGCTTCAGTTTGTCTTTAAATAACTACATGATTAGGTTCAAAAGGATTTTCTTAAGTTTTTTTACTTGTGTGGGACTTTTAAAATATACATTATTCTGAATAGTTTTTCAGCAGTATAATAAAAAAGTTTCAAATTTTAGTATTGGGTATTTTCGGAGATACAGATTTGTTAATGACAGATAGACACAGGAAATTATAAGAGTCCTTGGTTTTACCTACAGACCCTAAAACAATAAACTTAGACTTGTTTTTACCACCTTACTTGATCATAAGTTCTCAATTACTAGTTTAAATTAAACATACAACTAATTCCAAGAGAGATATCACACGTTCACCGCTTATGAATCAATTCGGCATTGAAAAAATCATTATTGCCAATTTAATTCGGCATTGAAACATTCATTATTACCAATTCAATTCGGCATTGAAACATTCAATGTTACAAATTCAATTCGGCATTGAAACATTCATTATTACCAATTCACTTCGGCATTGAAACAATCATAAGCATTATTAGCAGCTCCTTTTGTCCTGTATTGATAGTTGCAGGATCACTGGCACCTTTGCAAAAAAAATCTAATAAACATAGTTAGCTACAATCTGAACATTTCCTTAACAACTAAAAAAACAACAAACTAGTTCCAGTGATTGCTCTTTTTACACTTTTGATTTAACTATGAACTCAATTATTATAATGCACCGCTAATCCTTCATCATTCTTATTATTCTCTATTCTTTACTTAAGTACCTGCTTTTCATCTTACCTTCAACTATTCACTTTAATGTTTTCTTCTTTCATTTTCCATTTTACACTATGTTATGATTAAATACTATATTTATTTATTAAAATTAGTGCTTTAAATTAATATTATAGTATTAATGGCATTATTTAATAACTGCTTTAATATCAATGTGCTTATTTTTATGTCCAATCTTTGAATGTGTTTCCTCTGAGAAAAAAATGTGTATTTATGGACTTATTCATTTAGCTGTGCGTACAAAGGCATCTTTGCTTTACCAGTAGCTAAAAAAAGATTAATACAAGCCCTTAAATAACATTTCTTTTATCCATTTTCTTTTTGCATCTGTTCTAGTGCTTACTCCAATTTTTATTTTTCTCCACATGTCTAATTCAATATCTGATTTGAGTCATAAGTTTTTGACTGATTGAATATTTGTAAGTGTGTTTGGTATACTTAATCGAGCAGATTTTCAATGTGGGCAACCATTAGATTTTCTGATTATTGATTGGTTTTCCACAAAAGCAGATTTGTGCTTCAGATATTTTTATTAATTCAGGTTTTTAATAAAGGCATCTTTAAACTGAGCAGAAAGGTAAGGATTGATTATAGGAATACATCGAGAAAAATATGAGTGCAGCATATGAATGTATTTTATCTTGCTATGGTCGCCTTATTGTTCACGCGAAATCCAAGGTTACCCCCATAGGAATTAGGAGGCTTTCACATTGCACGTGAGACCAAGCGTGTCAGATGCGGCTTCAGAAAAAAAACCACGCATCAGAATGGATTGAACCCTGAGCGAGTTAAATCAAACATGTTTGTTTGCAAAATGTTTTGGTCGGCCAAAATAAGGTATCCACAAAGCACTAAGTGGCGGCCTAATAAATTCACATTTCAAGCTTATTTTATTTTTTATTAGCCTTTTTTCTTATTAATATAATTAATTTAATTATAACATTTAAATTTATTAGTGTTTGATGTACAATAATTGAGAATCAATATATATAAAATTATTTTGTCTGTATATTGACCAGGATTGCAAAATTTTTGGATACTTTTTCATTTTATACCTTCTGAAAACCAAAGCCGGGCCAAACATTTTTTCCTATATGTATCTATGTATGTATGTGTGTTGGATTTCATTGAAAAATATTGAGTAGAACCAAAGTTATTAACAATTTTATTAAACTACTGATTTTCATTTCATGGAATATCGGCCTTTGAGTGTCTCTCGCTCAGACACACAAGCAGTGTGAATACACACTTGCTAGGATCCATCTCGCTTTGCTTAGACTTGCAAGCAGTCTGAAAGCCGCCTTACTTGTATGTTACTGAAATAGTTATTAAGTACGGAAATCAGAGACGGCGTGTCGTGATACATTTATTTTTTTAGCCAAAGCGTGATATTAATTAGTATTTATATTTTCTTATCTCTAAGTTATTTTTTAAAATATTTTTTATACTAAGATTAAAATATGTATAACGTAGTCGTATCGCGTAGTCCGTATTTTGTTTGAAGAAACGATATTATAATTGTTTTTCTTATTATTTATTAGCTATTCTGGTAAGTTAAAGTTTATTTTTTAAAAAAATCTCTAATGATTATGATCTCAAATGACACATGAATTAAATTAGTACATTTCAAAAATTAATAACGTCACAATAACTGGAACTTTTTTTTTCTACCGTTACTAATATGGAAATAATGTAGGAACTTAGTCTGCACATTTTTTTTTAGAATAAATCAGTTTCAATCTCTTTATCTATATATATATATATATATATATATATATATATATATATATATATATATATATATATATATATATATATATATATATATATATATATATAACAACGATTAGCGATGTTTGCACAATATTCATATTTATTTATTGTACAATTATTCAATTTCAATCTGCTCATAAAAGAACAATGTCTGCACATAATTCATGATTATATTGTACAATTTTTCAATATCAATCAGCTCATAAATGAACTATATCTTCACACCAATCATGTCTATATTGTACAATTATCCAATTTCAATCTGCTCATAAATGAACAATATCTGCACAGAATTCATGATTATATTGTACAATTTTTCAATATCAATCAGCTCATAAATGAACTATATCTTCACAGCAATCATGACTATATTGTACAATTATTCAATTTCAATCTGCTCATAAATGAACAATGTCTGTACAGTATTCATGTTTATATTGAACAATTATTCAGTTTCATGTGCTCATAAATGAACTATGTCTTTACAGGAATCATGTCTACTTTGTACAATTATTCAGTTTCATCTGCTCATAAATGAACTATGTCTTTACAGGAATCATGTCTACTTTGCACAATTATTCAGTTTCATCTGCTCATAAATGAACTATGCCTTTACAGGAATCATGTCTACTTTACACAATTATTCAGTTTCGCTCATAAATGAACTATGTCTGTACAGGAACCATGTCTACTTTGCACAATTATTCAATTTCAATTATTTCAAGGAATCAGTTAGATCGTCAGTAGAATTAGCAAAAAAAAAAAAAAAAATTACAAAAGTAAATCTATTGTTTTAGTATATCATGATTGTCCGTTTGAAAATGATGTTTAATTTTCGGTAGGGAAATTAAAAATCCTTTAGAAGTAGTGCACAATGATTGAGTAAGAGCTCACCTATTTTAATCACTATGATGTTCAGTTCTAGAATGGTAGGTGACCAACTCGTTAGTTAGACTTCATTCACTCCTAAGCATTATATAGCAGGAGACTTAGTGACTGCCCTAATATATAGTAGTATAGGTACCCAACAGTTATTATTATGATTAAGGATAGATGTGAGCTCTAAGTAACTAATATTCATGGTCTATAAGATCTTGTTGAAACCTAACACTCCTATTTCTATATTATTTTACCGATCTGAAGAGTAATTGGATCATAAACTTTCTTATTCGGGTCCTCTTTTAACGTTAGGTATCAAAGAAAACTTAAAAGCGGTTGTACCTCCTCTGATCATCGACAAGGATAGAGGACGTTAAAGTGGCATTCCTCTCTGGGCCAGGGTGGAAGCAATGTTATTTTTTATTATGGACTATCTGTAAAAGGTGACATGTCAGATACCCTAATTACAAAAGAATCACAATTTTTACCGTTTAACATTTTTTTTTTTTTATTTAGCAACACTTCAGAAAAGTAACTATTTAATTAAAAATGTGTATTCTCTTGACGATCTAACTGTGTATTAAGGCTCTCGATTAACTCATTATAAATTCAATGACATTTATGTTTATATTTGTAGCATCTGACACTAATTATATTATTGTAGGTACAGGCGCAAGCAGAATATAAACTCAGAGAGACAACCAGGATAAACGTAAGATTACATGACATCACAACATTCTATACTTTTGTTTTGCGTTATTTCATTTTTACATTGCGTTTTTACATGGTTTTTGTTTATGGTTTTCAAAAAGTTTGTTCTTGAACTTTGCGACTTGTACATAGATAATCTATTGACTTTTACAATGTCTATTGAAAATATGATATACAACAATGAACATGGATTATTTTATAGGGTTTGAAAGGAGAGGAAACCGAGTCTCTACAACTACAACATGCCCAGAAAACAGAAGTAAGACCCGACAATGTACATATATCTACATGGCTCTACATTATAAATCGTGCATGATATATATATTCTCTTAATATATTTTCATGTATTACTTTAACAGTTTTATTCAGAGTGCATTTTTTACTTAACATTATTTTCTTCTTTATACTATTCATGTTATGAATAATACAATTTATTTGTAGGAAGTGAAATTGGAATCATTACAAGCTACCAAGACGATCGAAGTAAGATCTAAATTACATTATATCTACTTTACATATTTTCTTTAAATGGTTGCATTAAGTTTCTTTTCTCTATGTTGTTTCTTTACATGTTTATACATTTTTTTCGTTTACATATTTCCATAAACATCATTATTTTATAGGCAAAGAAAGCAGAGGAAATAAAAACAGCTGCACCTGTCAAGCAAATAGAAGTAAGATAGTATAACATTTACATTAATTACTTATGCATAATGTTACATTTTCATATTACTCTATAATTATATTACTGTTCCTATTGCAAAGCAACTTATATTAGTTGCTTTGAGAATAATGCAAACACTTTTTTTTAATGGAGGACATGTACTAGCATTCTCAGATGACCATATACGAGGTGCTACCCAAAAGTTCCTGAACTCTGTAAGTAACTCTTCTAATTACTGTAGTACATTGATCTGAGATCCAGATCTCAGCACTAGCACATCTCCCAAACCCTTCCTTTCGTTATCGCAACATTTTGCGTTCTTTTGTCTTATCAGTGTGGTGATATCTGTGATACTGTTTGTTGTGTTCTGCGATAGCGTGATGAGCGATTTGAAAGAGCAACGCAATTGCATCAAACTTTGTTTCAAGCTCTGAAAAACGATGACCGATAATCATCAAATGCTTCGTGAAGCATTTGGCCGTTTTTCGTTTTTTTTTTATGAAGTCATGGGAAAATCCCGAGCCTTCCTTGCGACTTTTTCGTCTTCCTAAAAATGAAACCCAAGCTGGAAGGTAAGAGATTTGGGACTGTTGAGGAGATTCAAACTATATCGCAGGAGGTCCTAAGTGCTATTGATAAAAATGACTACAAAAAGTGTTTTGAACAGAGGAAACAATTATGGGACAAGTATATAACTGTAAGTGGGGATTTTTTTGAAGGAGATATTTTGTTGGTTTGAAGTTTTAATAAATGCAGTTTTTTTAAAAAAAATTAGTTCGGGAACTTTGGGTAGCACCTTGTAGAAGCATTCTCAGATGGTTTCTATGAGTCTGAGAACTTAACTTTTATGTTTACATAACAAACAATTTTATAAATATATCAAAGAAACTGATTTCACTCATATTTCATTCATTTGACTTACTTATTTCATATGCTTGAATTTATGAAAAATATACTGTATAATGACATATTTATTTTTAAATAAATACTTTATTTCAAGGAAAAGAAACCTCTACAACTTAAGCCGACAGAACCTGCCAAGAAACCAGAAGTAAGACAAGTACATTTTCACATATTTTCATTTTTTTTTTTTTACTATACATCATTACTTAATTATTTCTTATTTATTTACTATACTTATTCCGTTTATCTTGAATTTATTTAAACATTGGATAAAAATCCACATATATAACCTTTTATGATTTTTTTTTATAGGAAATCATCAAAAAACCATTTAAACGCCCAGAACCAAAGATATTCGATGTAAGCTTACATTTTTACACTTCATACTTTCTTTTACTTGTTATTCAAAAAGTGTTTAAACTTAGTGTTTTTTGTAAATTTCCTGATAACTTTGGTTTCAACACTTTTTGATTATCTACATTATTCAAACAGTAGAGTCTTTGCATAAATAAAAGGATAAAATATTGTGTTTTATTATTATTTTTAAATTAATACGTTTCGTTTTAATTTATAAACATATTAAAAATTAAGGCTTATAAACTTTCTTAAAAATATTACGTTGTAAATATGTTCAGCTCGTTGCTATCTTTTTTTGTTTTGTTTTTTAAAGTGACAAAATTGTTCTTAATATCATCTAAAAGTATTATCAATAAACAATTTTATCTACGATTGTTACGAAATATAAACATTGTATCTCTGTTTAGATGTGTAGACAGTGATTCTTTACGTACATGTATTCATTGGGCATGCGCGTCTCATAATTCTGAAGAATTCCTCTTTTTTTACCGCCCTAAGGTGGTAAAACAGAAGAATTCTACACCTTTACGCACGATAAGCGAGTTTGTTTACATTTAACAAAACTAATTTGCTGTTTGTTTAATCAAAGTAACTGTTTATATCGAGTTTTTTTGGAAAAAAAAAAAAAAAAAAAAAAAAAAAAAAATGAGTGAATTAAGTGATTATGACGAATATGAGGAGAATAATACACCTCCCGAAATAATTAATTCGGCTCAAAATTCAACTAATGAATTAATGTCATCTTTATCAAAAGAGAAATACGAACTTGCATACAGGAATTTTATTTTTTTGTATTTATTATTTAAATCTAACAATTGTAGATCAAGTACGGTACGCAACTTGTGCGAAAACGTCATTTTGCATTGCTCGTGTGGTTTTACTACCCTCGCTGTCGCTCGGGTGCAAACTCCACACTCGCATGCAAAATGCTACTTTTCGCACTCGACGCGTAATGTCCTATTCTTAAAAACCTACTGTAGGATTAAAATTTAAAGATAATCTGACTACGTGGATAAATAAAAGCTGTCAGCGTTAATTCTAATGATGATCCTACTATAAACAACCCAATAAAATGTAGCATTATTCAAAATATTAGTCCTGAGTTATAATATTCATTCAATATTTAGTAGAAGGAATGAACAAAAGTTTTAAAAAATTAGCTATGCAAATTCTCTGCTATTTATTTGACAATAATTAAAAAAAAAATACACATTAAATATTTTCCATATAATCTATTTTACATGACAGTTAACAAATGTTGATTATTTTTTAGCAAAAGAAAGCAGATGATTTACTCTCAGTTCGTGCTTTACTTAAACCAGCTGATCCTAACAAAAAGAAAAATGTAAGACAAAAACAATTACATTTGCATTACCATTCCATTACATTTGATTTCTTTATACTTTGTCACTGTACATACTTAAAATTGTTTTCCCCTTTTTTTTCATTTAGGGGGAAAAAATATATAATATAAATTTCATTAAAATATTATCTACAAATTTATTTTTAGGGTAAGAAAGGTGAAGTTCTTCTTAAGGAAGTGGCCAAGAAAGAAGAAGTAAGAACACATCAAATACATTACATTATTCGTAAATTAAATTAAACTTTTGTTCAATTACATCTTTTAAATTAGAGGTGGGACAATTGATTATGTTTTTTTTTTCAAAATTGTACCACCTCTTGTCTAAATGCACATTGATCATTATTCTTAAAAACTACATATAAAATAATTATTTCTTTTATAGCTTAAAGAAATTGAGGATAGTAAAGGACCAGATCTCTTGAAATTCAAAGTAAGATACATTATACTTTATTTTCATGTATAACTGCACTTTCATTTTTATATACTGTTGCACTTCATTGTTTAGTTAATATCTTACTTACAGTCTCACATTATAGGTTCAATCTTCTTTTGATATTTTTATTTGCTCTATTATGGTGAAGAATTTATTAATTTTATTACTGAAAATATTTAAAGAAGAATGTCCCATCTTAATTAAATTTCCTTCTTCTAATTTGTTTTTATAAATAATTTGTGCAAAGATTCCTAAAGTTCGCAAGTTTCTAATAAGATTCCAATTTGTTCAGTAAAAGAAGTGATCTTATGGACATCCCAACAACACACTAACCCTTTGCCATACATGATATATATATATATATATATATATATATATATATATATATATATATATATATATATATATGTGTGTGTGTGTGTGTGTGTGTGTGCTGAAAATACTTAGCTACTACAGCTAGAGAAGTCCCATTCCCTGTTCAGAAAGGTTACAGGATAAGCTACTTGCATCTCCATAGTCTGTAGATTCTGGGTGACAGCTTAGCACATGTGTTTAATATGGCAAATTTTCAGTTTCGTTAAAAGTTCTTAAAATGTAAAATGGAATAATTTAAAAAAGAAAAGTAGGAGAATAGAAATATGTGGTTATTATCCTGCAAATGTATCACTGTTAAATATATCCAGGTTATGTCACTGTAAGTAAGAAATAACTAACATTATACATTTATAAATGAAAATTTAAGATCATTAAATTGATCTACAATTTAAAACTTATCAAATTCTATTCTGACTTGATCCATCAGCAAAATAATTATCATGAACATGTCCATCGATAATTTTGTATTGAATAATTTTCTTTAAATAACATCTTACAACTTAATTTTTACATTGTTATAAATCATTCGTATATACATGGTTTGGAGCTAAAATAAATTACATTTGCTATGAATAATTTAATATTTGTGACAAATTCCATGTAGATCAAGTACATAGCTCAGGTACAAGATCCAAAACAACTATTAGATGCATCATTTTAATAATTAAATACATCTTAGTTATAATTTTGATAATTTTATTAATTATCTGCAATAGATGAAACTCTTTTAATCACATAGCTTTACAATTACTTATTGAAATAAAAATATGTCATCAATAACATATAATATTAATTATAATCGATTACTTTTAGAACACAATTCTCATTTTTAATTAGTAATCCTTGTTTCATCCTGCACTGATTGGTCAAGTACATGTCAACTTATAAGGATGTTTGACATTTCATGTTATTATGTTCGTTACGTACAAGTGATGTAAATCATTATATTCTATCGATAACAATTAACATATTAATGATATTTTATAGGCAACAAAACTTGGAGACATCGATCCATTAAAAGCAACCAAGGAAACATATGTAAGCAATATTACATGGACATTTTCTTTTGTTTGTTTTCTGTTTTGTTTATTAAGTCACATAAATCATTTATTAATGTATTCTTATAATTTATTTAACATTTCAGTTTGTTACATAGACATCATGTTTAAATTTATTACATGATTTTTATAGGTAAAGAAAACAACAGTGGCTGCCAAAAAGGTAGAATTGAAACATATGTCACTACATCCACATGTTTTACTTGTCATACTAACATAACATATATGTTGCACAGTTTTGATTGATTACATAAAAGCACCAATATATGTGTCAGGAAAAGGAACCTTTTAGAACGTAAAATTACCTTTTGAAAGCAAATATATATATAAATTGATGTTTTGTTTCTTTATTTTTTTAAAAAGTCAAAATATAAAATAAAAACCTTATTAATAAGAAATAGAAATGTCTGTGATATACCTTTCCATTAATAATTTTTGTTATAAGAAAAACCTTATTTTTAATATAATTTCCAACTTATTCGGCATAAATTAATATATAACAGTTCATTTTCCTAAACACATATTTATATGTATGTATTTACAAATCACTTTAAATGTTTAGTAAAGGTTTGTTTTAGAAATGGAAGTTTAAAAATTAAAATTTTGCGGCAAAGAGATAGTAGTTTCTGTGCAAATAATTATAAATATAATTTTAATTTAACTGTATAATATCTCACATTGATGTGGCATTTCCATTCTTCATCTAATTCCACATCTTCTCAAAAAAAACAGTAAAATCTATATTTATGACAAAATAATTATTTATAACAATGATGTTTACTAAAATTATGAAAATAGTAACATGCATTTCTGAAACATGCCTTGTATATGTTAAAAATCAACTTAACATGATTGCACCACATTTATGTAAAGGCACTTTGTATTTTATTGCACATACTTAATAATAATTGTCATCTACAATATCACATAAATAATAATTTATTACATCATTACATACTAAGATACTTTTATACAAGTATAATAATGTTCTTTATACTTTGAACAAATTTAAGAAAAAAAAAAAATAAATAATTAAGCTCGTTACATTTTAATGATTTCAATGAGTTTTCTTCGACATACCTAATAATAAAATGTAACTGTCAACAAACAAATCAAAACTCTACATTATTTTGATCAATTGTGGATGGCAATAATTCTCTTTTCATTTTTGATTGATTCACTTTATTATGGTTTATTTGTCTTTTTGAGATTGATACACTTGGTTTATGTTTTCCTCCACTTTTTATTGTGATTTGATACACTTGATTTTCCATTCTTTTTTTGTGGTATACATTTGATTTTCTACACTTTTGTTGTGGTTGGTTACACTTGGTTATAGCACTTTAAATTAGAGACATTTTCATATGCACATATGTGATATTATTAACAACTAAGATAAGGTGCCCACCTCTTTTTTTAATAAAATAAATATTTTGGAATTCAAACATGCTATTGATTAAGCTAACTTGGCACCCAATTGGGGTGGTCAAGACAAATCTGTTTTGAATATTTGTTTAGTAATGTTTTGACAAGAAACTAAATTAATCTGTATATCTAGATGTTAGTTCAATTATCGTGCTTTACTTTAAAACACCCATTGGGAGCATCTTATCTTATCCAAGTTAATCTATCATTCAATAAAGACTCTGTAAGAGATGGATCATATTATCGTATAGTTTATATAATCTATGGCGGAGTATGCAATATTATTCTACAAATAAGTTCTAAAAAAAGTTAATATAATAAATAAATAAAGATTAATTAGCATTCGTTTTTTGTTCTTTGAAAAAGTTACTTTCCTCGTTAAATAAAATTAATTAGTTAATTTTTCTTTTGTTTCAAAAATTTTGTTTGCCAAAAGTCAAAATAACTTCTGCCTAGTAAGTTATCATTACAAGCGTAAAATTTCATTGACTTGATTGGTTTTACAATAAATATTTTACATTTATTGTTCAAGTATCTTTTAATATTTATAATAGTATTTTGTTTGTCGTCAAATTATAAATATGACTTTCCATCTCTCTCCGATCCTTATTATTTATTTTTATGTACATATAATCTTTAATGCACTTGACTTCTCACCTGCACATGTGTACATTCAGCACATTGTAAATAACTTTCATTTGTCTGTTTCTGTACAAACAAAAAAAATTAAACTAATTTAACAAAAAAAAAACCTTTTACAGATAGAGGGTTGTAAATAATATCTATTCAAATAAAATTAAAAAAATAAATCAAATCAGGATGTCTCATGAAAATTACATTAATAGGTAGTTGTGAAAATCAATTGATATTGTCATCCTACAGGGCTGCAAACTAGTCAGTAAAGTCAGTAATAGTCTGTATTTTGAGGAAAGTCTTTATTATGTTAGTATTTCATGAAATTGGTCAGTAAAGTCAGTTTTTTACACCTTGAAGTATGGATGTGGTTTATTGCTAGTGTACAGTTTTCGTGGCTTTCATGAGCAGCTACTACCTAACAGCCCCACTCTTCTTAAATTTAATTGTAACACAACATTTGCAAACATTTTTTTATTGGCTCAGCAACTGCTCAAGATTTATTTGCCAAGTTATGTGATAAATAAGGCTAAATTGCCGTAATGATGGACCGAATGTAAACAAAGCTGTTACAAGACTTTTGAACAAATACATGATTTTTTAAAAAGAAAAACTATGGTGATGTTGGAACCTGTAACATTCATGTTTTACACAATGCATTTAAAGAAGAGGCATGATACTCGGAGATGCATCAAATCTATTTTACAAATTCACAATTTTTTTAATGGTTGGCTGTCAAGGTGGGAAGATTTCACTGAAGTTCAAAAAGGCCTAAATTTGCTCAGTCATAAATTTATTAAGCATGTGTCGTCAAGATTGTTATCCTTGGAGCAAGCAGGCAAACGACTTTTAGAACAATGGCCAACATTTGTTTATTATTTCCTCACATTTATCCCAAAATATAAAACTGACCTAATGAAATCTACGAAATATAAGAACATCGTTACTCTGTTAAAAATTGACACGATGAAAGCTGAAGTATCTTTGTTTTTATATATTTTCTGGCACTTGATTGCACAGCATTACCTATTAATCGCGTTTGTTTTTTTTTACCAAAGATCAAATTTAAATTTTTACAGCTGCTCAGTGGGGAGAAGGGTGGCCAATTTTAAAAATAATGCATTAATTATTTGATTTACCATTTTTTTAAAATAAGGATTGATGTCAGTAATGTTAGTAGGTACTTAGTCAGTATTTTTCACATAATTAGTCAGTAAATTTGTCCTTACAACCAGTTTGCAGCCCTGATCCTATAATCAATTATAAAGTTAATGCCGGTCTGAAATTAATTAAAAAATAAAATGAATTATTAATCAACAATAACCATAATCTGTAAAAGGTTAAAAAAAAGTCGGTAAGTCACAATACTATTATTTTTTATTAATACTTAAGTACAATTAGGGGCCTTCGCATTAGGCTAGTGAACATACTTGTTAAGTCAACACAATCTGGTTTCATGCAACATCGATAGCATGAGGTGTTATTGATTTGGTTCAACATGTCGTTTAAATGTTGTTACAATTATATTTATAGGAAATCGAGGCTGAAGAAGAATCGTTACCAGAACCAACTATTATACAAGAAGTAAGACAATTAAGAACTTTACATATTTTAAAAATTAATCTGATATATTTATGGTACTATAATACTTATAAATAATTTTAAAAAACATACATTTATTGTTAATTTGTTTTACTCTTAATGTAAAAGCACAAAAACAATATAATTATTTTATATATAAAGTTATCTCGGGAAATGTGTGTGGATTGCTGGTTTGTAACCCTCCTCTAGCTTCCCCGTTCTGCCTCTACCGCACGTTTTTTCGCGTTCTAACTTGAATTTCTCTACCAATTATTAACGGAATCACGAAATGGAGTATATCGTTGGAAAGCTTATTAAAAGGGGAAGTTTTGGTGAAATTTGCCAGGCTAAGGCTGAAGAATTGTTTTTACTTCAAACACAAATTATATTTTCCGAATTTTAGAAACTTAATTTTTTTCCAATTTCGATTGTATTGAAATGATTAGAAATTTATTTAGAAACTTTTAAGGTTTGCATTCTTATTGGAAATTTAATGAGCCTTTCAATGGTTGTTTCAAATTTGCTATAGGACCAACAGTTTGGGAGATATGACCATTTTTATGAAAAAAACTCGTGTTTTACAGAAAAATCAGAAAAACCGAAAAAGTCCCTTATACTTGAGAATCGGTCAGGGGTCAAGAGGAAATTTTTTGTTGCTTTTGGGGTGTAGAATCACCTCCCGAAGTTTTTAACATTTATCGTGAAACACCCTGTATATATTTTCTTAAGATTCTTTGTCCTGCTGTTAGCATTACTGTCGTTACAGTGATGTATCAGTGTACAGATGGAATATATGGTATTCTTCAAAGTATTTGATTTAGATCAATAAAATAACTATTACAACAAATAACAAAATATGATAAAATGGTGTAAATTAATTAACATAACAGCAGGCATTACATCTGATATAGAATAGTTATCAAAGAAACGGTTTCTTTACCAAATTACATAAATATCTTTATTTGTAAATCTGTGTGGTGTGGATCCTTAAGGGTAATATGAATAAAAAACTCTCAAATCGGTGGCAACGTTTCTGCCCGACAAGCCATTTTCAAGCATAGAAATGAAAACTTTATTTAGAAGAAACGTCATGTTACTACATTAATATTATGAAATTTACTTGACTGGTTACATAAAAATACCTGTAATATATTTAAGTGAGGGTCGTAATGGTTGTGACTAATAATAGGTTGTCAATAATCCATGGAACCAAAGACATCGTTCCTTCGTCAAAAATAAATAAAATAATACAGTTCAACATCTCCTCACTCGTGGTCTAACAGGATGACTTGTTGAACTGTTTTATTTTATTTATTTTTGACGAAGGAACGATGTTTTGGTTCCATGGATTATTGACAACCTATTATTAGTCACAACCATTACGACCCTCACTTAAATATATTACTGGTATTTTTATGTAACCTGTGTTTTATGTTTTTGTGTCGAGTAAATTTCACAATATTAATGTAGTAACATGACGTTTCGGTCATGGACACCCTTCCGGGGCCCGCTCTTACACGTCCAGCTAGTTTAACCTCTTCCAGTCTTCCAATCGAGCTGAAACTTGGCACTTAGACTCTCTACCACAAAAACATTTTAACAAATTAATTAATTAATTTTTCAATTTAATTAATTAACTTTTTAAAAATAAATGGATTAATTAAATATTGAAAAAATTAAGTAAAAGAAATAAAATAAAAATTTAATTTAATTAATTAAATTAAAAAATGTATTAATTAATTAATTTGTTAAAATGTTTTTGTGGTAGAGAGTCTATGTGCCAAGTTTCAGCTCGATTGGACGACTGGAAGAGGGTAAACTAGCCGGATGTGTAAGAGCGGGCCCCGGAAGGGTGTCCATGACCTATGATTACCCTTAAGAATCCACACTTCACACAGAATTAATTGAAAGGGTACAAGTACATACTTATGATTTATTTGTAAAATGAACAAAACAAAAAGAAAATAATAACAATATATCTAGTGATTAAGAAATTTGTAAGATAACTAATTACTAGACTTACCTCCACCAATGATAATTATCTATTTTCCATATTATGAAATTAAATTCGGCTTATATTGAAATTAGGACTAATATTGTTGATTCTAAGTACAAATCTACTTCTTTTACAATTTCTAAATACTGTCTAGATCACATTAGGTACTACTATTTTAATACTTATTATTACAATAAACTATTTCTCTCAACAATACTGACATCTCTAAATACTGCTTTTACTTAATCTGAATAATGTTATCTCTAATTATTTACTTCCGTATATTCTCATTTAACATTCAAATTCTTAAATCCAAAAAAAAAAAACTTCCAAATACTGTTAACCTGTGTTAACCAGGTACTCATGATATTCTTAGTTACATTAAAATTAATATTCCTCTCATAAAACCAAAACTACAAAAACATTTTTCTAAATACTCATATCTTTAGGAGAGAAATGTTTCTACTCACAGTAGTCTACAGTAGTAATATACAGTAGTCTCGATAATCCGAGCACAGATAATCCGAGTTTCCAATAATCCGAGTCAGTCGAGAGTTCTTGGAAAGAAGGAGAGGAAGCGGGTTCCCTGAACTAAACACATTGAAGCAGGGCAGACCAGTGCTAGTAAAGATGGTTCCGTATGATTTCATGGAATTCTCTTCCTATCTGAGCAACTGTGTTTACATTCAAATTCAGGCAAGCCTATTAATTTGTTTCTTCTTCTACAGTTCTAAGTTAGATCTTTAACCGAAAGCATCGTGTGATATTTTAATAATGAGTGAACGAAAACGTACCGAATCTTTCGTTTACTGTGAAAGTAGATATGAGGAGCCTAGTATCAAAGACGGACATTCGACATTTTTTCCGAATTTCAGTTATCGATTGTTTCTTATAGATTTTTGGCCGCTGACTCAGATTCTGCTATCCATTTGCATAAAAAACGACCAGAAAGGTGTAAAAATGCATTAATATTTGTAGTTTTGTTTCAAATACGGACAAGTCAACACACGTTTTGCTTCAAAAGTGGACATAACCGAAACAGCCAATCAGGAGGCTGCATTTTACTAACTCGTTCCTATGATGCACTGCGGGCTTTAGCATCTCAATACCTACTCCTACCATTTTGTCATACATGTTTAGAAAAATGATACCCGAGGGGAAATCGAGAAATTAATTTTACCTCTAAATTTGGGGGCACTATCCCCTAAGAACTCTGAAAAACGTGGAAAAAAAAATATTTTTTCAATATTATTATTCTAACCATTATTTTCAACGTCATTTTGCTTCAAAAACGGACAAAACTTTGTTTTTGTTTCAAAAGCAGACAACTCCACTTTTTAACTCCATTTAGCAGCTAAAATATTAAAGAAATTCACGTTTTCAGTACTTCTAACTAGTTTTGAGTTTATTAAGAATCTACAAAAAAAAAAAAAAAATCATTGCTCTAGCACCTGTAGAATTTGAGCTACAGTTTTTCAGCTCTCCTGTAAAATTTTGAAATGTGCTCTTGTCCGTCTTTGATACTAAGCTCCTCATATGCTTTGTTGCGTATAGGCAATGGTGTAACACTGAAAACAATTTTACGGGTGTTAGGTGTGTAACAGTGAGTTTTGTGATTGGAAATAGAATATGATGAAATTATTTTAAAACCCTAATGAAAATTAAAAATGATTCACATTTTTCCTAAATTTCCAATAATCCGAGTTTATTGGTAATTCGAGTTAGTGTCGGTCCTGTCCAACTCAGATTATCGAGACAACTGTATATTAACAGATATTGCAAAAACCTAAATTTTTAAATACTGTCTTGTCTCTCTTTATACAAATATCACAAGGCTACTACTACTAAATGTTCCTTTTCACTGTTCAAATTAAATTCTTTCATTATTTAATCTACATACTATTTTATACTTAGAAATTATTTATGAAGAACTTTTAAATACTGTTTCTTAATTTGACCTAAATACTGACATCGCAGGTAAACTACTCTAATTCCTTCTAACTCACTAAATTCTCTTCTCATTAAATACTGACATTACTAGACAATTATCGAAAACACCTCTCCTACTTATAATTTAAATTATTTTCTCAAAAACTAAAACCTTTTAAATACTTTCTTCAATTAATCTAATTGCTGTCATATTTAAGCAATTATTATTTCTAAATATTCCTACTCATAACTCTGTAATTCAGAGGTAAAGAATTGCAAGTATATTTTTCAAAACATTAACTTATTAATCAATGTAAAACTTTTGTATATTTTAAATAAAGTCACTTAATTTTATATTTTAATGAGTAGAAAATAGCTTTCCTACAATTGCTAAAATTTGACTTACCTCTTTATTTAACTCTGAGTTTCAAAACTTAAGTACTTATATATATAAAAAAAAAATTCTATTATACATATTTTATCTTCGTAAAAAAATATAGGGAAATTTCAATATTATTATACTTTTCTTTAAAATAAAAAATAATTAAACAAATAAAAAAATATTTTAAAGATGTCAGGTTTATTTGAACGGTTTGCAGTCTAAATATAATATATTAGCGATAATTTATGCGATATTAAGGAATTGAATTGATTAGTCTGCTTAACCCTAGAATGGTAACCCAGCATATTTGTCTCTAAATGCTAATGGTACGTTGCCGCGACGTACACACAATTATAATGCCACTAAATCTACATCAATCATGGATAATTAACTATTAAAAGTCTGAAATTATTAAGGGGGGGAGGAAAAATATGTAAAAGGAATATAAATGAGAGGGGGGGGGGGGGGGGGGTGGAAGGGGGAAGGAAATTTCAGATTTTCTTTTTTTTTTCTTTTTACTTAGATTTCCTTTATTAGAAAATACAAAAAACAGGAACAAAATTATAAATTTGTATACATATAATCATTTACCATTTAGGTATAAATACTAATAGCAATAAATAAAAAAATAATTTTAAAATAAAGTTATTAATTACTTAACATGTTGTGTTTCTTAAAATCCTCTCCTCATGTCATATATAATTTTATTTTGTGGAATACTCTACCTTTATATCTTCCGCCCTACATTTCTATGGAACCGAAACAGATTTATCGATGTTCTTACTTATTCATAATTATTCTAAATCTGTTTATTTTTAACAGAAATACCGGGTATTCCTTGTGTCGAACGTTGGAATGTACACCTGTAAACTATACTAGGAACAATTTTATAAATGTTAATAGACAATAACAGCAGAAACCCCAATAATCTCAACAATTCATAAATCTGAATAACCCTAGTTCCAAATTGTACATAGTTTTTGGCCCGTCCGGATTATACGGATGTCCGGACTAGCGTGGTCCGGATTAGCGAGACTCAACTGTAATTAAAGACAGCATAAATCTAAGCCTGTTATATATATATATATATATATATATATATATATATATATATATATATATATATATATAAATGTTTTATTTATTGCATATTAGTAGTGCTAGTAGTAGAACAGGGTACCACTTGTTGGTGGGACCTACTTGTTAGGCTACTTTTGCATATTAATATTTATATGCAAAGTAAATATTATAAATGGGACCTTTTCAAAATATCTACAATTATAAATTATTAAAACTATTAATTAAATTTCATAATCAAAGAAAAAAATGTATTTAATAGAAGAGTAATTTAATTTTCTAGGAAAACAAACCAGAATAAGCTAAGCGTGAATCACTTAAAAACTGGAATTAAGAAAATGATTATTCCGTTTGAATATTGCATTTAAATTTATTTTAAGATATTCTAATTAACAAATAAAAAAACTTTAAAATATTTGTCTTTTATAGGGGAAAAAATAGGAGGCTAAGGTTCAGTTGTTTAAAAAACCTGAAATAAGATATGAAATAGCCTGCTTAAACAATGCTTTTGGAATAAATTGAAAATTATATAATATAATATTTCATTTTAACGGTATTCGCTCTCTTAATGAAAAATCAAATGATAATATAATCCATTAATTAAGCTCAAACATTTGTCTTCTTTTATAGGAAAAGAAACCTGAAGAACCTAGGCGTCAGTCTCTTAAAAAATCTGAAGTAAGATATTGATTAGTTACTCTTAAACAAAGCTTTTAATATGAATCTTTTTAAATAAAAACCGGTAGTTTTTTGTTCTTTTTATTTAAAAAAAAATGAAGGAGCAAAAACATTTAAATAAACGCCTAATTATTTTCTTCTTTTATAGGAACAGAAACCTGAAGAAGCTAGGCGTCAATCTCTTAAAAAACCTGAAGTAAGATATTGATAATGACAAGTCTGCTTAATTAATTAGAAAGCTTTTCAAAATTATTAGAATATATCTGCAAAATATTGTACCCTAGAGATGGTTTATTAATTTGAAAATTATATATACCCTATAGAAACAAAAGTATCCTAATTATTTTATTTTTTTATAGGAAAAGAAACCTGAAGAACTTAGGCGTCAATCTCTTAAAAAACCAGAAGTAAGATAATTTTATCAGCATAGGAATTTACAGGGTCAGCTTAATTAAAATTTAACATTTAGGTTTATCAGAATTTTCATTCATTTTTAATGAATTTATTTATAAAAATCAATTTTAAAATAAAGAATTTATTATAGCTATGTCAAAATCTCTTTCAATGAATCTCTTCAATGGGCCAGTGCCAGTATTTTATCAGGCTTGACCTTGTATTATTTTTAAATGAAAATCCATCCTTTATATGTGGAGGGGTTTTACCTATCAAAAACACCTAACACATAAGTAAACCTGGTTTTCATTAGAGCTACCCCCCCCCCCCCCTTTTTTTGAAGAATTACTTACCTTCAGCAGTCTAAAAAATCATTTATTACATGTAGAGGACTTTGTGCCTATACATCTATTGTTTGTGTTACGAAAATCACATATTATTATGCAAGATTCAATGATTTGTTCTGATTCTACACCTTTCTCGAATCTCCTGAAGAAAAACCACTAATTTTTGTTAAGCTGACCCAACTTAGTTCGCTTTTACAAAATAAATATAAGCTTTTAAATTATCCGAATTTATCATGATTTTTATATTTTAATCATGATGATTGTCATTATCTTTAAAATTACCATTGTATTTATTTTTAGGATAAGAAATCTGAGGAGGTTAAGCGTGAACCACTCAAAAAACCAGAAGTAAGATATTACTGTTTTAGAATTACATTACGACTTTTTGTTTTAGAATTACATTACTTTTTTTTTAGATAATGCTTCCTATAAATTTAGCTTTTCCGAAAAAGATAAAAATATTGAAGTTAAAAAAACAATAATATAAAGTCTGTACTTTTATTTTTATAGGAAAAGAAACCAGAAGAACCTAAGCGCGAACCGCTCAAAAAGCCAGAAGTAAGACATTACTGTTTTAGAATTACATTACGACTTTTCGTAGATAATGCTTTCTATAAATTTAGCTTTTCCGAACAAGATAAAAATATTGTAGTTAAAGAAACAAGAATATAAAGTCTGTACTTTTATTTTTGTAGGAAAAGAAACCTGAAGAGCCTAAGCGTGAACCAGCTAAAAAACCAGAAGTAAGATTATTAAAAATAAAAATGCTTTAGCACTGATTTTTCGCTTAAAACGAATTATGCTTTTTTATTTATAAATATTCTTCGTTAGGAGTATTAAGGATGTACAGAGTTCCTTTACATTTTTTCAGCCAAAGCGTGAACTTACTAAAGAACCTCAAGTGAGATATCATTTGAAAACGAGATTGAGCTTTGAAAGTAAAAGAAATAAAGCGAGTTTTGAAGTGTTAACCAGTAAAGAATTTTAAAGCTTTGAAAATGCTCAGAATAAAAATATTTAAAAGGTGTTTTGAGGAGTAGTTTAGTAAAAGAATTTTTGGCTTTCGGAAAAAGCTGTGAGTAATAAATAGAGAGTGATTTTTTGGCTTAAAAAAAAACTTGAAGCCTAATAAGTAAATAAAATTATTAAAAAAAGAATAAACTAAGAATTATTATTGGCATATTAAGAAAAGTGAAATAATTATTGATTCTTTCCTCCCTGAAAAAGCTTCAAGCCTAATCGAGAGTAAAATAGTGAAACTTCACATAATATTACTAAACAAGCTTTAAAAGTTTGGCTCCTGTTTATGAATTTACTATTTTGATTCGCTCTTAGAATATTATTAAATATGTCAAGCAGTTTAAAATACAAGTTGTAGTCGGATAAACTTAGTTTATTAGGTTTCTGAATTAATTCATTGTAAAATTCATTAAAATCATGTACATGATTTTGTTTTATTGTCTGATATATGTAATTAAAAATAAAAAAATGTTTTAATATATTCTAAGAGCGAAGTGTCATGAAATTATTTTAGAATTAATCACTCTAATAAATTTGCTTATTATTACTATATTCTATTAACATTTTTCAGGAAGAGATCATTTATTTATTTTATAGATTACTTTGCGTTTAGTGATGCAGTTTTAACTATCCTAGTGTGTTATTTTAATTGGCGTGTTTAGTAACTGACCGAATCAGTTTAATGGCAACTTAATATGGATATGTTTTCTAAACGTAGTTTGTTTTATTTCCAGGTTGAGGAGAAAGTCAGGAAGGAATCTCTGCTTAAAGCTGAGGTATGAAATACAATATTTATTTAATTTTCTATATTTTACAATAATTGATGATCAAGAGATTAAATTCATCAATAACGTTGAAATCAGTAAATTGTTGGTATTTGATTGGTCCGAACAAGTGGTTCGTCCATTACTAGTACTAGGACCTGCTGCAGCTAGCTGCACATTTTTACCAAGTTTCTATATTTTCAATTCTTCCGAAGCTATTGTATTCATTGTGTCTCTACCTAAGCATTCTTATTAATAAATAATGATGATGATAGGGTTAATCATTCTTATTAATAAATAATAAATAACTAATGACCTAATTACTCAAGAATGATTAACCCTAGAACGCTAACCTGGTGTCAAAATGACTCCCATTTTTTTTTAAACTATGAATGCACCGTGTTTGTAAAACACAGAACTCCCACATCTCAGCTATGCTATCTCCTACCCTTGAATGACCCTTCTACACTTCTATAAGTTCCACATTCAGATTCTAAAGAGGGCATATCGTTTGTTTTTTTGTAGTCAGGGAGTCATTTTGTTTAGTATAACACATCAATTTTTTGTAGGTCATTTTGATGCAGAATAGTATTAACAGCCTAATCTAATTAGTGGTATTGTTTATTTGGCCATTACAAATCTAATAAATCAGGTGTTATATTACTTTTAATATAATAAATATTACAAATTAAAAGTAATATAATTGTAATTTATTCATTTATTAGTATACATTTTTATATTTTTTGTCTTTATATGTCTAAATTATATAAAGTTAATAGAATATACGTATATAGTCAAATAATAGAGAAAAAATACAATGACCCAAACGAGATTTATCGCTTGCTGAAGGAAATGACCGATTCAGATACCGATCATGAGTGTATTCAACAATGATGGTGACGATTCTAGATTGGACCCTAATTTTAATATAAATGCCTTTTACAGAAAATGCCTTTTTTGATCACATCAGCGATGATGATGAAAATGATAAATTAATTGAAAAAATTTACGACATAGAAAAACCAAAGGAAAGGAAAGGAAAATGCTACATCAAAGAAAAAAGTAAATAAAACCACTCCGGTAGATAACAATACCAGATATGTAAGAGTTGTCCAAATTTTAAAACGGGCATTAAAAGGAAAAAATGTTTTTTTATGGCAAACAAAGCACCCAAGTGTCCCAACAACTAGCACCAAAACGTGTTCAAAAAATATTATTCATATTAGGCCTTTATATTTAATAAAACTTGGTATAATAGTTTTGGGAGTCAATATGGCTCAAGGTTAGTAATAAGAGTTTAAAAAGTATGGTTAGGGTTCTAGGGTTAATAACTTCTTAATAAGATGATTATTAAGAAGATTTATTATAATTTTTACAATATAGTAAAATCTAGTGGCTGCCAACAAACTATTATCATTCTTGTTACCAATAGCACTGCATTATTTATTAACTTAAACTATTTGTAATAATTTAATTAAAAAAATGCTAACTTACTTACTAGCTAAAGTACACTCTCGGCTGTTTCAATCACGTTTAAAGAGAGATTATTAAGTTTTTTTGGTCCCTAAATCCTAGTCATGGGTTGCATGCATTTACTTTACACTTCCGAAGGCCTAAGGAGAGTCTGTGTTGACATATGGGCATGTGCAGTCTATTCTTCGTTAAAATGGGGATGTTTTTCAATCCCTGTTATAGCCTTTATCTACCTCTCAATCATTATCCACTAACCTCTAAACACATTATTAACAGTTGTAGAAGAGATCGAGGAAATGTATCAATTTTAATGCATTCCTAGATTTAATCATGTATTATTTTTCACTTATATATTGTGACCCATTTAATAATTGATGCAGGTGCCGAAAATCGAAGCTCCTGCCGATGCTCCTAAAATTGAGGTTGTACGGGAGAGGACTCCCGTGGGAGATTCCAGCAGGAAGAGCTCCCTTATTCCTGGATCCGGTCCTCCAAGTAGGCGAGGGTCTCTCATTCCACCTGAAGAAAAGGGACGAAGGCCAAGTCTCATCATCACTGAAGATGTATGTATTTTTGTATTTTCTTGTCTTTTAATTCCCTTTAATTATCCCTGAGTATCTTAGTGACAGGAAAAAGGGAATTTATATGTACCAACAAATATATAATTTAAAACATTATTGTTCTGTTTTTAAAGATTACATAATAATGTACCAAGTTTGAAATCGCTTATCTTTTTAATCTTTTCTCACTTCATATTCAATCCTTAATTCAAAAGTGATTTGAGCTAAACCTAATTTTTTTTTAGTTTGTAAGGATCAGACAACTAAGCCATAGTAGACTTATAGTCACATATTAAATTTAGGACATGGAATCTCCAAATATTATGAGATATTCACTTGACTTGACTAATAACTCCTACCAATGGAACAAATTGAACATTAAAAACTTGATTTTAAGAAGTACAACTTATAAATATTACCCTTACTGAAAATAAATTAAGGCCTAACTACAATAGTTTTGCAAGATGATAGAAGTGAACTTTAATAATATAAAAAAAATATTCAATAAGTAAATTATTCAAATTTAGTGACAAATAATGAAAAATAATTGTTTGCACCTAGTGCAATAATCAGGTTTCTCCAGAAATCTACTATTATTTTAAAGCATATGACAAGTAATTTTAATTAAGATTTTGACATGTCAAATAAAAAAACATATGGATTCAAACCCAAACTAAAATTCAGTATCAAATCAAAACAAATCCACTATCATTTTCACATATTTCTTTAGCCAGTATGTACATATAACACAGTATAAATTTATCATTCCTGTGTTTTTGTCAATCGTTAGTTTCTCTTCTGTTATTTCGTTTTGATATTTTTTTGTCAATTTAAGTATTAAAACTTCAAGCCGAGTGTTGATAAATGATAAAAAAAACACAGAGGTTTGGTGGTTAGAATATAAATATATTTCAGTTAGAAACGTACACAGCTTCTATATACATAAATGATATTACACAAGCTCACTAGAAGAGCAAGCGTACAGAATAGATGCCAAGCTAGAAAACCGACTCTTATTTTAGTACAAATTAAATACATTTTTAAGTTTTTGGTAGTATTCATACTATGGAAAGTTTAAATTTTAATTAAAATCAAATTATTATTATTATTAACAACGGGAGATAGATAGAGAAAAAGACAGAGGAAATTATTCGTCAGTGTAGCTTAGTTGGCAAGAGCACTATACTGGAAATATAGGGGCCCGTGGTTCGAGTCCCGGCGCTGGAGTCTATTTTGCTCTGTCTATCTCCCGTTGTTAATAATAATTATAATTTGATTTACAAATAAAATAGTCACATGGCTTAGGGCACCACTATTGACCAATAGCACCACTGGATTACCAGAAATATGCTCTAAATCCAAATAATATTAACTCCTAGTATGTCTGTTCGTGACTGACATTAGTCTGCTGTTAAGGAAAATTAGGCATAGCTCAAATATTTGAATTAATATGATTGCAGTCGATACTAATAGTGATATTATTTTTATTAACCTAACATACATTTTGAAAGTGTAAGCTCTACTTGTTCACTATCCTCATTCAGTAGAGATGAGTTGAGATTTATTGAACAAATCCTTCGCTTGAGAGATTGGACCTGGATCTTCGAGAAATCAAGTTTAGCATCTAAAATTTGATGTGTTATCTAATTTATGTTACAACATTATAAAAATTAATTTTTGGTTACATAAAAATTGTAGAACAGGCTCCATCTCCCATATGACGGATTATTACCTGCGGTTAAGGAATACTTAACTGTATATTTCAAAGTAAGGAACAAATAAAATCATCTTACTTTGTCTGCATGCATTAAATTAAATGCTATTATACACATCTGTATATTACTACTACAGCAAAACAAGAGCTATCAATATTGTAATTATTTTTTTTGGGGTTTGCAAAAAAAGGCTCTTAAGATTATAATATACACTACAGTATTAGGATTTCTTACAAAGCTATTTTGAAGCTTAAGGCTTTCTTTTTATAGCTGCTGTAAATATATTTAAAACTAAAAAAAAAAATTAAAAAATAAAAAATAAAAATTAAAAAAAAAATCCTACATAAATCTAATCATTACATACAAGAGCTAAAATTTGAGTATTATATGTACTTAAGCTTTCATGTTAACATTAGATTGGCTACATATCAGCTTAGTTTTTAGTTTTAGTTTTTTGTTTACTGTCTGTATTTTCTTACTATAGTTTTGCAAAAAAAAGAACAAAAATACTTCTGTGGTGTTCATTGTTAAAAAAGTATGCTATTGATGCATTGTATATTATGCTGTCACTTGTGTGTGTTGATATTATTAAAAACACAAAACAATGATAATTTAGTAAGTATATATTTTTTTTTTTTTTTTTTTTTTAGTTATGGTGAAATTGTCAACTAATAAAATATCTTATTCGGTTTTCTCAAGCGAAATTATTTATAAATAGAAAACAAAATCAATAAATTTTAAACAACTAAGTTAAAATTCAAATTAAGATACAGTAGAACCTGTATAATTCGGACCACTAAAATCCGGACTGCCTACTAAAAAATTTAATAACTCAAAATTCTATAAAAAAAAAAAATTCCGATTGGTGAAAGTGGGACATCTCTTGCAAAAAAGTATTGTGTGGGGACATCTAAAAAGAAAACGTGATAGCATACTGCAATACGCATCAAAGCTAGATTCTGAAGAGGGGTCAAAAAACCAAATTATACCACTTTAGAAGATGAGATGTACTCATGTTGTACCCAAAGAAGGAGCTTAGGCATACCTTTATCAGGTCCTCTCGTCTGCGAAAAAGTTGTTATACAGCATATTCGAAAATTCAGACAAATTGGTAATTCGGACAGTGGTCCTAATTTGTCCGAATTATCAAGGTTCCACTGTATTATAAAAACACAGGGGGCTGGGAAATAAAATAAAAAATCAACTTCAAATAACGGAACGTATGTATAGAACCTTATAGATGCGCTATCTAGGACTAACTGATGGAATCTGAACTTTGGGCCTGGGTATTAGACAATAGATATAAGTGTAGTTGGGAGAGCATGTTCCTGAAATGTGGTCCCCTATCAACGTGTTAATAGTGAAGTAAAAATAAAATGTTAGTTTTATGTATTCATAATAATTATTGAATATAAATGTGATTGAAAATAAATTTCATTCACTACTTATTAAATTACAAAAAAATAAAAATGAATCCAATTTCAAAATATATTTGAAACAATGCGATTATTATGAGAAATAAATAGAGTAAATTATACAACTAAATTTATTATTTACATTTTGTAAGTTCTTGGAATCTGAACCTACAAGTTACTAATAACACCAGTGACAGCATTCATAATTATTACAGTAAACTAAAATACATTATTCTTTTAAAAATAAAAGTATAAAGATACGTAAAAATTGTTTCCCACTGTTTGAAATCATAGATTGGATCCCTAGGTTTAGTCCTATTGATTACTGTTTAATGAAGAGCATTTTTATTCTTCTGTTTCTTATTTAATAATAAGTAATATTAACCCTGCGGAGGGCGCACCTAAAATACTCCCGAGTCAGGGCGCTTGGGTCTGACAGACCCATTAACGTTTTCTTCGTATTTGGGTAATTTAAATAAGGTGAAATAATGAAAACAAATATTGCAAAAAGCATTTTATTAATTAAGGTAACATTAATAAGTATTTTAGACACAATTTTTGACTTCAAATATTTAAGCAAATTAAAATAGAACAAAATAACTTTAGGTGGTGGTTGTTTTGTCCAAGCTGTCGTCTGGTCTCGTTCGTACCTAGAAAAAGAACCGTGGTCAAAGTAATCTTGTTCATCAGTTTCATTTCCTTCTTGTTCAGTGTCTGTCGACTCTACTCTTACTTCTACCATGTTCTCTGATATGTCGGATTCAGAGTCGTCAAAATCAATTTCATTATTTTGTTGAAATAGCAATTCATAAAATCTCTAAACACTTTCTTTATTTTCCAGATCAAATATCATTATTTTCTTATCCATTTCTGCAAAAATATAATTACTGTCAAAAAATTATCCTAAAAAACTATTGACACAACATTTGCATAACATGTTATATGCATGAAAAATTTGACAAACAACATCCAAATTCTTAGGCTAAAAAGAGAACCACAAATGTGGCTCACTACATAAATTATCGATATTTTTACTCACTATACTGAGTTATTAAAAATAGTATATAGTTGTAGAATATATATATTAACAATTATTTTTGACAAAAATTTCATACTTACTGTATAAGTTATAATTTCATACTTATAAGTGAGTAAGAGGGCAAGTGTACGAGTTAGGGCGCGCTGGGTCTCAGCGACCCGGAGCGGATATCTTGAAGGAATAAAATTTGCCGTGAAGGCTTCAGCTACCACTGGAATGATACTTAAGGCTGAATGAGACCCTTTGGACATTGGAGAAGAGGTATGGTGGTGATTCAGAGGTTTTACACCCTTATCTCTACACAAAAACACAATTAAAAAAGCTCTCCGGGCCTCCCGGACCCATGCGCCCTCCCCAGGGTTAATGATTTCAATTTCCAGGCATGGATCGCGATTAATTTCAACTTTCATAACGAAATACGTGTTTAATTATAATTTGACGTGTAAACATTATCTTTGTTTTACTAGAAATTTTGATCTGGTAGCAGTAGCTTTTTTTTTTAATGTATTTACGTTAATTACAAACCAGCTAGTTAGAGTGAGCAAAGACATTTATTGAATTTTTCAAAACTGAGCCGTACAATTACATGATTTTTGGCACATAATGTCGTCTCTATACAGTTTAAGGTTTGTAAAAATTGATTAAAATTATCATTGATGATAAAGACATAACAATTAATTATAACTGTTGAAGGTATGGAACTGAATCCTTTACTTATTTACTTACTTTACCTAATAGTAAATTTATTGAAAGGAAAGAGTTGTAGAAAAACCACTTCTTCTTGGAAGAATAAAATGCAGACTTGTTTGTGCTTTTTATTTATCCTTCGTATTGTTAGATTAATGTAACTTAACCTGGGATTTTCACTGATGTTTAATGTCTAATAACCTTTTCTTGGTATTGTAGGGGTATGGCCACAGTGCACGCTGGTTCAGAATCAGGTTCAAACTCAGAAAACAAGTGCCAGAATTAAACTGTGTTGTTAAAGCAGGGTGGCCTTAGTGGAAGCAGGCAACTGGTTGCACGCACAGCGTTCCGATTCAGAGACTTTACCGCAATGTTTAGATTATTCTTGTTTCAGATTCTGACAGCAGTCAGCGTTCACAGACTTACCTGTAACTGCAAACTATTGTTTTTTGTTTTTTTTTTTTTTGAGTTTGTAGTTGTTGATGAAACCTTTTTCTTGGTTACATACAAAAACTTCTTGACTTCGCTTCATGTTTGTTTTTCTTCGTTTCAATTTTTTTTTTATATTAATATAATGTATAAAGAACACTTGTCACAAAAGTGTTAAGCTTCATTTTTTTTTTAAAAAATGTTAGTAGATTTTCCTCATTTCTATCCTAAGATATCAAAAATAAAAGAAATGTTCCCTGTTCCCTATACTTTGTTAACTGCTTGAAAAGTGGTGGTATATTCCCCTATTCTCTCCTCCACTTATTAATTTTATAAACAGCAATTGTTTAAAATGTTTTAATTTTAAATGAACACTATGGCCATAATCAAGCACGCTATATATTCATATGACAACTGCGTGTTCGGTTATCGTTACGACTGCGCCTATTTCAGTCTGCCTCCACTATGGCCATCACCTGCTTTCCACAAGCTGACATATTAGGAGCCTGTATTCAGTGACTAAACCTGATTCCAAACCAGCATGCACTTTTATATATTCTTCTTTTATCTTATTAGTGGCATTAATGGAAAAAATTAGGAAGGTTCCTTTCATGACCCAACAGTACTGTTTTACTTACACGGCCTTGCTGAACTTAATACAAAATCCACCAATTTACAACATATCAAAATATAAATCATTTTATGTCTTTGCTCAGTATGCTTTTAGTCCATATCAGCTTAAGTGTAGACAAACAAATTATTATATACTTATTTTTTTTATATAATATAAGCATATATTTGTAGACCATTTATTTTGAGTAAGCTTTTTAGCATGTAGGTAGTAGTATTATAACATTTTTCCCCCTTTTTTGTCTTAGTTTTTACTTTTTTTTGTTTTAATTAATAATTGCGTAATTCTGTTTTTGGCTTTAATTGCATTTTAGGAAAATAGGAAATTACGACCAGGAGAAGTAGTTGAAGAGAAAAAGGTGAGACAAGTGGGATTATCTTACCGGTTGGTGCCAACATTAACATATAACAATGTTTTTTTTAATTATACTTGTCAGATTGCTGTCTACTAGCAAGTAATAGTTCTCTAGCGGAACACTTGTCTACTTGTCTTGTTATCCTGCTAATGCCAATTACTCATGTTTTGATCCAGCCAAGCTAATACTACCAAATTTGTGTATTGTCTATGACCCAGTCTATTATCACTTGTCTTATCTGTGACCCTGTCTATTATTCCATTATTATTTTTTAAATGTCTCATGTGACGTCTTATCCTTATTCCTTAATAACAATGTATTCTTTGTATAATTCTTATTTTCTCAGGCTGGAAAACTGCGACCGGGAGAATTTTTAGACCCTAAACAGGTGAGATTTAACGTTCGGACCGATTCCGATAATTTCATTTATTATTTTGTGTGCTAATATTTTAGTTATTAAGCCAATTCCTACTAATTTTTAAATGTTTATAGTCTTCCTTTTAATTTTTTTAATCGGAGTAACACATGAATTTAATTAAGTGAGTTGATGTGAGGATGCAATGTGATTATGAACTGAGATAAAATCAATATTTTGTATTCAGAATTCAAAATTCAGATGGGAATGAAAAAGTTTTTTATCTGCCTTCTTTTTTAATGACCAGATTAATAGCAAAAGGTTTGATTAACCTTAAGTAGGCATGCCTCAATTAACTGAACAGTTTCTCTGAGTTCGTTTAAATATTTTGAACTCTTTTTATAAATTAAAGTTTACAGCTTCGTAATTTTAAAAGCATGTCTAAACCACCCTAGCCTTGTTTAATCTTTAAGGTCTCTACAGGTTATCCTGAACCTACAACACTGTAAAGCGGTGGAACCTTAAATACTGGAAAACCTTTACAATTGAATTTATTAGAATCTTTTTAATAACATACAAGTCAAAAGGGTCTCTAGAGGATATTATAAAGTTCTAAAAGGAAATCTAGGACAGGTTTCAGTCCGCCGAGGATAGATTAGTAGTTAAATTTTCCTAAGACCTGGTCAAACAGGAATAAGCAAGATGATAAGAAGATACTTTGCGCCATAACTCAACAACTATAAATGATAATAATATTTTGTTAACGGCATTCGAAAGAGGAGTAATTTTACTTTAAAGTGAACTATTTGTTTAATCAAATCAGGTTTGTTATCAATGTGATATAAGCTACTAAAAATGAATTTTTAATTTTATCAAAAGTAATAATGAAACTTTGATCTGCCATAACTTTTGAATTTTGTTGGCTATGAAATAACTATTTTACATCAAAAGTTGGCGCATTAGTAAGCTTTAAAACGCGTTAAATAATTATGGTTAATAAACTTCTTCTTCAGTCCGCTTTCTGTGTGACTACCCTGTCTGCAACAGACGATGATGGGCAATCTATCCTCGGTGGACAGTTCGCTTTCTGTGTGACCACCAAGTCTATGACAGACGGTGGACAATCAGTCCGCGACAGATGGTGGACTATCTCTCTGCGGTGGACAATGGACAATCTGTTTGACCAGGCCTTAATAAATTGAGTTTTTGTTTTCAAACCTTTTCTAAGGTCAATAAATTGGGAGATACACAGTCTGTGCCACTGACATTTGATCTATTAGACAAAAAGCTTTAAAAATCTCTATCTAAAGAACAGGAAATCTGTAGAATATGTACTATAACTTAAATTTGATGATAAATGTTGAAGTAAATTAAATTAGTTATCAATTATCTTTGTAAAATTCTTGTTAGCTGAATTGCTAGATCATATCAAGTTCATAATCATGGGATAAATAAAACCACTTATATTTATTAACTGATTATAAAATAATAAGCCGTTATAAAACTGCTGTTTGTGACTTCAATGGTTAAAATAATATTTTTAATTTTAAAAAATAGACCACAACTAAAGTGATTATTAAATACCTCACTTTGATGGTTTAGTGCATTTTAAGAAATGTTTATTGTTTGTAAGAGTTTGTTTACTATTATTATTATTAAAATTATTATTTTACGCCCAAAAACATGGAACTTCAATGGGTGGAGCCATGAGTGCTAAAATCAGTGGGATCGTTCTTAACCAAGTTCTCAATAATACTCTTATTAATATTATACCTAAATTATTAGTTAAATACTTTGATCATATATTTTTTATGATCTTTAACAAAACTTAAATAGAACCCTTAATGAATTTCTTGAATAACGTCCATCATTTAACTTTACTGTAGAAAAAGGAATAAGTGATAGGCTTAACTACTTAGATGTAACAATTATTAAAAAGAACAATTGATTTATTATGACAGAATGGTAAAAGTAACAGGTTTATTAACTTTAAGTCTAGTCATCCTACACACCAAAAAATTAATAGTGCTAATAACCTTATTAAAAAGGCCCTTTCCCTTACCCACAAATGTCATATGAGCAAAAATTAAAATAAATTTGAGGACAATTTCTACCCGACGACTCTTATTAAAAAACTTTGGTATAAACACTCTGTTCCTTATCTTACAATAGACAAAAAGATAATCCCAATGTACAAACCCGTAATCCTCCTACTAAATTTGTCAGCATGCCTTTTATTAAAGGTTTGTCCAATAAGGTCCAAAAACTTATAAAATAAATTTGACTGTCAAGATATAAATTTTGGATACAAACCCCAACACATTTTGTACACTAAACAAAATCCCTTTGAGAATACTGCCGGCGCTGTGTATGAAATTCCTTGTGGCCAGTGTAACAAAAGTTACACCAGGGAAAATAATCAATTAATTTGTAACCGAATAAAACAGCACAAATATGATGAAACTAAAGGTAATTCTATTACTGCTTTATCTTGTCATGCATTGGCCTCAAACCATAAATTTAATTTTGTGGACACCAGAATTATTGGAATAGAAAATTGTTCCATCGGTTGACGATGGAACGATGCTTGTTCCAAATTCTTACTTTGTCCTCTGATATTATAACTATTTAACAATCCTCACAATAGCCAATAACAATTTAAGAAAAAACACAAATAGCCTCATTAATTACTGCTGTGCGAAATATAGATAACTTTTATATTTGTGGAGAAAATCATCATAATTTTTAAGGGAGACATATATCGATATTTCCTTCATTTGGTTCATTTTTGTTAGTCCATCATCCTTAATTCACTTTCTAATATAGGAATTAAGTTAATATTCAATCTAGATAACATTATTAACATAATCAAATCAGAGCAATGGATTTCAGAGCAAGACCTTTAAAACAGTCTAATTAGATATCCCTTAATGTTAGATCAGGAGAGAGATGGTTGCATATTGTCTTAACCCTCGGGTGTACGCGGTCTAATACAGACACGAGGAGGCGCAGACCCCTGATAGGACTTAATCTGTTTTATATGCCCACACAATAGGTAAAATAAATATAAACTTGAAATAATTTTAGCAAAATATTATAAAACATATTTAAATTGGTTTTATTGTTTTATTATTTTCTTAATTTATAAAAAACCGTTGTTTAGTCTCATGGATTATAAGCACAAAATTAGTCAGTCTCAATTATAATTTTCAATTTTTTAATTTTATCTGTATATTTTTATTATTTTATTTTTAAATTCTGGTGCCATATTCATTTATTTTGTATTATATGTATAAATTTCACTAAAATTAGCGTAATACTAAAATTTAAGTGAAAGTTTGGGGGGGGGGGGGTCCCCCGTCAGGACAATTTTTTTTTTTTTTTTTTTTTTTTTTTGAATCCGGGGGGAGCGAGTCCCAGAGACATAGACCACAATGTGGGTCCTTTGAGCAAACTCGGGTTGCAGAAGATACCATCTCTCTTTGTTCTCTTCATCTTCTACTCCCATAATATTTTTTTTTCCCTGACAAAAAGTTACCAGTTTATTAATGGGTATCGTTTGTAGTTCACCGGATGGTGGAACCGTTGGCTCTCCAAAGGTCAGCCATCTGTGATTAATCAGCCCAGGGCATTCACTTATCAGATGTACAGGAGTCTCCTCCTCCTCGCCACACAGCCTGCAAGTTGATTCGTTGATCAGACCTATTAGCTGTAGATGCCTATTAAGGTGGCAGTGGCCTGTCAAAAAACCAGTCATTTTCTGGAAAGATTTTTTATTTAGACTTAACACATTTTTAGTAAGCCCACAAGAGGGTCCTTTTATGAATAACTTGGATTGCCTCAACCCGGGAGATTTTTCCCAGGTCTCCTGAAATTCCCTGTTTAGGAACTTCCTGATTGATGTTCTGACCACACAACGTGAGATACCCACAATGGGCTCTGGTGCCACGGGCATTGTGCTGGAACCCTGTCTTGCTAGAAGATCCGCGCGTTCATTTCCCTCAATGCCTTTGTGTCCTGGTACCCAAAGCAGTTTTACCTCATTCGTTCTAGAAAGAGATTCCAAAGTTTGCTTACATTCTGAAACTAGCTTGGATGTACATTTGGGTGCAGTCAGTGATTTTATTGCTGCCTGACTGTCGGTACAGATATAAATCTGTCTATTTTATGCCTGTTCTTTATACTTATTAATTTGAGTACAGGCCAAGATGGCATACAATTCTGATTGAAACACTGTTGCGTGTTGCCCCAGACTGACGCTTATCTCGTATCCGGGGTCTTTGCAGTAAATGCCAGCCCCCGACAGTTGATCTATGCGGGATCCATCCGTGTACCACACGTCCTTCCCCGTACTAGATATAGCCGTTCTGTTTTCTTCCCAATCTTCAATAGAAGAAAAGGAGGAACTCCAAGAGCTCTTAAATTGCCATCTGGCAATGCAATAATCTTGTATCATAATTGCCATAGGGCATCTTTCCACTAGAAGCTCCCATGCCCTTTCGTGTCCACCTCGGTTGTCATATCCCAACCATCGGCCTATACAATGAAGTCGGTATGAAGCTAGCATGGCCTCGTAACGAATAAAAAGGTCCAAGGGCGGAAGTCCCGCCAGTACCTCTAAAGCTAGGGACGGTGCTGTTCTCATCGCCCCTAGTATCCCCAGACTTGCTGTCCTCTGAAGATGATCTAAGTTCTTTTTTGTAGAAGACAAATCTGGGCCACCATACAATACACGCATATGAAAGAATAGGTCTGACTATAGCCGTGTACATCCAGTGGATTACCTTGGGCTTTAGGCCCCAAGATGGACCTATAGCTCTTCTGCACACCCAGAAAGGACATTGGAAAGGATATTGTCCTGTCAGGACAATATGGGCACAGAATTTAAGTATAATCACGTACGATGTCAAACAGTGACTGATTCTCTTGATAAAAACAAGAAATGTAGCTAGAAAAATCCCTAGCTTCCAATCACACCCACATCTATCTCAATTTCACAGTTATATCTCAAATTTAGGCCTCACAGGACCGCGCATCCCCGAGGGTTAATACTTAAACAAAGACGCACCATTTATAATAATTAACTAAGATAAAAATATAGGATGATACCTCTTCAGGAGACCTGGCATGCCATTGTCTTAATAGTTCCTCAAGGAAAGCTGTTGTCATTTTCTTTATAAAGAGCCTCAAAATTATTTAGCAAGATAGATAAAATTCTGAGTGTCATTACTCGAAAATTTTGACCACTTGTCTTTATTCAATTTTGTTCAAATATACTTTAAAGATTGACTAATTAATAAAAGATTCTCATTTTTATTTAATTAAAGTGCCTTAAGACTATTTATTGCCTACTTTAAATATTTACCTATTAGTTTATGTTGCTCAAATAAAACATCAAAATTTGAATGTTAAGGTATTTAAAAAACCTTTAATCCCCCCCCCCTCCCCCATATGGAGGATTCGACCTCTTTCCCATTATCTCACTCTTAGGTAGATATTATTATGCTGAATTTAAATTTTATTAACTGAAACGTGTCACTAATTTTTGAAACAGCCGATAAGAGGGGTTGTTCGACCTGGGAACAAAGATGAAGACAAAAAGACAACTCAGGTTAGACCTAGTGAAGAATTTCAGCTTCTCTATATGTGGAATATTTCTCTGTAAACGTAGATAAAACTAACTCCAACACATTTGTAAAAAGATACACTTTAGTTATTTTCTTTCAAGTAATTTTCTTGTCACCGAATTTAATTTTTTGTGTTTTTTTTATCTTTTTCCACGTTGTAGAACTTATCTACGTGTAGCTTGTTATATTAGGCGTATTTTTTTGTCATTTTTTTTCTTTCTATAGTTATTTTATTATTGAAATCAGTTTGTGCTTTTACTTTTTTCCGATTCTGTGTGTGTTCAAGAGCAGATTGAGTAGTGTATATAAATATTGAAGTTCAAAAAATCCACAAATAATATAGCTAAAATTTACAACTTTTTTTTTAATTAAAAAAAATTTATTTAAATGAAGGTTCCAGCTTAAATCTAAACAAAAAGAAGTTAGGATTTCTTAAAGTTAGCACAAAATAATTTTATAAAATATTATATAAAAAAAAAATTTGGGTTCATTTTATTAGGAGACATCATAAAATAATTTGTCTGTTAATAATTGAAAAGTGGCCAAATGGCTTGTTCTTCGATCAGATATTTACTTTATCAAAGTATAAAGAAAGTGTAAATTACAAGAATTTAATAAACATCTTAGTTACCGGCCTCCAAGGTAGGACCCAAAGACTTCCCTCTAGGGGAAAAGATTGAATTATTATCTTAGATTAAAACAAGAGCAATGCGAAAAATTGAATTTTTCAAAATGTAAATAAATGGAACAATCTTAATATTCATTTTTAGTTTACATCTGAATTAGCAGTCAAAAATAACTTGAGGTATTTAAAGTTAGCTTCAGAGCTTTTGGCCTCTGATATTATTAGTTTTTTGGAATAGAAAGGGCAAAGCCAACTTCCTCAATTGTCAAGCCTTTTTAACTTTAATTATTTGCCTTTAATGTTTTGTCACATGGGCAGACCCGGAATAAATAATCATAATCTGTGGTACAGGCTTAGGCCTGTCATAAGGCTTATACAAATCTATAGTGGGTGACATGTGGTTGGGGTGTAGCTTGATACAATTTGCATTCATAACTGGATGAACTCCCCTTCAACACTCATTTGTGCTGCAACTCTGTGTCAACAACAAGTGTGGACCCCTTACCGGAGTTGTGAATCAACATTGCAACCTCCAATTTTCAAATATGTATCGCAATGAGATAGCTACCAGGGACCTCTTATTTGGGTAGACACAAGCTATATAGATTTCTAAACCTTCATTCGCAGACTTATAGTATCCATAATATCATAATCTAGAGATTTGTTTAGCATTTTTTCAGGCAATAACAATAGCTTAATTATTTCTACGTAAATATTTGGGCCTAAGCTCTTGAAAGTATAGATTATTTACGCTTTATAACCTTGTAGCTTTTTGTTTTTAGTAGTGGCTTGAGTCAACCGAGAGAAGTTAGCTTTGCCTTTGTAGGAGAACCTTCTTGGTGTGGTTGCTACTTATAAAATATGTAAAAAAAAAAAAAAAGAAATAATATGTCAAGTGCAAATTAGAGTTTTAGGATCATATCTCTAAAGGGAAGGAATAGAATAGTTTATTGTAGTACCAACAAATAATTGTATATACCCTCTCTCATGAAAGAGTTTAATTCTATTAGTTGTGTTGAGTGATTGTAAATTCTCTCTTTTCGTTTCTTTTTTGATTCTTCTTCTTCTTTCTTCCTTTCTTATATTTGTGTAAAAAATTGTCTCTCGCTATATTAGGAAATATTTATCATGAAATATGTAGGTTATTTCTAATGTAACTATTGTGTTTTTTTTGTAAGAATATAAAAAAAGTGTAGAATTATTTAGTTATTCGACTTTTCCGCTTATACAGAAGCACGTTGCTGGATAAAAAAGCTTATTTTGATGAGTGTATATGTTATTATAGTAGTTTTTTAAAAAAAATGATTGTATTATTTTTCACGAGACAAAAATTGCACTTTCCAACATGTGCAACGGAAATGGAAAAAGGTTTCTATGTTATGGTATTATTTTCTTTTCTTTTTTAAATTTATTTTATATTGTATGTGTTTTTATGTTTTTTGTTTCACTATCCATTCCTCTTGTGTCTTTGTGGGTGTTATGTCAATTTATTTGCCATCTTTTGTTGTTTTTATCTTTTAATATATATGTTATTCTCTCATGTATATATAGCCTGTAGATATGTAATGTGTTGTTGAAATATGAAAGTTATTACTTGTATTTTTTGAAGAATAGTTATTGAGGGCAGTGCAATAACTGCTGCTATACGATGTTATTTATTAAATGGCTGAATCAGATGAATAATGAAATTTTAAACACTCCATTAGTAAATTTTGTTGTATCAACTTTAAAATTACACATGATTTACAAGTTTTATTTTATTTTTTTAAAACACAAGTTTCTTTTAATTCCTTAATTTTGTTAAACTTGCCCTAAGATAAACATAAACTTTAGAATAATATATTTCTTGTCTATTCAAAAAGGCAACTGCTTAGCTGGGGGATAGCTTCCCTATTATATCTAATCTAATCTTTTACATTTTTAATTTTAACTCTAGGGAACTTGAACAAAGTTTCCCCCTTGAATAAGGATAGCTCAGTTGCTCTTTCATTCCTAAAAATAAAACTGAAAGTTCTTTTTTGGTACCTTCATGATTTTCATCTCTCGACTTAATTGGGCTGACCATATGTTCCGCTGTAGATAGGAATCCTATGCTTTCATACAAAAAGTTTTTCCCTAAGGCTTCATCCTGTACTTTTAAATAGCCCTAAAAAAAGCGTTCTGGACCAAGAGAAAAGAAAGAAATGGTGTCTCAAAACCGGCTCTTTAAGCCTAACAAAATTAGCCATGTTCAACTCATATTGTTTGCAATTTCCATGAGTTGCCCATGAAAATGATCAAAAAATGATAAATGATAAAGTGTGACTCATTTTGTCAGGTTTCAAGAGCTGATTCCGATTCCAAATTCCTTTTTTGTCAGGCCTAAAGCTCCTATTATGAGGAAATAAAAATAAGGAGACAACTTGTTTTTAAAGAAATTGTATATGCAATTTTAACATGAATTTACAATGGATTTCAGATTGATCCATATTAGTTTGTAAAATGAACAGAAAAAATACTCCATTGAATCCATGTTTACTATGCTAAAAGAAAGAAAGAAAATGCATTGATTAATAATAAATATGCTTTCAATATGTTTTCTCAATAATCAAAATATGAAACACCTCAGTGATATCGAAATATTTTAACCTGGAACAATAAATATGAGATGTAGAGGTTAACAAAAGAGTATGACTATGAAAATTATAATTTGAATCCAAAATATATGTTATGCACCTTACCAAATGTATACTAACGTGAAGGAAAAATCTAACACGTTATTTTAAATGCAAAAGCAAGTCTTTAAATATGAGTAAATAATCTGATTCAGTCTTTGTCTGACATGTTTTACACTATTCTTGCTTATTAGAACCATTCAAGACAGATACAGAAACATTAAATTAAGTGAAATCATAGGTTTAGGCTAAGACAGAGGAACCTTTCATTTCATTCTGATACATATATTTTATTAAATAAGTTAAATAGAAATACCATCTAAAAGTTATAAGGATTGTTAATTTTTCAAGACTTTTTTTTATAACTTTTGGGAAGTAAACTAACAATTAAAATGTGTTCCTCTAAGGCTACGGCCACACTAGAGCTACCTCGCTTGGAGCCTAGTGGCTTGGTGAGTCGCCATATAGAACAGAATGGACTCTGTTCGTGTAAGGACCCGCTAGGTAACTCGCCTAGTAACCAAGCGTGTGGTGTGGCCTCTCTCGTATGTTTTAGAAGGTTGGTTCACATGAATTACATGCCTGGCGACTCACCAAGCCACTAGGCTCCAAGTGAGGCAGCTCCAGGGTGGCTGAAGCCTAAAGTAGTTTAACTTTGGAAGAATAGCTATATTTCACGAAAGCCTAAAGAGAGGAGAGCTTGAGGGATTTGATTGTTTTTACCAATGTGTTGCCAAATAGAAATTGCAAATTGTACTTATCTGAATAACATAAATACTATAAATTATCCTAAGCCTATGATTTAAATATAGATAAATTGGAAAAAAGACAAAAGATATTCTAGGCGTAAGATATAAAACTCAAAATTATTTTTCCGAGGCACCCGCCTGTAATGAGGTTTCCGTATAAATTTTGTCTTGCATGTAGACACTTTTACTATTTAGATTTCAAGCTTTTTAAGTAAATAGTTTTTTTTTTAAATTGTTCTTTTGTATGTTTGTATAATTTTGTACAGAGTAGGTAGACCAGATTGAAAGGCATTTTGTTGCATGTAGCATGCTTTGATTAAATAATGCGTAGGCGTGTCACAATTATTCAACACTGATACAGTTATAGTAGTATTAAAAAACTTTATAACACAATATGAATGTCTCTTTCTGTCCACAGTAACAATGTATTTGTAATATTCTTCTTTGAAATGATTGATGAGGAAATAGTGGTTAATTAGAAATTCCCACTCCTAAATCAGTGATGGTTAAAGAGAAAAGAAAGTTCTTGATTAAATTATTTATTTTTGAACATTGATCAAGAAATTGTGGTACTTAGGTTTATCACCAGGGGTTCAGGGTGGGCGTGATCGTAAGGCGCTAATGGTCACTTCTACATCAATCAAGTTCGAGGTCATGGATTCATGGGGGGTTGCCTAGACACTTTGATTTACATGGCTCATTGATCAAACCCTATTCGCTTAAGCGGGACAGTTGTGTGTAAAGTGGCTCAACTTAATCGGGGGTTAGTAAACAGGGCCCAAATAGGTGGCCTAATTGCTTGGTTTGAAAAAATGGTGCAACCCCCCCCTTCTTTTTACTTCTAGGTTTATAGCCTCATGCAAAAGGGAGTGGGAGATAAAGGCTACCTTCATACAGGAGGTTTATAAAGTTTCCTACTTAAATCAAAACCTGTTATTGATGAGATATCTTCTATACATAGTTTTATATTCTTATTATTACATTGTATGCACCAGACTTGCTGTAGAACAATAATATTATATCTACAGTTTAATCATGTTTTCACACATTCATATTCATAATATGTTAAAATAAAAATTGGTCCCGTTTACAAAAAAATAACCTTAAATTATTTAGAAACTTGTTAATTTTATTTTGACTCTTTTTCAAATTTACCCATGTTATTTACCTCTTTATTGATTATAAAAAATATGCTTGATACTATTAGTTATTACGAGTAAATTGTTACTGTGGAATATTAATTGAGATTGTGTAGGGTTGAAAAACCTCAACAATTTTATAACTTTAAAATTAAGCTTCCAAATTCAGAATAAAAAAGAGTAAGATATGATGAGTTTGTGTTTAAAAATTGACTTGATTTCTTTTACAAATTTAATTTTGATTAATTATGATGTTTAAAAAGCAAGAACTAATTATCAATCAAACCACTAAATTGTTCATTATAGGAGCAATATTGCAATCAAATGCATGTAATTCTTCTAGTTTAAATATAATTTCTAAATTTTCAACAAGTAAAATATAAAGTTGTATTTATGAAGGGTTAGGATTCTATTATAATTTTTAATATTTGTATAATTTCAATGCTGAATTATCATTTTCAAAATAGTTTGACGTATAATGATTCTACTTAAAATGTATAAGAGTGATCATAACAGTTTGGTAATCGTTCCACGATGGCAACAATTACATTTATATATAGTTATTGAGAGTTATGTGACTCTTAATATCTATTTCAATTTGTTTAAAAATGTTAATTTTTTAATGCAATCAGGGTTTACCCAGCTGGAATTTTGCTGGAGATATATATATATATCATCTGATCAAGAATGATTACTTACCTAGTATATGTTCTAAGATTTGTTCTGTGATTTCCTAAATATAGCGTCGCCGACCAAGTGCAGATCTCAGACGTCCAAGTGTTGCTGAACTAGGAGAAATGATTGACAAGCCAAGCACTCCACTCAAACCCATTGGAGACGCTGGACCTCCAGCCATCGTCGACGTTCAAGAAAACTACTCTGCAGTTGAAGGTTAGAAAAATTAAAATTTACTATTAATCTGGTAATATTCCAAAGTTATAATAATAATATAACTTTATTGAATAAATAATATAAATATAAATAAAATACATAAATATAATAAAATAATTTTCTATATACTAACACTCCCAGTTTCGAGCTTCTAATTAGCTCCTTCCTTGGGGGAAATAATAGTATTTTAGAGTATTATGGTTTATGTTTATGTGACAACAGGTGGTACTCTAGTACTCTAGTGGATCTACTGTAATTTCCTATGATGCAACTACATTTATTCCGAAAGACTTTACGGGATTTAAAATTTGAAACAGACATGGAACTCAAGACTGGGCTAGCACATAATGAAATCAGTCTAATAATCGGCTTATAAATCAGTAATTTGTTTGTATTGAGTGAACGACCTTGTATTAAAGATAGGATATAAACTAAAAAGGGTGGAATTTACTTTATTAATTTGAGATTTAGTATGGTAAGGGAAATTTAGTTTACTGTCGAGAATGAGGCCAATATATTTTAAACTGTCCATCCATTCGATTCGGAAGTCACCTAAACTTATTGAGAATTTGTAAGTCTATGTTGACGCTTGGTAAATATTATCACCTCTGTTTAAGAAGAATTTAATTTAATATGCCATTTATTAAAGTAGCGTTGTATTCTGAAGAATCCTTTTGTTAGTCTGTTGACAATCGTATTCAGTCTCTAAGAACTTTTATAGAGAGCTGTTAAGTCGGTGAATGCAGATAACTTGACGTCTGCAATTTTAGGGATTTTAGACATAAGGATATTGAATCGTTTTGTAATTAACAATTTTCGAATTAGCCTAGGCCTACGAAATGTTTTTATCTTTTCGGCCCATAGAGGAACATATCTCTTGATATTGGTACTGAGAGGAAACCAACACTAGTGAAGAGAATCCATAGAGAAGCAAACTTAAAAAAATAACTAAAAGGTGCTAGGTTATTAGCTTGTTGCCCTCTTATTGATCCAATTCTCATCTCCACTTACCTCCTTTAATATTCTACTCGTAAATCCCTTCTACCGCTGTTCCTTAATTGACCTCCAATGGTCTTTTATTTAAAGTAATTCCGAGCAACAGGTTGTCGCCCTTATATTGATCCCATACCCCAGAAATTCAGCAGTCCTCTTCAATGGACCATTTTTTGGACCACCCCAATATATATATGTGAGCAAGTGTATAGTTTCCAAACTTCATGATAGTAATATATATCATATTTATTTTTTAGATCAAGTTGGATATTTGACGGTGGGTGTCGAAGGTTCTCCTGCTCCTACCTTCAAATTCTACAAGGTTAATATAATATCAATATCATTAATGCATTAATAATATCACTATTTCATACAATTTAAATCTGAGTTATAAGTTCATTAAAGCCAAATAAATGTATCAATGTCCTTTCACTTTATCAGAAAATAGTGACCCTTTGTCTAAAAGTTCATAAAAATAGTACATTACGCGTCGAGTGCGGAAAGTAGCATTTTGCATTTTGCATCCGAGCGACAGCGAGGGTAGTAAAACCACACGAGCAATGCAAAATGCCGTTTTCGCACGAGTTGCGTACCATACTTTATCTACGATTGTTAGATTTACATAATAAATACAAAATTCAATTTTTAAGTTTTTGGTAGTTTTCATACTACGGAAAGTTAAATTTTAATTTAAATCAAATTATAATTATTATTAACTACGGGAAACAGACAGTGAAAAATACACTCCCGGCGCTGGAGTGTATTTTTCACTGTCTGTTTCCCGTAGTTAATAATAATTATAATTTGATATAATAAATACAGAAAAAAATAAACTTGCTGTATGTAAGTTCGTATCTCTTCTCTTGATAAAGATGGCATTAATCTTGAGTTGTATTTTTTGCCGAATTAATTATTTCTGGAGGAGTATTATTCTCTACATTTTCGTCAAAGCCACTTGATTCATTGTTTTTCACTAAAAACTCGATATAAACAGTTACTTTAATAAAAGAATAGCAAATTAGTTTTGTTAAATGTAAACAAACTCGCTAATCATGCGTAAAGCTGAAGAATTCCTCTTCTTTACCGCGCTAGCGTGGTAAAGAAGAGGAATTCTTCAGAACTATGAGACGCGCATGCTCAATGAATACAAGTACGTAAATAATCACTTTCTACGCATCTAAACAGAGATACAATGTTTATATTTCGTATCAATCGTAGATAAAATATATTTTTGTCTAATGAATTTTCTGATATGATGGGGCATTGTTAAGGTTCCTATGTTATATTGGTGTGAGAGTAGTGTGCTAGTTTGGGAGAGAGAATGAGTGTGGGGGTTCCCTTGAGGAATCCTAGGCTTAGTAATTTACAAAAACTCACCGTTATGAGCTATGACAGGTCGAGTGTACGTTTTAATCTGTATTTCCATGTGTAATAATATTAATTACCGTGTACTTATTATTACTTTTAAGTAATTTAATTACCAACCAATAACAACCAGACATCTTACTTAAACCATTGTTATTCAAAAAGTTCTGAATTATCTATACTTAAAACATTATCTTAAAGCAGATACCTTGAATTACAATTTGGTATCTGTTTTTGAAATTGTTGTTTTTAAAATTAAATAAATTTTTATTTCCTACAGGGTATGACAGAAATCATTGAAGGTGGTAGATTCAAGTTCCTCACTGACGGTGAAACGAATACAGTCACACTCTGCATGAGGAAAATAAAACCCAACGATGAAGGCAAATACAAGATCGTCGTTAGCAACATCCACGGAGAGGATTCTGCCGAAATGCAGCTCTATGTTTCAGGTATGTATCATAATTTTGATTTTTAAATAGTTAATTTGATTTTTTTGACTAATAAAAACATTTACAACCCTGCCAAATCCCTTGTCCTCTTACACCTATATGTTATGTTGTATAGCTTGTACATGCTATGACTGTGAAAAAAATATATAACTGTTTCCACTGTAAAAAAAAAAAAATAAATAAAGGGGATGTTTTATTCCAAATTACTTTTTAAGTTAAATCAAATTAATTACAACTGAATAAAAGAATTGAACATTAAATATTTTATTAAACTTAATTAACTTAGTTTAATCTTAAATTTTTACTATTTCAGATTCGAGTGGTATGGATTTCAGAGCTATGCTCAAAAAGAGGAAATACGCTAAGTGGGGTAAAGACAAGGATGATCCGGACTGGGGTGACCTTAAAGAAACTGAAAAACCAGTCCCTCAGCTAAAGAAAGTCGAAAGGGTAAATAATACATTTATGTTTTTGATCCAAATTATTGTTTTATTCTACTAGTTACAACACTTTGAAGTGTAATTATGAAAAACGCCTAATATATAGGTTTCTAAAAGGCATATGAATAGCTAAGTGAGTTCACAATATGTATTACTAAAATCAAACCATTGTGTGGTATTATAAAAGCAAATATGACAAAGCAACCTAAATTCAAATAAATTGTTGATGGGCTTTGAATTTTTAATACTAATTAATTCTGTACTACGGGTATTCTTTTTTAGAAAAAAAAAAAAAATTAGAAGCACTTTCAGGGGATTGGTTGGTTTGGAAGTTACTAGTTTTCAATGAGATTTTGTGAAACATACCTTTTATATTTTCATATAAAGATGTAACAATGTATGTTTATGTAATTTCAACTTTTTAAAAAATGTGTCATATGTAGTCCAGAAGATAGTGTGCAAAAAAGTGTCTGACTCACATCAAGCTAGAATTTAGTGTATAAGTAAATGTTTTGGTGCCTTTTAATAATATGTGGTTGGCTAAGTTCGTCTGCGGGACATAGCTTGGCAATAGGCATTTAAACAAATCAAATCAGCATAGAGCAGCCATGTCCCACCCTTTATGGTGGATAGTGTGATTTTCATAATCCTTAGTACAAAATTAGTGAGTAGACCAAAAATCAAGTTGATGGTAGTTTGTCACTTGATAGGCGACCCCTTTGATTTGGAGTAATATTTGAATAACTTACCTATTCAGTGACAAACTACCACCAACTAGATTTTTGGTCTACTGACTAATTTTGTACTCAGGATCATGAAACTGTCCACCGTAGTGGGCTGGACATGGCCGCTCTCCACTGATTTGATTTTTTTCAAATGCCTATTGCCAAGCTATGTCCCACAGACGAACTTTGCCATATTATTAAAAGGCAGCAACAGATTTACTTATTCACAAAATTCTAGCTTGATATTAGTCAGAGACTTTTTTTCACACTATCTCCTGGACTAGTGGTCTCGACTGCTAACTCTTCTGAAGGAAGGTTCCCTCCGTGTTACAGGTGGCTACACATTCTTGATCTTTTTATATGTGCTGTGTATTCATTATATTCCCTTTACTTTTTTACCCGTCACTTTTTCCACTATTATAATTGCCCAACACACACACATTGTGATTGCAGTTTGAAAATATACTGCCCAAGTTTATTCCTACATCTTATTAATAATGAGTAAAGGCCCCCATACACGATCAAACATTTATGTCAGGCAAATTTAGGCCATACACGTCAAACATCATGTTTGCGCAAACATCAAACAGCCCCATACACTGTCAAAATGTTTGCGCAAACATTTTGACCGTGTATGGAGGCCTTATGTTTCATAAAAATCTCAGTTGGAAAAACCAATTTAGTCAAATTTCCTTTAAAAACCCTGCATTTGTAGTTATCTTTCATGAGTGGACTTTGCAATGATTAATTTAAATAATAAGTAATGGCCAAGTTTAATTTACCGTTGACAATTATTCTAAAGTAACATAATAACAGGTAATTGTGTGCAAATTAATATAATATTTATTTTAATGAGATTTACTGAGCTTTGAAATTGTATCAGGGTATTTTAAGTTCATTGAAAATCAATTTTAAGGAGCAATAATTCCAGGGAAAAAATGTATTAAAAACCATATTAATTAAAACTGTGGACTTCTATATGATGATTTAAAAAAAAATTGTAACCCATGTATAAAATATTTATTAATTTTTAATAATAAATTAAATAATTATTCTTTTCTGTTCAATGTTCATTGAGTTTTTTTTTTCTTAAACTATTTAAAAAAAAAAAATAAGGATGGGTAAGTTGTTATTTTTAAAATATTATTTATTATTGGATGAATTTGTCTATAGTATAACTAATATAATGTAAGATTTTTGTTGCATGCCTGTTAAAATATATTTAAACTTTATTATATTTAATGAATGGAAAAAATTGCATGAGATAGTTTTAAATATGATAATTATTATAATGTATGAATTTGAGTAATTGATAAATATTTATATTTAATTTATAATTTTGTAATAATGTTTCTTAAAGGTTAAATCGATGAATGATGATTGACAAGTCGATCATTAAATATAGCTTATAATTAATAAACTTGAAATTGATTGTCATTTTTAATTAGTAGACTGATTTTTCGAGTTCACTCTTATTTGGATGTTTTTGGTAAAACCTAATCAACAGAGAATTGAGTTTATAATGAATCAATTCTATTGAATTGTAGTATATTATTTTATCTGAAGCAGTATTAAAACCAATTAAAGTGTTTTATGGCAAATTTTTAGGGATGCTACAATTTTTTTAAATGTTAACTTTCACTGCTTATTTTAAAAATGTTTCACAAACTAGACCAGTTCACATCGAATCAAATTACAATAATACCTTAACTCAGCTACAAAGCTACAGATGTTTCGGCTTGCAATAAATTGTCAAGTTTTAGTTAACATCTTTCGAAGTTGTTTTGGTTGATAACTTTTTTGGATAATAGTATTAACTTGATGATTTATTTTTTTAGAAACCAGAATCATTCTTGAAACCTCTCGTGGACCAGTATGCCAAGGAAGGAAAAGATAAGAAGGTGACATTCGAGGCAATTTTCTCCAAACCTAACAGCAAACCTAAATGGTTCTTTAAGAGAGATGTAAGTGTTTTTTTTTTTGTTTATAAAATTTAATTTAATGAATTATATTTGTGATTTTTTTATTAATAGTTATTATAATTATATCTGAAATATTAGATAGCTTTCTTATTATATTAATAGTTAAAAATCTACGGACCAATATGTAGTTAATAGTATTGATTGATATTTGATGACATTTATTCATAATTAAACCCCCTACATACTGGCCGACACGACTGTTGGCCCCAACTGTTCATTTCGGGGCCTTGCCTACACACTCTGACCAAACGATTCGACTCGACTACCAGTCCAGTTTAGCAGCAGTACTCGTGGTATCGTTGTGCGTGGTTCTAAAATGCCTCCATATCTGTCTAAACACCAAAAATAAGTGTTACTATAAGTGCAGTGATACTTATAGATAATATATTATGTAAAAAGAAGAGAAGTGTATGGTGTTAGATGTGGTTGCAGAAGAGGAATTATTTCACCCATATGAGACTTGTAAAGGAGTTGGATGCAAGGGTTACCGTAATTTTATGAAGATAGTTTTGTGGAACTACTAGGTATAGTTAAAGACACATCAAACTGATCAAACGGAAATGAAGCTGAGATGAAAAGGTGCAAGTCGGACCTACCAACAACGCTACACAAACAAAACAAACACTCCGACCCAACAAAAAAAGTGGTGGGGAGTCGGTGGTTGGATGGTCCAGACCATCGGCCCTGACAGTGCTACACACGGGCCAACTGTCGGGTCCAACGGTCATAGCCCCGACCGTTGGGCAGTCGTGTCAGCCAGAGTGTAGGGGGTTTAAAAGAAAACAAGTAAAGGTAGTAAATAACAAACATTTTTACTAGTTCAGTTAATCAGTATATTTTCTTAAATCATGTATAAAATACAAACCGATTTCGACTACACAGTTATCATCAGTGTACTGATAAGGATCAGTGCACCGATGATGTAAAGTTGGCTGACAGTTTTAGTGAAATAGTGGATTCAAGTGTTATATTCAAACCATAATCTTCAAGAGGAGGCTATGTAGAAAATTTGGTGTATCTTTGAACCTACTATAGGATTATTCTATGGCCGATTGCCTCTGATACTTATATTATCTATAATCGAGTTCGGTTAGCAACCAACTCCTTTTTTTCCATATCTATTTTTTTTTAATTTTGTTTTATTAGTGCAATTATATACTGGTTCATTTAATTAATCTGAATGTTTTACTTGCTTATTTCAGGAACTCTTTGCTGGATCTAAATATAAGATGAAAACAGAAGGTGATAATTACCAACTTATTATCACCGCTCCTAAAGTTGAAGACAGTGGAAGATACACTGTTGAAATTGCTGGAATTCAATCTACAGCTATCTTAGATGTAGCAGGTATATACAAATAAATTTGTTTTTCAAAGTTAATAATATATTTTTTGTTTCTTTTCTTGTAATGCAATATCTATTTTAAATGAACCCCCTTTAAAATAATGAAAATTCAGAACTGGGTTTTGGAGGCCCGTTATTAGAAGCAAAAAACAAATAGTTTTCTTGTCTAAGACCTGACCCAGGGTTGCAAGGACCGGTTTAATGGATTGGATTCCTCTACGAATCCATAATTTGAATTTCATTGTAGTAAATTTTAAGACAGATTTCACTTTTAAACTTTTTATTTTAAAAGTGGCATATTTGACATTATATTAAACGAAATTAATCATTTTTTTGTTTTGCTAATTTCAGAGGCACCACCTGCATACACATTCATAAAACCATTGTTGAAAAAGACTGAAGGATTTACCAGACACGAAACTGTTTGTGAATGTACTGTCAGCAACAGTTTGGCTATGGTAGCTTGGTACAGAGGCACCACCAAAATCACGGTTAATATAATGATGATTTATATATGTTATAAAAGTGATAGCTCACACACATCACTTATTCTCCCACTTCCTGAATAGATATAGAGAATCCTCGACTTTATCAAAAGAGAAATACGAACTTGCATACAGGAAGTTTATTTTTTTCTGTATTTATTATTTAAATCTAACAATCGTAGATAAAGTACTTTATGCAACTCGTGCGAAAACGGCATTTTGCATTGCTCGTGTGGTTTTATTACCCTCGCTGTTGCTCGGCTGCAAACTCTACACACGCATGCAAAATGCTACTTTCTGCACTCGACACATAGTGTACTATTAAGACATTTCAATAAGTGATTTTTTGTTTTTTCCCTAAAGGACGGAGACAAATATTCTATATCGAAGGACATGCAAGGTGTTTGTAGGATGGCTATCAAGTACAGCACACTCGAGGATAGTGGTGAATACATGTGTAAAATTGAGAAGCAAGAAGAAAAGACCGTAACTCAAGTTGTTATTATCGGTAGGAAACTACTAATTAAAAAAATAAGGACTTAAATTTGGCTTTCTGCAAAATATCTATTGTTATTTATATTAATTTTGTATTCTTCTTTTTTCTCCAGAGTATCCGTACAAGTTTACCAAAGTACTCAAGAGTCAGCAATGCATAGAAAAAGACACCATTGTTTTACTTTGTGAACTAGACGATGCTGAAGGAGATGTTCAATGGACCAAAAACGACCAGGAACTTAAACCTGATAAGAGGTCAGTAATAAAAGTTCTGTTGTTTCACTTTATTTTGTTGTTTTTTACCGTTGTCATTCAAAAACTATGATATTAAAGGGGTTTTATTGTTTGCTCTACAAGAACAAGAATATGGACGAGATCAAAAGACCATAACCTCAACCTTGTTAAAATAAAAACAGTGTTGCCATTTTATCAAAATTTTCTAATTTCTTTCAACAGATTACACTAAAATTTATTTAAGTAGTAGCAAGGGAAAAATCGGGTGGAAAGGTTGAAGACAGGCTGAGATGAGTGCTGGTAAATGTCTAACTAACTTATAAAGGTAGAGGGATCAGCTTTAATCAAATTAACCCATTCAATGCGTAATCCAATTCATGAACCTACCTTAGTTACTGAATATATCTAAACAATTTTAAAAGTTAATTTAAAAATAAAAAAAATGTTTGGATCCACTGTGGATACAAACGTGAGCTGGCCTGACGGAGCCTTGCAAGATGGATCTACTCGAGGCACGGAGAATAGAGCTACAGAGGGCTTGGATCCACCCGCCAGGCGCGTTAGCACGGCATTGATCCACAGTGGATCCACCCGCATTAAATGGGTTAAATGTTGAATTAAAACTTGTATTTTATAATGATTTAGTGATTAAAAATATAATATAGATAATATTTTAAATCAGAGCTAAGGGACATAAAAAAAATAGAATTTCTACTAGGAAAAACTAAGAAACTCTGATAGCAGGGATGATGAGAAGAGAAAGTGACAAGAAGCTGAAGATTTAGTATAGCAGATTGATCAAGACAGCTCCCTTGCCCTCTCACAGTCATTTCTTGTTATATGTTAGGTTCGTCAAATGATTATAATAAAGCATCTAAATGCCATAAGCAATCTTTTAACTCCTTACTTACAGTTTGCATCTTATCAGTTGTGACTTTTGACAGGGTGGGAAAATTCAAATAATTTGGGTTGGCAGCCAATGAGTAGTCAGGATTTTGAATTGTAGAAGGTCGGACCAACTAAGCAAAAATGTCACTGGCCCCACCCCTCTCACAGGCCTAGTGGCTTTATTTATTTACTCACAATGTACATTTCTATTAGATGAGTAGATAGTGCAACAAGCTTTTGGTGGTATAAAATTATCAAAAATAATTTGATCTAATTCTCTGAATCACAAGATTTGAAAGAAAAATAAGAATTTTCAAAATAAAGAAAGAAGCTTTCTTTTCTGTCGACTTATTGTTAGTAATGAAAAGTACATTTTTCTTTGTCCAGAGTTATAATTTCGAAGGACGGCAGAAAGAGGAAAGTAACCATCAAGGACTGCAAGGTTACCGATGCCGGTCAATATGCTTGCATCAGTAATGCTGATAAAACTCAATGTGAAATCCTGGTTCAATGTAAGTATAAGTAACTCAACCTGTTGTATTTAACTGTTACAGGGATTTGAAGAAGAAATGATTGATTGTACTCTATTTATTAATGTTACAGATCAGAACAGGTTCAACAAGAAATTGAAAGATACGATCGCTGTTGAAAGAGAGAGGTTGGTAATGGACGTTGAACTTCAGGATCAAACTGCTCCTGCCGATTGGTTCTTCAATGGCCAACCTATTGAGGATTCTGATAAGTATGTGGAGTTACTAAACGGTTATCTGTTAAAACATCGCATTATTTTATCAATACACATGCTTGTTTATTTCAGTAAAATTAAGAGAAAGCCGTTATCACAATAGTTATAAAATGTAATGAGTTAAATAATTCTATAAAATGTCTATATTGTTAATTTATCCTTTTAGGATGGAAATTAAAAATCTTGGAGGTGGAAAACACCAGCTTATATTTAAGAAGCTTGAACTGACAGATGCTGGTGAAATCATTTGTAAATCAAATGAACTTTCATCCAGTTGTAAACTTGAAGTGAAGAAAGGCGAAGATAAACCCATTATCAACTTTGGTGATTTGGTCGAAGCACCAGCTTCTCATCCAATTTCATTCACAGTTCCATTTACCAGTAAGTAGGTCACATAACATGGTAAAATCTTGAAAGGGTAAGGTGGTGATTTTAATTGGGATTGTGTATTAATGAATTTTTACATTAGAAGTAAAAGTTGGGTGCTGCATCATAAAATCCAGGTTTTTTAAAACATATATTATAGCATATAGTTTAATATATTGGGACATTCTAAACTGATAATCTTTCCTGTTTTAACAGTCAATGGTACAAAACAAACTCAGGTGGAAGCCAAGTTGTTCAAGGATGGAAAAGCTCTACCTCTTAAAGAACTGGAAGTACTCGTCCAGGATGACAAAGTCGTCTTTACCATCAAGAAACCTTCCAGGGCTCAGACTGGCCAATACCAGATTAAACTTAGTAATGCACAGGGTGAAGCATCAAAAGATATCACTATCAACATGCAAGGTAAATCCGCAGAATCAAATAATTTAACATTATTTGTCAATCTTCTCAGTGTTTTGTCAAACAAATTTTACTAATTTCTTAATGTTATACAGACGTTCCTGCATCTCCTTCCGATGTTGAGGCAACCAATATTTTCCAGACCAAGTGTGACATTTCTTGGAAGAAACCAGCTGATGATGGTGGATCACCTATTATTAAGTATATCATTGAAAGACAGGATCTCAGTGTCAAAGGTAAGTAAATTATTCTAGCAATTATCGCTCATAAGGTTACAAAAAAATGTATTTTTCTCTACTATTTTTAGTTACTAGTTTTTATTATTTAAAAAATATCGACACCAATTACTAGGTTTTTTTATTTTTTATTTTTAGGTGGATGGGCTAATGTTGGAGAGGCTCCAGGAGACACTACTAGTTTTGCATGTACTGATTTGGTTCACAAGAAAGAATATAAATTTAGAGTTAAGGCTGTCAACAAACTTGGACCCTCGGAACCAGGACTTTGTCCTAAAGTCGTTCTGGCTAAAGATCCATGGGGTAAGTTAAAACTTAAAAACTAAGTAATTCTTATTTTCAGTCAGTACCACACCGGTAATTCTCTAAACACGTCAGCAGGCCTTTAAAATTTACTTTCTGGGGCTTAGCATTGCTGTACACCAAGTGCGCTGGGATAGATTGGGTCACAGGGGAAGTGCGCCAGCCCCTATTTGAAGGGTACTGTCTAAGTGCGCCGGGTTAAATCTCATCTCTTGACACAGGTAGTCCACCCACCTTGGATACTCTGAAGGACTAATCGTTGTCAATATTCGCATATACTCAATATAAAGAAATTTGAAGTTACTTTGAACAAACTGCTCAGAGTGATACGGCGATCATTAGCAAATCTCAATGCATAGGAGAATCTGTAGAATGTTCTCGTAAGAACTGAATCCAAATTGAGACAGACAATATACTTTAATTTGTGAATATATGCAAAATGAAAAAAAAAATAAAAACTTACAAAATCACAATAAGTTACCATTCAAAATCCATAGGGAATTCAAGAAAATTATCCGAAATACGAGAGAAACAACAATTTATTTTTTAAATAGTAAAAATTAAAGAAATATCTCTTACATAAATTACACCTTAACAACTTAACAGTAAAGGTACTCATGAAAAGTAAAATCTTCTGCGTATGTAATATACATATAATACAATTGAGTCTATATACAAAAATATAATTCAAAATACATGTTGGAAGGTGTAATTTATGTAATAATTTATATACTCCTAAATAAATTAGAAATTACTTTCACAAATTCAATTCTAGATAAAAACTTATTATTATTTTTGATCTTAAGTTTTCAAACACTTTGGCTTTGGATAAACCGGGACGACGCTTTAATTTCGGCACTTGACTACTTTTCATTGAAATGTAGGTAGAACCTTGAATTTCTTTTAAAACTTAACAAAAGACCAATATATTAGGATGAGTGCTGTTAAAATTTAACTAGAACTTCGGAGGCGTTGGTTGTTTTCTCTTTTAGGCTGCTTGAAGCCCACATTGGTATTGGAAATTTACCTGTCGACAGATCAATATAGTTCTTGGTGATATTGTCCCAAAATCGATCATTGCAATGGCTTACTTTTTGGCTCATAAAAGCTTCAATATAACATTCTTCAACTTCTTTAGGTCTAAATATGGTAGTCCGGAGATGTACTTCATCAGTTGACCATCGTTGGTAGAACATCGGTAGTCCACAGTAAATCCTAAATCTGAATTTTTCTCCACCAAGCTTGTGCTAAATTAAATCTGCACCCTGTAATTGAAGTGCTTGGGAAGAAATTTTGAACGGCTTGGATTCCAATTTTGAAGTCCGCTACAAAGTTCTTTGGGTTTAGACGGGGTGAAAGTGGGTATAACCCAGGGCTTACCTGGCATCAGACATCTTAGACTAAGAGGCTGGCACACTTCAACCTTCACCTTTTTCTAATCTTAAGGGGGGCTAGCGCACTTCGGTTCCAGCCCTTAGCAACATTAACTTTTAATTTAATGTTCCATTATTTTTATTTTTTTGTATGACTACTTATTGTCACTTTTATACGCAGTAGAACATCTTTAAATACTTAAAAAAACATTATAACTGAATTTTTTCGAAGATAAAACTTGTCACTACTTAAGTTAATATAGGACTGGATGATTTCATTTTCATTTAAATAATTTATTTTTATAGATGAACCAAGTAAACCAAAAGACGTTGAGGTTACCGATTGGGATGCTGACCATGCCGATCTCAAATGGAGCAAGCCCGATAATGATGGAGGTGCTCCCATTTCAGGATACATCATTGAATATAAGGTATACTTTTGTGAATAATTATTAATATTGTGAATAAGAGTGAATGTAGTGTATGTGAATGCAGTGTAGTAAGAGAAAATGTGTAAAATAACCTATCTGTAAATTCAATTTGTTACAAGTTACTGCTTTTAAAACATTAAATATTTTATCATTACTTACATTTTTTTCCATTTTAGGAAAAGTTTGGCAAGGACTGGGTGAAAGGAAAAGAAATCGTTGGAGATGTTACTCAAGCAACAATCGATGGATTAAAAGAAGGCACTCAGTACGAATTCAGGATCAGAGCCGTCAATAAGGCTGGACCTGGTGAGCCTAGCGATGCCACCAAGCCTATCATTGCCAAGTGCAGATTTGGTAAGTATAATCTTATTGGAATGGCTTAATTTAAAGAAATGTGAATCCTCAGAGCAAACACAACTTTTTAAATGATTAAACCTAAATCATAACTTCATTGTATTTTTCAGTTAAACCATTCATAATTGGTGAGGGTTTGACAAATTTAGTAGTAAAGAAAGGACAGGTCATTAAGTATGATATCAAGTTTGGAGGTGAACCTGAACCAGACGTAATCTGGACATTAAATGACAAGGAAATCGTTGATGATAACGACAAGTAAGTTTATGTTTTGTATAATTCTAAGTTTATTTACTCTTACCTGTTAAATTTCAGCGGCATTAATGATACAGGTGTTGATGATGCTTTCACAGACACTTGTACAGGTTCAGTCATTGTTGAGATGGCAATGTTTAGAGAAATTGAAAACTTAGTGTGTATGCTTTCGCAGGTCGACTCGTAATAAATAACTTGGTTTTCCAGCGAAGATGGTTCCATTAGTGGAAGTAAAAAGTCACACTTGAAACCTTTTATGATGCAGATTTAATCGGAAAACCAAGTTATTTATTAGAAATGGAATAGGTGATAATTTTGGATAAAAGGGACAAGGATGAGGCATAGAAATGAAAGTAGATTCAAGTAGAAAGGCAAGGAAGAAAAGCAAATGTTAAGGAGAGCTTACTACCTTATTTGTAATTAATTGACGATGAAACCAAGTTCTTTGTCATCAATATTTTAGAATGTCAGAATATTGCTTTAACACATGGTGTTTAGTATTGCGGAGAAACATTTTTCATTTTGGTGTCAGCAAATGAAACTAACAATGTGACCAACCACAGTAGGAAAATCTTCTGGTAATTAATTTTTTTAATGAAATTTAATAATAAGAAGTTTAAAAGACATTCATTAATTAGAATCATATCTCTAGAAAAAGGTTGAGCTTATTTCAAAAAGTTTGATTCAATAGCTGTAAAAAATATAAGAGACAACAATAATCTGATCTATATATGTTTTGTTTAGAATTACAATTGACAAATACGAAAGGAATTCTGTACTGACAGTCCGGCGAGTTATAAGGATTGACAGTGGTAAATACAAGCTTACTCTGAAAAACACCTCAGGTGTTTGTGAGAGTCTTGCTGATGTTGTTGTACTAGGTTTGTATTATGCATTATTTATACTAATATGTTTGTTTGACTATATTATATTTACATATGTAGTGTGTCTGAAAAATTAGTGATAAAAGTTCACAGAGACAGGTGTTCAAGGTCGATAGCAATGGGAGTGGACCCCCCTCTACTAACCACCTAAGCAAGCTTTAGTTACCATGAGAGCTGTTTCTATCACACTTTTTTTCTGTAGTCAGTCTATCTAACCCCTTTCACAATCTCTCATCGGCATGGAAATCTCTCTTGTTGAAATTTCTGGCAAAACTTGGCAAGAACAGCCAGGAAGTTTGTGAATCATTGGTAAAAGTGTTCGGAAAAGATGCCTTGAAGAAACAGTCAAACAAGTAGTTGAAGCGGTTTCTAGAGGGAAGGGAAGATTGGGGTGGGGGGGATGGGTTTTGTTGTTAGGAGGACTTTTTGACTTTTTTGGGGTGTAAACAGAGATAACACAAGTTCATAGCATCAGGGGGAGAGTACTTTGAAGGGGACCATGTTGAGTTATATATATATATATATATATATATATATATATATATATATATATATATATATATATATATATATATATAAAACTTCACCTTGTATTTTCCAGACACACCACGTATTCTTTATAAAATTGGGGGGAAAAATTAGGAAGGAATGTAACAATTATCTTGATTAACTTTCTACTACAGACAAGCCATCCAGACCAGTAGGACCTCTTGAACCAATTGAAGTTCGTGCTAATCACATTACTGTTCAATGGAAAAAACCCAAGGACGATGGTGGATCTGATCTTACTGGCTATGTTATTGAGAAAATGGATTTAGAAACTGGCAGATGGGTACCAGCTGGCGAGGTAATTTTTAATTTTACCTTATTTATTTTTTTTTTTTTAATTAAATAACCCCTATTATATTATATTTTTTGGCAATTTTAATTTTAGGCTGGTCCTGATGCAACACAATTCAAAGTTACTGGCCTCACACCCAAGAAGAAGTACAAAGTTAGGATAAGAGCAGTTAATAAGGAAGGCGAATCTGATCCTTTGGAGACAGATGACGCTATCCTCGCCAGAAATCCATACGGTAAGCCGTATTTATTTTTTAAAATAACAAACTTTATTTGCGTTATCAGTTTTTGAAATGGTGCATCGTGTGATTTGGGCTAACTCTTATATGTTATTGTGAAACCCTTAAAATTTATTCAAGATCAATTATCCTATAAAACCTTTGTACTCCTTTGATTGATTTGTTTCTCTATGAGAATGAATGTTGGTGATTTTGTTTTTCTAAATTTTGAATGTCGAATAGAAAATTAAGAATGTTTTATTTTATGTAAAATTTCAAAAACTCAACAGACTTGAGTGAATCTGTTAACTTGACAAAATTTTAAATTTTTTACCAAATTAACTATCCTTTAAATCACATAAAGATGATCAGTTTTGATTCTATCGACGGTACATTTAAAGCTGAAAAGCAGACATGGTGCTCCATTTCGAAAATGCTTCTTGAATTTCGATGAACTGAAATCCCTAAGAGAATTTTAAAGTATATTTTTCAACTGACAGATGAACCGGGAAAACCAGGGAAGCCTGATATTATTGATTATGATAACAAGAGTGTCACCTTGAAGTGGCAGAAGCCAGAACAAGACGGGGGCAGACCAATTTCAGGTTACATTATCGAAGTCAAAGATAAATTCTCCACAGATTGGACTGAAATCCACAAAACAGAAGATCCTAACACTGAAGCTACTGTAAGTTCTTCATCTTAAGATACTTTGTGGTAATATTTACTACTGAGTATATTAAAATATCTAAATTCCATTCTAGATTATTAGTATTATAATGACTTAGTTCCAAACATCAGATTAACATTCTCCTTAATTAGGATATTTCAAATTTAAATCTGTAAATATTATTACCATTTAAATTGCAACAATCTATTATTCGCAAATTCTTTGAAAAAGATCTTGATTATTAATGAAATTTTAGGTGGAAGGATTAAAGGAAGGAATGGTTTATCAATTCAGAGTACGTGCATACAACAAAGCAGGTGTAGGTGAACCCAGCGAACCAACTGGCAATCATATTTGCAAGCACAGGCATTGTACGCTTTAATTCCTCCAATTTTTTTTTTTTTTTTCAATCAAATGCTTAAAATAAAACGTTCTTGCTTGAAGTTTGAACTGCTTGATTTGTTAAATGGCTTAAAATATTTCCGATGAAGCTTATGCGAAATTTTATTTCATTATCCAAACTCAATATTTTTAGTGAGACCTAGGATTGACAGAGAGGGCATGAAGAGTATTACAATTAAAGCGGGAAGGACTCACAAATGGGTTGTGGACGTCATCGGTGAACCTCCACCAGAACTCACATGGTCCTGGAAGGATAACATTCCTTTGGTAACGACTGAAAGGATCCACATCAACAATATCGATTACCAAACAACATTCCAAATCGTCAACGCCACCAGAAAAGACACGGGAAAGTACACACTGACTGCGACCAACGACTCCGGCAAAGATGAAGCTTCCCTAGAATTGACTGTTCTTGGTCTGTTCTCTCAATCTAATTTATATCTATTTTATTTTATTTGAAGTCCAATCTGTTTTCTGCATCTTAAGTCCATTTTTGTCGATGACTGAAGTTAAGGCTACTTGTCTATTGTAGCGGAATTATGTGATGGATGTGTGCATGTGTGGAACCCTAAAGGTTTACCCAAAGCCAGTGTAAATGTTAATTTGAACCCAGCATGTAACCCTTCATGTTCGTGATCGTGTTAATATGATCTGTCAAAACCAAAAAACAAAGAACAAAACCAAATTCAGCATGACATTGTTTTTCCTGAAAGAGAATAAAACCTTTAATTTTAAAATCCAATTTTCTACTTTCGCAGAGGCAGAGTGCATCAGAAAACATAAACCACTCTTCTGTAATATCATTATTTTTTATTTATATTTTTTTAATATAGGATCTTTTGATTTAAAGGATATTGCTTTACTGACAAACAAAACTTATATATATTAAAATAATTGTTGAGGTGGCTTGTACTCTTATTAAACTATTCGTACAAATAATCCAAGTTATAATCTCAATAATTGTGATTGTTAGCCAAGAATAGAAAAAAAATTATAAATAATAATAATAATGTCCGATAAAATAGGGCATGTAAGTACATGGAAATTTAATTAAAGAATATGATCACCATATATCTATTTTTAATGGATGTAATAATTATTTTGTGGAAATTAAAAAGTAGATGCGACCTCAGCATTAAAAAGTCCATTACAATCCTTAAAATACTGAAATTACTAAGAGTGGTTAACTTATTTGCCTTACATCCTCCCTGAGTAGAATCTTGAAAAAATTCCAAACACTTAAAACCATTAAAAAAAAACGAACATTTTGGTACTTAGAGGTAAAATTGCTCAATTGGCTAAGTGGTCTTAAGTCAAAGGCTGAAAATTCCAATGGGTTTCAATCAATAAAAATGCAAGAGTAATTCTTAATCCTTGCTGTAACATTTAAACAGGAAAACCAAGCAGACCTGAAGGACCGCTTGAAGTTAAGAATGTCCACAAGAATGGATGTGACCTGAAATGGAAGAAACCAGAAGATGATGGCGGAGTACCAATTAAGGAATACGAAGTAGAGAAACTTGATGTAGCCACTGGAAAATGGATGAGAGTTGGAAAGATCCCTGCTGATAATAGGGATCAGCTTCAGATGAATGTTACTGGACTGGACCCAGGAAAAGAATATAAGTTTAGAGTTACTGCGATAAACAATGAAGGAGATTCAGAACCCTTAGTCACCGAGACATCAATTATAGCCAAAAATCCCTATGGTAAGGAATCCAATTACAGTTTTCCTAAAAGATAACTATTATGTAGTTAAATTTAATTATACTTTTACTGTAGTAGTGACAGAAGGATAACCATAGTTTATAATGAGATCAGTCCCATCTCATCATTCAAGGGAGATAATCATGAAAATACTATTAGAGGTGTTTATTTACAGAATACAACCTTAGGAATTGGTAAAGTCAAACATATTCTCTGCATGCTCTATTTTTCCCTATACCGCATGTTCTGCACAGTGTGTACTGTGGATTATTTCTCAAGTGTCCCCTTTTTTGTCTATGTTCTCTTCCTTCATAAAAAAAAATCAATTATTTGTAACCTATTTACAACTACAGATAGTTTTGAGCTCTTAAATTTTCACTGAATTTCTTTTAAATTTAGTTACAAAAAAAAAATGATAAAACCTCAAAAAAGTTTTAGCTTTATTACAATTTAATCCTATGAAACAAAACATTTGAATGAAAAGTCAATTTAAGTATAAAATTATTAGACAAATGTACACTAAACTGTTACACTACAACTATGATAAAGGAAATTCAGTTCAAAGTGGTTTACAGAAAACTTACTTTTCTGAAATTATTCCTGATATGTCCTTTTGATTTTTCATTTATGTTAGTTTGTGTCTTTTGGTGTCTTGTTACAACTGAATTCTGTCATTTTTTTATGAATTTAAAATTTTTATTCTTTAAAGTTATCTAGTTTTTAAAATGTTTAATTGTATTTATATTACAGCTCTGATGACATTGTTTCTCAATTTTATCTTCTAAGATGTCTTATTTATTTTATTTTTTTTAAAGTGAAATATGTATTACTTTAATTGCACTATAGTTTTATCTTGGTCGTCACTTGGTATTACTATTCAGTACTCAGCATTACAGCACTTCTTACTGTATTTGTTATTTTATAGACGAACCTACAAAACCAGGGACACCTGAAATCACTGATTATGATAATCAAAGCGTCACACTTAAATGGACGAAGCCTGAATCTGATGGTGGATCCCCCATTGAGAAATATATTATTGAAAAGAAAGACAGGTATGTTACCAAATACTTATACACACTTTATACTAAGATAAAGGCCTGATGATGCCCAGGTATTTATTTGCCAATAATAAATGAGTTAAAAAAATAGTCATGTTTCTTTAATTATTATCCCCTTAGCCGAAGAAGTTAAAGAAAAATTAAGGGATAAATTAAAGAAAATTAAGGGATAAACCAAATAATAAAAAAGTTCTGCTTTTATCAATATTGCCTCGTTGATAGTGATAGCTCTATCAACTAGATTTGTGAGCCCCACCATCTTGTTCCTTGAAAGTTACATGAAAGTTCGTTCCTTTTAACAGCCTCATGTGGTTTTCTTGTGGTGTATCCCATGCCACTTTCTTTTCCTAATCTGTTTACAGACGGTTTGTTATTTTTCTTTAACTATACTTAATGTAACAGGTTCAAGCCTGATTGGGAGCCGGCAGCTGAATGTGCTGGCGATGTTACTGAAACTGTTGTCGGTGACTTGAAGGAACAAAGTGAATATCAATTCAGGGTTGTTGCTGTCAACAAAGCTGGATCTTCCCCTGCCTCCGATCCGACCAATTTGCATTTGGTTAAACACAAATCATGTAAGAATTTAATTACTATTTACAATTATTTTGTTCTTGTTTTTGTTGATAATAAGCAAACCTAAGTAAGGGAGTTACTCTGGAGCAGCCATAGTGTGCACATGGGCTCCTATATTTATTTAATTTTTTAAATAGTTTAAAATTTCATAGCTTTATAATATTTTGTATAGTAATCTATGAAGTTATTTATTAGAATAGTGAATTTTTTATTAGAATTTATAGAAAGGACTATTTTCTATAGCCATCTGATTTTTTTAACTATTTATTAAAGATTTCCAGTGAATTAGGGAGTGTTGAAGAAAAACAGTAAGGGGGTGAAAAGTGGGAGAATTGGGAGGAGCCAATCAAGGTATCAAAACTCTAAAGTATTGCCGTTGGTTAATTTAAGGTCAAATTTGTTTTTTATTTTCTGCTTGCTACATACCCGTAGTAGTTTTCTTATCTGGAACAAAGCATAACTTCCATTATAAACACTCATTAATAAACAAATACCATACCGCGTTTATTGAACCCATTGTTTATTGCATTCACTGAAAACAAAGATTCAATCAAAATTAATAAATATTCAAGTTTATTCAAAGGTTATTATCATAATAGAAATGGCAGACATAAGGGAGCTATGTAATCTAATCTCAAAGTTAAAAGAAGACCTAACTCATGGAAGCAGAAATTCTAAAGAGGAATTGAAAAAGGAAACTAAAAAATAAAATACATGAACAAGAAAATCCAATTAAAAAACGGGATGAAAAAATTAAACAGCTTGAGAAAGCGAATTGTAGGGGAAATATAATTATACACGGACTGCAAGAATATAAACCAGAGGCTTACTCTGCTTCTATTCTATATTCTAAGGAAAATAGAATGGTTGTTGTGGGCCTTGTCAATTTAAAAACAAAACTAGATATACTGAAGAGGAAAACAATTCTTAAAAATACTGAATATTATATAGATTAAGATTATCCTTATGATGTCATGGAAATAAGAAGACAACTTAGAAAAGATATGTTTATTGCCAGGGATAGTGGCAAAATAGCAGTATTAAAATATGATAAATTAATAGTAAAAGATGTAGATGCAGGAAGGAGTAATAATAGACAAACCAGCCAGACTATTAACAGAAAATATTGAAGGAGATATCTGTTAGAAACAAAAGAGGCCTAGAAACATCACCAGGAAAGGAACAGGCCCAGAAACAAACACCTGTGGCAAAGAAAAACATTAGTGGAGGTAGTCTTGGGCGAGGCCAAACAAATCTACTTGCAAACTTCTTTCAGTTCATTCAAAATAAAAAGGTAGATGAAACCCAAACCACAAGACCAGATGAACGAAACACAGACTCCCAATAGCTACTTAAAAATAAAAATGAAACAAATATAAAACATATACTTACAATTGCCGATCTCTCAGAAACCAAAATAGATTAAATCTAGTAGAAGAGTTAAGAAAATAGAATGGGATATCACAGGAATCAGCGAAGTAAGACCAGATGGAGAAGGACTAATCACTTTACACTACATCATAGACTTTTGTTACAATGGTAATGGCCACACTGGTGGAACAGGCTTCCTTGTAAACAAAAACTTCCTGAAAATTATACAATTATTCAAATGTTACAGTCATAGAGTGTCAAAACTAATATGGAAAGGAAGACCAAAGATAAAGGTTATTCAGATATATGCTCCAACATCGCTGGCAGAAGAATTTTACGACAATCTTCAACTGGCTATAGATGAAGACAAAAACTGTAAATACACAATTATCCTAGAGGATTGGAATGCAAAAGTAGGACAAGGACAAGACTTTGAAACAATAGGACCGCATGGACTTGGACTAAGAAATAAAAGAGGCCAGACACTAATCAATTTTGTAGAAAGAAATAGAATGTAAATCATGAACACATTTTTCAAGAAAAGTGAAGAAAACAAGTAGACCTGGCAAAGCCCCGATGGTTTGACTAAAAATCAAATAGACTATATAATATCAAATACAAAAATTATATTTAAAGACTTTGAGGTTGAAGAACACAGGCTAACTATAGGTAGTCATTACCGAGCTGTTAGGGGTGATATAATAATACCGAGTATACACAAAAAGAAAAGAAAAATGAATCACAAAATAAGAAATGTAAAAACAATTTTAGAATTAAAAGAAGAATATGAAAAAGAAGTAAAGAACAAATCAAGCAACTTTAATAATACTGTAATAGATAAAGACATCAATAGAAAAGAACAACTAATAACAACAATAATAATAAAAAAAACTATTGAAATATTGAAACCAGAAAAATTGATTACTAATAAAAACAAAATGCAAAAAAAAAAAATGTAAAACTGATGAAAAGAAGAAGAAAGCTAAAGAGACAACAAAGCTAAAGAGACAATATTAAATCAAAAATTAAATATGCAGAAATTTCAAAAATCATCAGAAAAAAAGATGTCATTATGGAGCCAAGAAAAGAACTTGAACAAGCTATAGAAAAGGGGTCCAGTCTACAAAAATACTGGCAAGCGCAAGCTGCAGGAAAACATCAAATAATTGCAATGAAGGACAACACAGGAAATCTGAAAAGAGAGATCAAGGAAATAGCCCATATAGTATCTGACTATTACAGAAACCTGTACAACTGTGACAATAAACCATCTAATAAGAAAAAATCGGTCCGAGGCAACTCAGACAAACTTTCTCATATACGAGTTCATAATTATTAGCTCATAGTTTTCCATTTAATAGTCGTAGTATGTACATTTAATTAATATTGAACATTTCATATAATGCCTCATACAAAGAGAAGTCCCTCAAAATTGGCTTGTTGCTAACCTCCTACTACTTTATAAAAAAGGTGATAAACTAAATATAGACAATTACAGACCAATAAGCTTACTCTCATGTACTTACAAAATATTTATGTCAATTATTACAAAAAGAATTTCCAACAAACTAGAGCAACAACTAAGTATCAACCAGTCAGGATTTAGATCGAATTTCTCAACTGTAGACAAAATCTTTAAGCCTCTTGGACACACTAGTAGACATGTTGTGCGATTTTGGTCTCTGAGACAATGTCTAGCGATTTGTCTATAGACATGGGCTAGACAATCGGCGTCTATGGTCTCGTTGCTAGACCAAAAATCGCATGTCTATGATTTTCCATTCGAAATGGTAGACATGCTGGAACGGTAGACACTTTGCGCAACGTGTCTAAAGTGTGGACGCTAGACCTAGACGATATACGGTCTCAGCAGACGTCTATAGACTCGCTGTGCAACGTGTCTACTGGTGTGGACTAGGCTTTACAGGGAAACAACATCAGAAAAGTTAATTATTACCAATTCCCCCTATTAATAATATTTGTAGACTACAAAAAAGCCTTCGACTCTGTATTTATAGAAGAAGTAATAAAAAGTCTCAAAGAGCCAGGCATAGAAGAAAATTATGGAAGTATATTTGAATTTATTTATAGTGGATTAACACTTCAATACAAAATACGATCAGTCATAGAAAAAATAGAAGTAAGACGTGGAATTAGACAGGGAGACTTCCCGTCCGCTAAACTTTTCACTAATGTCCTTCAGAAAGCTAATGTCCTTAGAAAATTGGAATGGGAGGGAAAGGGTATCAAAGTAGATGGTAGAAGGCTCAATAGACTGGTTTGCAGACAACCAATGTATAATCGCATCGAGCATCAAAGATGCCGAATAAATGCTAAAAGACTTAAAAGAAGAATCACAGAAAGTAGGATTAGGTATAAACTATGGAAAAACCAAAATAATGTGCATAAATGTTGAGAATGAGAACTTAAAATCGGAAGGTTATACCATAGAAATTGTAGACAATTTCATATATCTGGGACACAAAATAAGCAAAGAAGACGAAGGAAAGAAAATAGTAAGAAGAATTGCATTTTACTGGAATGCTTACAACAAATACAGCCACCTATTTCAAGCAAACCTAGGTATATATAAAAAAAAAAATATCATGGAAAAGCTATGTCCTCCCAATCATGATATACGCCTGCAAAACCTGGACTCTCCCTAGGAAAACAATTCATTCATAAATTAAGAGTATGCCAAAGGAGTATGGAGAGAAGAAGAATGCTGGGCATATCAAGAAAAGAAAGAAAATGCAATGCATGGATTAGAGAGGGAATGGGTTTAGAAGACATAGCATCAACCATCGTAAAAAGAAAATGGAACTGGACAGGACAGGCCATATCTTAAGAACAAAGGACAACCGATGGAGTAAGGCTATGATGTACTGGTGCCCAATGGAAGAGAAAAGAAAGGTGGGAATAACTCCACATAGTTGGGCCCATGAGATGACTGTAAGTTGTGGAGGAAAGGCATGACAGAGGATGGCATGGTACAGAATGGATTGGAACAGAATGAGAGACATTTATATTAACGAATGGCTAGATAAGAAAGATGATCAATTATTAAATCAAATGTATGTATGTGTGTGTATGTATATGTTTGTATGTTTATGTGTATGCATGAGGGTGTGTGAATAAATATATTTATTTATATATAATAAAAAGAAAAGAAGAAAAAACTTTTAAATGAGTTAGGCAACTCAGAAACCCTCCAAGGGTACCACGGCTAAGTGCCGACTTGTAAAACCAATTTGTGTAGCCAATGTTACTGCTATTATTTAAAAAGTATGATTACTGTATTATATGTAATTTACAATAAATGGTTATTATTATTATTAAGCGAACCTAAAGCACTTTTTTTTTTCTTTTTTTTTGGTAAAGTAACAAGACATTTTTTAGGATTAAGTGTACACTTAATTTAAATCATTATTACTTGTTTCAGTGAAACCAAGAATCGATAGGACAAACCTAAAGAACATTGTGGTCAGAACCGGCAAAATTGTTAAATTTGATGTCAATGTCAGAGGTGAACCTCCTCCAACTATTACATGGATTCACATTCAGAAAGATACTGAAGTTGAGGTAATTATCCATTGGTTAAAAATGTTGATTTAATTACATAAATCATCTTGGTATTCAAGATTTTTTAAATGGGAGATATGAATTGTTTGATGTATACTTCTTTTTAAATTGTAAATCTTTTGTTTCAGGTTAAATCTGAAGGAGACACTGAAATTGTGAATGTTCCATATAACACTAAAATTACATTCACTAATATATTAAGAAAGAGCACTGGAATGTATAAAATTAGAGCAGTTAATGAACATGGACAGGATGAAGCAGAAGTTGAAGTAACTGTTCTTGGTAAGTTCTAATCTTTATTCAAGAAATATCCACAATAAAATTATTCTTGTTGATTTTTTTTTTTTTTTTTTTTTTATGCACAAAACTTGTTCTTTTCAAACAGTATTGTTCTGGCTAGGACAATTTTCAGTAGTAATCCTTCACTATCCAATTCATTATTTGCTTTTATGATAGCAAATAACTTCCCTTTTGTACATTAAGTTGAACTATTTAAAATTGTTGTTACTGCTTACCTTATATTTTTGTGGTTTATAAGATATTAACCATTATTTAATTTGGTGGATTTTTTTCAGGTGCTCCATCTAGACCCCAAGGACCATTGAAGGTATCAGACGTTTCTGCGTCTGGTTGCAAACTGGCCTGGAAAAAGCCGGAAGATGATGGAGGCAAACCCATTACTGCCTACATTGTTGAAAAATTGGACAAGGACACTGGGCGATGGGTTCCTATTGGCAGGACAACAGAACCTGAAATGGAAGTTAAAGGACTGCTGGAAGGACATGCTTATAACTTTAGGGTTAAGGCTGTTAACGAAGAAGGTGAAAGTGAGCCTCTGGAAACAGAGAGTGCAACTATAGCCAAAAATCCATTCGGTAATTGTTTATTTTAAATCATATTGCTTTTTTCTTTAAAGTAGATTTAGTAATCAATAAATTTATAGTTTTCTCATAAACACTGACTTGTTCTGGACTGAAATGCTCTTGACACTTATGCACTTTAGTAAAACAATTAAATTTTTAGATCTCCCTGGCAAGCCTGGAGTACCTCAATTTGAAGACTGGGATGTTGACCGTGTTGACTTGAAGTGGGATCCACCCAAATCAGACGGAGGTGCTCCTATCACTGGTTACATTATTGAAAAAAAAGATAAGAACTCTACATCTTGGGACCAGATCCACGAAACTACTGTAATTATCATTTCTAAGTTTGTGGTATTGTATTATTGGTTTAAAAAATTGAATTTTAATACTATATAATAAGTGGCAGTTGATTACATAGATTGATTTTTTTATTATTTAGGGTCCCGCTTGCAAAGCTCTGGTAACTGGTCTCAAAGAAGGTAACACTTATCAGTTCCGAGTAAAGGCTGTCAATAAGGCCGGTGAATCTGAACCTAGCAATCCCACCGATCCTCATGTTGCTAAAGCCAGAAACTGTAAGTTAGCTTACATTTTTACGAAACAATTATTATATTTTTAAAATGTTTCCTCTTTTTAATCTTAATTTATTTTCTTCATCTTAATTTATTTTCTCTTTTTACTATAAATTTCCAGTAAAACCATACATTAACCGAGACAAACTTAATAAGATAACACTTCATGCTGGCACCAATCTCAAGCTTGAAGTTGATATCAAAGGTGAACCGCCACCAACTGTCCAGTGGTCTAAGCTGGGCACCAACCTTCAAGAAGATGGGCAGATCAAAATTGATAATGTTGATTATAATACTACTTTGATAATCAGGGATCCAGTCCGTAAACATGCAGGCATTTACACCATCAGAGCTGAAAATATTAATGGTTTTGATGAAGCTACAGTCGAAATTAATATTTTGGGTAATGTACTGATTTTTCTATAATTATTAATTTCTGACTATGAAAATTTATTTTGAGTTTATTTAATAGATTTCAATTTTATTCATTTCTGATATTATACTTTTCTAGACAAGCCTGCTCCTCCTCAAGGACCACTAGAAGTCTCTAATGTCCATAAGGAAGGTTGTACCCTTAGTTGGCAGCCACCTCTGGATGACGGAGGATGCCCTCTCACTGGTTACCAGATTGAGAAAATGGATGTGACTACTGGCAGATGGGTTCCAGCTGGCTCTGTTGATCCAACAAAAACAACACAAGAAATAACAGGATTGGAGCCTGGCAAGAAGTACCACTTCAGAGTAATGGCTACCAACGAAGAAGGAGAATCGCCTCCTCTGGAGACAGATAATCCTATACTGGCTAAGAACCCATATGGTACAAATTGTATAGTATTTAATTTTTAAATTCATTAAAGGGAACTTAACTAAAACAATAACTAGTTTTGGGGGGGGGGGGGCAAAGGGGGTGAACCGTATTTACATGCTAACCTGTTGCACACATCTTGTGTGACAAAGTGTCAGACTTGCCGGCTTACGCTAAGACTTCATCGCAAAACCGTCCTACCGACTTAAAACTAAAAACACCCCTCTTTCTTCTTGGGTCGATTCCGGAACCGTTTGACACATTACTTCAGACTAGGCCCGTTCCTAGGCTCTAAGGCCTCTCAGCTGGCTTATGCCTGAGCATGCTCCTGGATTAGGCTAGGTCCGGTTTTTGGGCACACAGGATCCTTTCCACATGTCTCTCCACCTGGCCCCAAGCTTCTTTGCTTTCCAACATTCTTCTAACTACATTGTACGGGGATGAGCTCCCTAATTTCGGATTTAAGCTCTGTTCTTAGCCGGGTCCACTTATCAAAGACAAAGAGCGTGTGCTCCACGTCATCTACCACTCCGGGGCAGTAGATGCATTCGGCGATGGTAGTTTTTCCTATCCTCGCCAGGTAAGATCAGAAGTACCCATGCCCACTCAGGAATTGGGTGAGATAGTACCCGACCTCACCGTGACTCCGGTCCATCCAAGGACTCAGCTCTTTCACGAGCCTTGCAGTTCAGCGGCCTCTCGTGTCTTCGTCCCAAGCTTGTTGCCATGCGCCCATCGTTCGGTCTCTCTCCTCTCGGGACGCCACTTCCCCTCCCACTTCTCTCTTCCGGAAGTAAACTGCCCTTTTTTTCAAATGCCAGCAGATAAACAGGGATGATCCCGCAATGACTAGCACCGCCGGCTCGGACACTGTTCGGTAAGCAGATGCAATGCGGAGGGCCCCTCTTCTTTGTACTCACGCAAGTGCTTTTTGTATGCCTCTTTGTTGAGACTCTCCGCCCATACTTCAGCCCTTAATGCAGCACCGATTGGACCATAAACATGAGCAAATGCCATTTACTGGCAACAGGCCCGCCGATATTTGCCATTAGCCTACTCAGGGCAGTGGTGACAAAACAATAACTAGTAACATTATGTTAATAATATGTTATTTTTAGTATTTTTTTATTACACTAAATGATTTTATTAAAATATATATAATATAATCAAAGAATAAAAAAATGTAGTATAAAACATTAAGGTTTTTTTTTGCAGATGTGCCATCAGCTCCTGGTCTTCCCGAAGTCGTTGACTGGAATGAGGATATGTTTGAGCTCAAATGGGATCCTCCCATCCGAGATGGAGGAGCTCCTATTACTGGTAATTTATTTATACAATTTCACATAAACAAGGTTTTTATTTTATAGTTTAAAGGGACAGACAAATATTTTAATTTATTTGACTATTGTTATATTTGTTGGACTGTTCTTTGCAGGCTACATCATTGAATACAAGAACAAAGATGATGCTAACTTTGTGAAAGCTGCTGAAATTTTCGGTAACACCTGCAAGGGTAAAGTGGACAAGGGTTTAGAAGTAGGTCAACAGTATCAGTTCCGTGTACGTGCTGTTAACAAGGCTGGACCTGGAGAACCTGGAGAAGCAACTCTACCACACACATGCAAAGCCAGATTCTGTAAGTTATCTTAAAATATCTTAAACAAACGTAAAATTTCAAATTCCTTTACAAATTAAATTGTACTAAGGCATCATCAAATAAATTTATTTTTATATTGTTGTTTCTTGTGTGTCGTTAAGGACGACTTGAACCCGTTTCTGACACAAGAAACAACAATATTAAATTATTGAGGGATCACCATTCATCAAAATTTATTTTGATTTTATGTTCTCTTCTTCATGTCTTCTTTAGTATTATAAGATATCTACTAAGACTAAGTCTTTTTAATATTTACCAAAAAAAAGGTTTACCCTAATTTTATATTTTCAGTGAAACCAAGGATTGACCGTTCAAAACTAGAAAACCTTACATTCAAGGTTGGGCATACAGTCCTCATCGATGTGGATATTATTGGTGAACCCCCACCAACTGTCACATGGAAATTCAAGGATCAGGTAACCCTTCTTACACCTAATTGCTTAAAAATTAAAAAATATGAATGGATAAAAATCTTAACACTGAAATATGTTTTGCAAATTTTTATTATAACTCTTCTGGCAATTGAGGGCCTTTATTTAATTGGGATATACTCTAACAATTCTTAGGTAAAGAAAGTTGTGGTAAAGGTTCATGACTTCTCATTTTCGGCAAGTAATTTTGTCTAGTTTATACTTAGAAATCAAAATCTATATTATTGACTGACTATTTCAGGAATTCACAGAGAAAGATAATCTCAAGGTTGATAACATTGATTACAACACCAAATTATTTATCAACCGTGCGCAAAGAGCTAACCATGGAAAATACACCATTACTGCTACTAATCAAGTTGGTACTGATGAAGTAACCTTCGACATCACTGTTTTGGGTAATTTTTTTTAATGATTTTTTTCCCCATTTTTTTATATTTTATAAATACTGTAATTCAACAGTATTTGATAATTAGCATAGCATTTCTCAAGGCTCTAATTAATTTTGTCTTAATGTTGAAACAGGTAAACCAGGCAAGCCCGGTGGTCCATTAGAAGTCAGTGACATTACAAAGAATAGCTGCAAATTGACCTGGAAGAAACCAGAAGATGACGGAGGTTCACCTGTGGAATATTACGAAATTGAGAAGCTCGACCCACTCACTGGTCAATGGATTATTTGTGGAAAATCAACGACTCCTGAAGCTAATATTGCTGGACTACAGGAGGGAAAGCCTTACAAATTCAGAGTAAAGGCTGTAAACAAAGAGGGTGAATCTGAAGAGCTTGAAACTAAGAAATCAATCATCGCCAAGAATCCATTCGGTAACTTATTCTTAACTGCTTCCTACTTAAATCTATCATTACCTTTGAGCAACAAATAAATAAATAAAACAGTTATTATTGCTAACAACTAACTTTCCTAACTTCTTTTAAATCTTGCAGACGTACCTGATAAACCTGGACGTCCATCAGTAATGAATTGGGACAAGGACTTCATGGATGTTACATGGACAGCTCCTAAAGACGACGGAGGTGCTCCTATTGAAAAATACATCATTCAGATGAGAGATAGAGATGAGAGGAACTGGGTCGATACTCTCACCGTACCTGGTGATAGGTAATAAACCGTTTTATAAAACATGCTTATATTTTGAACAATCCCTTTTATCTATGGGATATGAGAAGAACTGTGGAGGGTATGGTTAGGCAAGGAGGGATGCTGACAGCCCAAAATGCTATTGCCAAAAGGAAATAGGAGGAAAACCAGATGGCTGAGTAACCAGATGGACTGAGTAGACCCAACCGGAGAAGCCTGGGTGGAGTCTTAACTGGACATTGCACCTCAGAAGACATCTGGCATTATAGAAGATGACCCTACTTGTCCAGTGTGAAGCAAAAAAGAAGAGACAGCTTACCACTTTATGGGAGTTTGTGAAGTATATGAAAGGCTGCGCTTCCATACCTGTAGAGGGGGATAAATCCGGAGGGAAGAGGAGCTGGAAATATTAAGATGGCAAGATATCCTTCCCTTTATAATCGGTTGAGGTTAAGACTGCGGTGGTTTAATGGGCGTGTAGTTCTGCGGATCTTTTTACTTGGCCAGGCCTCCCTGCCCCCTACTACTACTACATCGCCAGACTAAACTTTTCATAGCTTTAATCAAGGCACTATTTATTTATATTTATTCTAGCTAGTAAATATACTGTTAAATAGCTATTGTTCTGTTTGTTTTTAGGACCACTGGAAGAGTTCTCAACGTTGAAGAAGGCCATGAGTATGAGTTCCGAATTGTAGCAGTTAACAAAGCAGGTCCAAGTCAACCTAGCGACTCCTCTAAGCCATGTGTTGCCAAACCTCGTTTCTGTAAGTTATTCAATCAACCTATTTTCTACTGATTTTAGTTTTAAGGTTTTAAAACTATAAATATGAACCTCTATACAAAAAAAAAAAGTTTATATTTATCTTTGATTCTTCTTGTTATTTCAGTGGCTCCGCATATTGATAGGGAAGCTCTGCAAAAGAAGGTCATAAGATCTGGACAAACTCTGAAGGTCATTGCCAATATCAAAGGTGAACCACCACCAAAAGTTGTTTGGTCCATTAATGGCAAACCTATTAACAACAACAGGTGTGTTTATTTCGAGTAATAATTGAACATAGTGATGCACAAATAGTTAAATAGTTTTTTAAATATCGTATACAAAATTATAACAAAATTTTAATGACTTTTGTTTAATTAAAAATTTCCAGAATTAAAATTGAAAATGAAGACTATAAGACAACATTTATCTTGGTAAAAGCTGTTAGATCAGATGGTGTTGCTTACACAGTTGAAGCTACAAATGACTCTGGCAAAGATTCTGCCCAACTCGAAGTTTCAGTACTTGGTGAGATTACCTGAGATATTTTTATCACCTCCTAATTTAATTATTTTACAGTATTATGATAAATAAAAAACTAGGATGCATGATAATCTAAAATAATTATAATTTGTTAAATTTTTTATAAATCAATATTTAATGATTTTTTGTTCTCAGGACCACCTGGAAAGCCACTTGGACCATTGGTAGTTAAAGATATTCGTGCTGATGGATGCAAACTTAAGTGGGACAAGCCTGAAGATGACGGAGGACAGCCAGTGGAATATTACGTTATTGAAAGGATGGACACTGACACTGGAAAATGGGTCCCTGTCAACACAACTAATGGAACCGATGCTGATGTAAACATTCTTACATTCAAAATATATATTTAATAAATATGCTTATTTCTATATTTACATACATATTAATAATATGTATTGATTTTTTTTTTATTCCAGATGAACGGATTGATTGAAGGAAAGGAATATAAATTCAGAGTTAAGGCTGTGAACGCCGAAGGAGAATCAGAACCTTTGGAAGCTGATACTTCAATCATTGCGAAGAACCCATATGGTAATTCATCAATGTTGAGCTTTTTAATAATAAGGGTGTGGATATTTCTGATGATATCATTTTTTTATACTATTTAAAGGGGGAGATGTTGATAAAGTTGGAATTGACATAATAACCAAAGATGTTCAAGCCTTAGAGGTGTTTAATCCTTGAATTTTCTAACAATCTTTTTTTGTGTTTTCCAGACGAACCTGACAGACCTGGTAAGCCATATGCTAAAGACTGGGACAGGAGCAGCTGTCTCCTTAAGTGGGATGCTCCAAAGTCAGATGGTGGAAGCCAAATTACTTCTTATATTATTGAAAAGAAGGACGAATACAGGTAACTAAACTAATGGCTGGCTTATTATAACTTTAATTATTGAGTAGCTTAAATATAAATCAATTAACTTACTATTTGATCAGTCCTTCTTGTGTTAATTGCACATTCTATGCATGTGTACTGTGAGGCATATTTATACAAATATTTTAGTAACTTACTAACAAACAAAATATATATTACCTCAGCAACATTGCAAGCAATCTATTTTATTAACTAGATTACATTTTAAGCTAGTTGTTAATTGTTAATGCTAGTTATAATCTAAAATAAATTAACTTATGATGATTTACTTTAATTTCAGTACTAAATGGCAAAAAGGTGTGGAACTCATTGGAAACAAATGTGAAGGAAGGTGCCCTGATTTAGCTGAAAATACTAAATATCAGTTCAGGATAATTGCTGTCAACATGGCTGGACAATCAAAACCTAGTGAACCCTCTGACCCTGTTTTGATCAAAGATCGATTCGGTATGATTGATGCTCTTATAAGATCACATAATAATATTATGTTGATAATATATTTATCATATTGTGATAATATACAAATAATACTGATTTTTTCCTTTGTTTCAACAGTCGCTCCTCGCATTGACAGGACGAACTTGAAAGATATGACTATAAGGGCTGGAAATAACTTTAAGCTTGACGTTAAAGTTTCTGGTGAACCCCCACCAAGCAAAACATGGTTCTGCAACAAAGCAAGACTGGCCACCGAAGGTAATGTCACCATTGACGTTGAAGATTACAGAATAAAGATGTCTATCTTTTCTGCAACAAGAAAAAACTCTGGAAAGTATACCATTAAAGCAGAAAACGATTCCGGAAAAGATGAAGTAACAATTGAAATCACTATTCTTGGTAAGTATTACACTCATTGATAAAATTATAAATAAGTGTAAACATTTATTTGATCCAGCAGTATAAAATATAATCAACTTTTTTACTTTCTCATGTAAAGAGAAAGTATTGTGATGGCACAAAAATTTGATTTTGAGATTTGATGGATTTACACTTGTTGAGGTACCTTAGGTCTAAAAAAGTGTTTTTAAAAAATGACTGTCTTCTGTGCAGACGTGTGGAGCCTAAACTACTGGGCCAATTTTGACAAAATTTGGCATACATGTTCAGCAAAAATTATACCCCGAGGCAAAATCATGAAAAATTTTAGCTCCAAATTTGGAGCTAAAATTCCCCTAAAAAATATTTCTCGAAAACGGTTCCAAAGATTTAGATTAAAAAATTCTAAAATCTAGTCCATTTAAATACAAATCTAACGATACAAGCCGTTTTCCCGGGAAAAATCTAGTTTCCGAGATCTTGATGAAAATAAATCTGATTTTGTTGAAAATCAAAAACAAAATGTAAACTAGCACCAGTTGAACACATTTTAAATAGTATATAAACTAGGCATTGAAACGAGCTTAATGCAATAAATATTTAATATAATCAAATTAATAGTTAATCATGATGAGTTTAAAAGGATGATTGGAGTAGGCGGTAGTGCCAGGTGGACTCTCACTTCACGTGTAAGATTCTATAGGAGGGTTCCTAAGAGAGCTGGCGTGGCCGTGTGGATTAAATTACTTACCATGTCTGTCGGCCACCCCTGAGTCAATGGCGGTACAAGGTTGTGGGTTCGATCCCTTGCTGTGATACTCTGATTTATATGCCTCACTTATGATTACATCATACTCGCTTCGGCAGTACAATGTACAGGGGTATGATGTGTGAAGTAGCTGCAACTCTCTACCATGTGGCTAGTAAAATGGGCTTAAAAGATGAAAAAGTGGGTTCACAGTCACAGCTATGGGATCAACACCCATATGCGTCTGTATATATAATAATTTATTCATATTTTCTTGGATCTGGGACCGAGATTTAATGAGAAAGTTAGTCTAAAAGTAAGTTGTCTCGGGCCGATTTTTTACTTGAGGCATCTTGTGAAATGGCTTTAATTTAATATTGTTTTCTCAATTATTTAATATCTTTAATATGCACAGTCTAATTAAAAATGGCCCTACCAAAGAAGTTGTGTAACCTAAAATTGTGATCCTATTTACATGTATTTAATGTTTAGACAAACCTGGAAAACCAGAAGGACCACTCAGAGTAAGTGACGTCCACAAGGAAGGTTGCTCATTGAAATGGAAAGCTCCAGAAGATGATGGAGGTTCTCCTATTGAATTCTACACCGTTGAGAAAATGGATGTGGAATCTGGTATATTATATTATTATCTATGCCTTCTAAGTGTTTTAAGTATAAACTAGTTAAATAGTTTAAAATTATATTATCAATATATTTAAATCGTTTAGTTTATTAGAAAGTGAATAAATTGTACCAATTTTTTTTAAAAATTTAGGACGATGGGTACTGGCTGGAAAGAGCAAAGACCCCAAATTGGATATCGATAATCTCATTCCTGGGCAGGAATACAAATTCAGAGTAATGGCTGTCAATGCTGAAGGAGAGTCTGAACCCCTCGAAACCCTCGAGTCGATTATTGCCAAAAATCCATATGGTAAATTTTTTTTTTTTAATTATTTTTTTAAAAAAGTTTAAACAAAAATGTAAAAGTAGGTATTACATAAATTTATATTTCACTTCTATAAGGATATTTCTTTTTAAGGATATTTTTTAATATTTAAATGATGACTTAAAAAGGATGACATAACTTTTATGGTTGAACTACCGTGTACAAATATCTATGCCTAGGGATCAACACGCATATGAGTCTGTATAGATAATAATATATTCATATTTTCTGGGATCTTCCCTTCTGATAACACGTTATCTCACTATCGACCTCTATAGAGACTTTATATATCGATTTATCTTGTCCGATAGGACCTTTACCTAGACTATAATCCGGAGGGCTGTTTTTTTCTTCAGGAAATGAGCGGAGCACCGCGAAGTGGTGCAGAGCGGCCATTGAAAATTCTAGACCAAACAAAATCAAGATAACAAAATTGAATTCTAGCACAAAACAAACACATTTTTGTTAAAACGCGTAAAATTTCGCAAATCATACATTGCTTGGACATAGCGATATATGACGTCATTATAACAATCGATAATACCGACTTGCCATATCTAGTAGGAGCACCGTACACTGTAGTTCTACCACTTTTTTAACTGTTGAAATTGTGTATAAATTAATTTTTATTTTTAAAAAGAAAAATCAACAACTAACCTTTAAAATCTACTTTTTGGGAATTAACAACTTGGAGTATTAGTGTACTTTTGTTTCATTCACAAACATTTTTTGGTGTGTGATTACCTGCAATGCAAACAATTCATTGATGTAAAAATGATTTTCCTCATTTTATCATTTTCAACATAATATTTCTTAAATTATTACTTTTATAAGGTAACTTACAGGTAAATCACTCAACATATTTCCAAACACTTCACATGAACAATTTATTTTTTCAAAGAGAAAACTTGTCACTACATGTGAGCTAAGAGTGACTTATTACAATATAACAGTGATAAGTGATAAGGAACTATTTAATTTGCTTTACCCCCAAGTCAACAATATTAGTATTATGTCTGTGTTAAGTGAAAATTCATTATATTTAATAAGCTCAATACTAAACTTGCACAACCTCAAAGCTCCACTCTAATTTCTACTACTAAATAAATGTGTATTTTTTTAATCTTCCAGATCCACCAGGGGCACCTAATCCACCTGAAGTCACCGACTGGGACAAAGATCATGTTGACTTACAGTGGTCAACACCGATCAAGGATGGAGGTTCACCTATAACTGGTTATATTGTGGAAAAGCGAGAAAAAGGCAGCCCCAAATGGACCAAGGCATTGGAAACGAGAGGCCCCGAAACCAAAGCGAAGGTTGACAGTTTAGATGAGGGTGTGGAATATGAATTCAGGGTTATAGCTGTTAATGATGCTGGTCCTGGAGATCCCAGTCCTCCCAGCAAATCTGTCATAACCAAACCAAGAAAATGTAAGAACTTCTACTAATCTATTTACCTTATTTCTTAGAATCTATTTTAAAGACAATTAAATGTATATACAATTTTTTGATATTTGCAGTGGCTCCCAAGATTGATAGACGCAATTTGAAGAACTTAACTGTTCACGAAGGAGAGCCAATCATGCTTGATATCAAAATTATGGGAGAACCTGCTCCAGATGCAACATGGACCTTTGGCAAAACTATCCTAGGTTCTTTAAGTGGTGACCACTACAACATCAAAATGGTTCCATACAATACAACTTTTGTAATTAAGAAGACACTTAGGAAAGATACGGGTATATATACCCTTGTCGCTACAAACAAATATGGCAAAGATGAAGCAGAATTCGAACTCAATGTTTTGAGTAAGTAAAAACTTCAATTTTACTTTTTTCAGGGCCGTAATATTCCTATACTTGAATAATTTGTCTGGTAGCTCTCTTAATATTTGACCGATATAAATATTGACTATTAAATGTTTGCTATATTCAGGTAAACCAGGAACTCCGGAAGGACCAATTGAAGTGAGTGGAATACACAAAGAAGGTTGTAAACTTAAATGGAAGAAACCTAAAGATGATGGTGGTGAGCCCATAGATCATTATGTTGTTGAGAAATATGATCCTGACTCCGGAGTATGGTTACCTATTGGTAAGGCTATGAACCCAGAAATGGAAGTAACTGGATTGACTCCTGGTCACGAATATGAATTCCGTGTCAAAGCTGTCAACAAGGAAGGCGAATCTGAACCCCTTGTTACTCTGTCACCTATTATTGCCAAGGATCCATTTGGTAAGTGATGCTATCAAATATTTGTACTTGTAACTTATGTGTGTTCTATTTAGTCTTGATTTTTTTCTTTCTTTTTAATTAATTTAATGAATTTCACTTTTAGTGGAACCTAGTGAACCTGGAGCACCAGAACCAACAGATTGGAATCAGAATCAAGTAGATTTGATTTGGAGGGAACCTGTATCAGATGGGGGATCGCCTATTACTGGATACATTATAGAAAAGAAAGATAAATACAGGTAATTTAATATATATATATATATATATATATATATATATATATATATATATATATATATATATATATATATATATATATATATATATATATATATATATATATATATAAAGGATTTATTTATATATTTGGAAATTTAGTAGCTTGGTATACATCATCGTTACATAAATCCTGATACATATTATTTATTAGGTATAGGCAGTTTATGATAAAATTTGAGATAGAGATAATTTTTATAATTAAATATTTGTCTTTAGTGGAATATGGGAGAAGGCATTAGAAACAACCAATGCAATTCCTCAGGCAGTAATCACTGGATTAGTTGAAGGCAATGAATACCAATTCAGGGTAATAGCACTCAACAAAGCTGGACAGAGTCTTCCTAGTGAGCCTAGCAAGAACTTCATTGCTAAACCACGCTACCGTAAGTGTATTTATGTGTACTTTTCAACTTCAAACAAATCTTCAATATAAACTGATTAATTTTTTAACATAGCTAATTTAAAATATACTAATTTGAGTTATTTCTCTGTTGCCAACAGTTGCACCAAGAATTGACAGGAGAAATTTGAGAGACGTAGAATTGTCCACCGGTTCAACTCTTAAATTGGATGCCAACATTATTGGAGAACCACCACCAACTGTTGACTGGAGAGCTAACTCAGGACCCCTCAGGTACTATTGGAAACCATTATTTTTATTAAGAGTAATTAAACTTAAAATTTGTCTGTCATTTAACTCAAAAACTTTGTTTTTAGAAATTCCAAAACTGTAACAATTGAAAATGTCGATTACCATACGAAGTTGGTTATCAGACCCGTTGCAAGAGGGGATTCCGGTGAGTATGTTGTAACAGCTGTCAACAGCTCAGGTCGCGACCAAGTTATAATTAATGTCGTGGTTAAGGATAAACCAACACCACCACAGGGTCCTCTACAGGTTAGAAATTATTTTATTATATCCCTATAAATGCATTATTTATATTCATTTTAATAAAATGAAATACATAATTTTACTTTAGGTATCATGAAATGATTATTATTATTATTTTCTGTTTTTGTATTTGTTGAGCATTACTAATATTTCTTGATTACAGATATCTGATATCCATAAAGAAGGATGTAAATTAAAGTGGAAGAGACCATTAGATGATGGAGGAACTCCAATTGAATATTATCAAGTTGAAAAATATGATGCCAGCAAAGGAACCTGGGTACCTTGTGGCAAAGCAACTGATCCTAGTAAGTATCCAGTGGAATTATTTTCACATCAAATGATTAATATAATTTGCATTATTATTATTAATTTTTTTTTTTTTTTTTTAGATTTTGAGGTTACTGGTTTGACTCCCGGAAATGAATATTCCTTTAGAGTGTCAGCTGTAAATGCAGAAGGAGAATCTGAACCATTGGTTGCTGACACTTCAATCATAGCTAAGAATCCGTTTGGTAATGATTCTCAAAGTTTTATACATAATTATTAAATTTTTTGATTCTAAAATTAAATTATTTAAAAATATGTTTATCAATGTGACTTTCAATGTTTTTAGATGAACCAAGTTCACCTCAAGATCTTCAAGCTACTGATTGGGATAAGGATTTTGTATCTCTAAAATGGGAACCTCCAGCAAACGACGGAGGAGCTCCAATTACAGATTATGTCGTAGAAGTGAAGGATAAATATGGAAACTGGGAAAAAGCTCTTACTGTACCTGTTGATCAAACCTTTGCCACTGTTCCTAACTTAAACGAAGGTGAATCTTACATGTTCCAAGTAAGAGCAGTGAACAAAGCTGGACCTGGTGAGCCCAGTGATCCTACTCCAGCTATCATAACCAAACCAAGGAACTTAGCACCGAAGATCGATAGAGCCAACTTGATCGATATCACAATAAAAGCTGGACAATCATTTGCTTTTGATGTCAAAGTGTCAGGTGAGCCCATGCCAACCACAGCATGGCTTCTTGGAAGTAAAGAGTTGACTTCACGTGATCGCCTCAAGATTGTTCACGGTGAATACAAAACCAAAATCAGTGTCCGTATGGCAAGGAGAAGTGACACTGGAAAATACAAAGTTACTGCTGAAAATATCAATGGAAAAGATATTGCAGAAGTTAAAGTCAATGTTTTGGGTAATTATTACCTATTTAATCTAACTTACTATGATATGTAACCTGTTTAAAATTCATAATCAATCAAATTTACTCACATTTTAATTAAATGTACTTATTGTTGTAAAGATGTGCCGAATCCACCGGGTGGTCCATTGAAGGTCAGTGATGTAACATCAACTGGATGTAATGTTAGCTGGAATCCTCCAGATGATGATGGGGGTGTGCCCATTGAAAAGTATGTCGTTGAAAAACTTGATGAAGCCACAGGTAATATTAATATCTATTTTATTTTTAATCAATATTATATTTTTTTATGTTTTCATTGGAATTTTTTAAAACAATGAAAATGTTAACAGGCCGCTGGGTACCAGCTGGAGAAACTGATGGGCCTGAAACAGATCTTAAACTAACTGGTCTTCAACCACATCACAAATATAAGCTCCGAGTCCGGGCAGTCAATAGACAAGGAAAATCTGAACCTCTTACCACACTCACAGCATTTGAAGCAAAGAACCCCTATGGTAATACAATGTTTTAAAGTTATTCTTTTTTTGAAGTAGTGTTAACATTAAATACCTTGCAAGCAAAATTTTTCCTTGTTGTATTAATAACAGTCTTTGGTCTTTATTTTCAGAAACTCCAGATAAGCCAAGCAAACCTGATATTGTCGATTATGACAAGGACTTTGTAGAACTAGAATGGAGACCACCTCTGTCTGATGGCGGATCTCCCATTACAGGGTACATTGTTGAGAAGAAAGAGAAATACAGGTCAGAATGAACTTTAACACAACTATTATAAAATATACAGGATTTCATATCTTATATTTTACATAATTATTTTAAATTATTTATTTATTTAATTTTACTTCCTTTAGTGATTCCTGGGAGCCAGTTAAGGAAGTGTCCAGTGGTGAAACTAGAGCTGTGGTACCTGATTTAGTGGAAGGTAGTCAGTATGAATTCAGGATCCGAGCTGTTAACAAGGCGGGTCCAGGTGAACCAAGTGAAGGAACTGGTCCCTTCATTGCTCGTCCCAAGAACTGTGAGTATAATACCATGTGATCTTGATAGTTGCAATAAAAAATGTTTAAAAAATCATTCTTTACTTTTGTAATATTTGCCACCTAAATTTAAACTGTTAATACCTCTAAAATTAATTCTAAAACTCTTGTTCTTTTCAGTGGCGCCTCATATCGACCGCAATGCTATATATGACATCAAAATTCACGCCGGTCAGAATTTCGATTTCGATGTGCCTGTTTCTGGAGAACCTCCAGCAAGCAAAGAATGGACTTGCAAAGGCAACCTGTTGGTCAATACAGATAGAGTTAAGATTACAAATGAAGATTACAGCACTAAGATTAGAGTGATTGATGCTAGAAGGAGTGACTCAGGTCCTTATGGCCTTACCGCCAAAAATGTCAACGGTGTTGATAAAGTCACTGTCAATGTTACCGTTTTGGGTAAGTAAATTTACATTAATTTATTTATACAATAAATATTTTAATATTAACGAGTTTATTAAGAAAACATTGAATAGTAGATCTCAAATTAGATTGTTTTGTTAGTAGCCTTTTTATTAACTCTCTATATTTTTATAGTTCTTGTATTGTATTGTATCAATCACTCGTGTAATTAAAAGATTGGCATTCTCAATCATTTAACTTATTTTTATATCCATTAATATTGGAGCTAACGTTTCATTAATCCTTTTAAGTTAATAAATATATTCACTAATTAGTAAATAATAATAATTCAATTATAATTTAATTTGAAACATCTGTTACATTTTCTTACCAGATGTTCCACAACCCCCTGAGCCACCTCTTGATCCACAAGATGTTACCAAATCTTCATGCCTGCTCCAGTGGAGGCCACCAAGAGATGACGGAGGTACCGATATCACTCATTATGTCGTTGAAAAAATGGACAGTGACAGCTTGAGATGGGTCCCTCTTGGAAATTGCTTCTCAACAAAAATGAGGTTCCTTTTTAAGTATTAAAATTTACTACTGAAGAAGATAAGATTAAAAATTATTGTGTAATTTTTGTCAATAAAATATCTTAATTTGATTTCAGGGTTGAGCAATTAATTGAAGGACACAACTACAACTTTAGGGTGAAAGCAGTGAACAAAATTGGTGAATCTGCACCTTTGACAGGTTCCAACCCCATAACAGCCAAAGATCCGTTCAGGAGACCAGAAAAACCAGGCACTCCAGTACCAATTGGTATGCTATATTTCTTTATACTCCATAAGCATGTTACTTATTATTACTTGACATGATCTAATTATTATTCTTCACTTATCATTTATTTATTTTTTATAGACTGGGGCAAAGACTTTGTTACCCTTGAATGGACACCTCCTAAGAAGGATGGAGGAGCTCCGGTAACATCTTACATTATTGAAAAGAAGCAGAAATATGGGTAAGAGTAGTATCCTTTATTCCCAAGGAGAATATAAAAGATCTCAAATGCAGACTTTAAAAATATAAATATATTATATACAATAAAAATATAATAATACATATCAAAAAATCTTTAACTCTGATTATGTCTATTGTTTTATAGATCATGGGAGAAGGCTATGGAAGTTCCGGGAACTTTAACAACAGCCAAGGTCGATAAAGATTTGAAAGAAAATGAAGAATACGAATTTAGAATCATTGCTGTAAACAGAGGAGGTCCTGGAGATCCTAGTGATCCATCTGGTCCAGTCATCACTAGACCAAGATTCTGTATGTTCAATAAATATTTCTATGTGCTATATATATCAAATTAAAGTTTTGTCTGTACATTGATTAGAATGGGAAAATAATTGGATAATTTTCTATTTCATACATTAGGACAACCAAAACCGCCCTTCAATTTTTTTCTGCCAGACTCTATAGGCGCAAAACTGGTTGAATGAAATCCATTATTTTTGACAAAGAGGTGTGCCTAACATGTTGGACATGTTGTAGGCTTGGTTTTGTCAAAAAAAAAAATTGAGTAGAACCAAAGTTATTGACAAGTAATTCTTAATTTATGGAATGAATTATGTATATTATAGTCTTTATTCTTATGAAGGCTTTGGAAATTAAACTATTTAGATGTTTCATTTAATTGCTTGGTCTACATGATAAGGGACATAGCCACTAATTTCTAGCATGAGCCCTGCGCAGGGTGAAAGCTAGTGATCTATATTGATGAACTTAAATACTCTATCTAATATTCCACAATAATTTTGTCTTTTGTTATTTTAGTGGAGCCAAGGATTGATTTATTGGCTATGCAGGATCTTACTGTGAAAGTGGGAGAAAATATTAACTTCACAATTCCAATTGAAGGAGCCCCTCAACCTAAGGTTGATTGGACAATCAATAATGTGCATATTGGCAACGATGGCAGGATTGATTGCATTCAACATGTAGACGATGTTGTACTGGACATTTCATTTGCTGTCAGAGCTGATTCTGGTAGATATGGCCTCATGCTGAGCAACGAGCTTGGACAGTGTTCCGCCTACGCAAATGTCACAGTATTAGGTATGTCCTTTTAACTATTGGTTTTCTATTCAAATTTGTTTAGAAATAGTGACAACACTTATATTGTTGTTCAATTATAAGTAAAAATATTTTTGCTTGTTTTTATAATAATTTAACCGTTATTTAAATTTCTAGATCGTCCGTCACCACCTAAATCACCAATTGATGTGACTGATGTCACAAAGGAAAGTGCTAAACTGACTTGGAGGCAGCCTGAAGACGATGGTGGCACTCCTATACTGCATTACATCATTGAAAAAATGGATACATCACGTGGTGCTTGGTCTGATGCTGGCATGTCACTCAATCTTCATTACACAGTAGAGAGGCTTATTCACAAGAAACAATATTACTTCAGAGTCAAAGCAGTTAATGCTATTGGCGAGTCTGAGCCCCTCGAAACCACAAAAGCAATCACAGCTCAGAATGAATTTGGTAATAATATTTTTTTATCTATCATGTCGGATTATTTCCTTTGTTTTAACTTGCTTTAATAATTAATTGTATTGCTTATAGATGAACCTGATGCTCCTGAAAGACCAAACCTCATGGACTGGGGTGAAGACTTTGTTGAAATTGAATGGGGAGCACCTAAAAATGACGGTGGCTCTCCAATCACCAAATATATCATTCAGAAGAAGGAGAAGGGAAGTCCTTATTGGGTCAATGCCACTAATGTTCCTGGAAACCAAACTAGTGTAAGATTTTTTTACTATAGTTGTATTATGAAATTTTACAAAACTATTTAGTTCAACCATGTAATTTTTATCAAAAACCGTATCTCACTAATTTTATTCTAAGCGATAATTGTATTGTTGTTACACAAAGTATCGCTATTAAAGTTTTATTTTTAATAATTGATTAAGTATACTTCATAAAATAGTAATATGTATTTTATGTCTAAGTAGCCTGGTACTTCAGGACATTAAAATTTATAGCTGTTTAGATAAAAATAAATGATAACTTTGACATTGCATATTGAAGAGTAATAGCCGATCTTATCCTCTACTTTATCTGTTTACCTTCCTCTTTTACAGGGTGTCATAAAAGAGCTTACAAAGGGGCACGAGTATGAATTCCGTGTTATTGCTGTTAACAATGCTGGACCAAGTTTGCCTAGTGAACCTACTGACTCGATTGTAACCAGGCAGAGATACCGTAAGTACAATTATACTTGTTAAATTCTCAAATAATTGTTGTTATTTATGTTTTTTTAATAAATAATTTGAATTTTCCTTTATATTTTTTTTACATTTGCCCAGAGCCTCCGAAAATTATCAGCCCATTGAACGATGTGGTGGTAAAAGCTGGCAACATTCTTCACGTCAATATAGAGTTTGTGGGTGAACCGACTCCAGAGGCAATTTGGAGTATTGGTTCCAAGACGCTGGTTGCTGACTCTAGGACAACTGTGTCATGCATCGGATCTCACACTGTTATTCATACTGTCAACTGTAAGAGAACGGACAGTGGATCCTATCACCTCCTTCTGAGGAACAGCAGTGGCATCGATGAAGGCTCAATTAACATAACTGTTCTTGGTAACTTATATAATATATCCTAAACTATAATTCTAGTTAATAAATTAATTAAATATTCTAGGGTTAATGTGATAATTTTATTTTAAGACCGACCTGGTCCACCTGGAGAACCTTTGGTTTATGAAGACATCACATCATCCAGTGTCACTCTATCATGGAGTCCTCCTAAAGACAATGGAGGAAGCGAAATTACGTAAGTTTCATAAAATTACAATTAATTTCAAGCATTTACTTCATTATGAATCATTGCTGCCTATATGTAATACATATTGACTATATCGCAATCTAAAATGATGATTTCAGTGGATATGTGATTGAAAAGAAGGATCTTACCCACGGTGGTGGATGGGTACCCGCAGTAAGCAATGTGAACCCAGCTCAGTCTCATGCAACTGTGCCACGTCTGCTCGAAGGTACCAAATACGAGTTCAGGGTAATGGCTGAAAATCTTCAAGGAAGATCTGATCCACTTACCTCTACTCATCCTATTGTTGCCAAGAACCAATTTGGTACGTATAATTCAGTAACAATTCTTATTTTAATCCTTACAGCATGTCTTTTAGCAAAAGTAAAATCTTACATAATTGTTCTGTGTAATTTCAGATGTTCCTGGAAAACCAGGTAAACCACATGCTAGTGAAATTAGCAAGGAACAAATCACAATTAAGTGGTCTCCGCCTCTCAGTAATGGTGGTTCAAGTATCCTTGGTTATCACGTAGAAAGAAGAGAAAAATTGTCTGGCAGGTGGCTTAAAGTAACCAAAGATCCAGTCAGGGTATGCTCAAATATAAATTCTGTTGAATACTATTTATAATAGAAATTGGGTACAATTCTTTGGCTTTTCACATTATCACTTTTTCAGTCAAGGAAAAGGTTTTCAACCCCTTTTTCTTTTATTAAGTTATATATGAGTTATTAACGTGGAATTTATTAATTTCAGTTAGTGGAATATACTGACAACCATGTTCATGAAGGCAAAATCTATGAATACAGAGTATCAGCAGTTAATGCTGCTGGACAAGGAAAGCCTAGTGACGTCTCAGATTCCTATGAAGCTAAACTGATGAGAGGTTTGTGATAATTTATAATACATTTTTGCTAATTAAATCCTTTTTTATAATAAAAAAAAAAAAAAAAATTAAATTACAATAATAAATGTATAATTTCTACTACTGTTATTTACAGAAAAGCCTAAGTTATATCTGGATGCTTTGATGGGAAGACATATTAAAGTTAGAGCAGGGGAGCCTATAAATATTAACATTCCGCTCTCAGGAGCTCCCACGCCTACTATTGATTGGCTTAAAGAGGACAAGAAACTTCCTCCTACTAATCGTATTTTGGTAATACATATATATATATATATATATATATCTACATAGAATATATATCTAACCTATTACTTAAAACCCAATAGGTACCTTAATAATATATTTATTTTATTTCATTTTTATTTTTAATCATAAGGCTGACTCATCAAGCAGTCTGGCTAAACTGCATATTAGTGATTCAACTAGGAGCGATTCTGGCAAATACAAGATTGTTGCATCCAACGAACATGGTACCGACTCAGCTGATATCGAGGTTACGGTTGTAAGCCAACCAGGACCACCTGAAGGACCACTCTTGGCTCCTGATGTTTCTCATGACAGTGTATCCTTGTGCTGGCAACACCCTACAGATAATGGTGGCAGTCCTATTACAGGTAAATAGTCATTGGTTAATATTAGTTTTTGTAAAGATCGGTACGTATTTTTTAAGAAACGAGTCAAGGGTTCGATGAGGAAGTAAGGTGGTGTTGCTTCCCCATCCTCCCCCCCAGTCAGTCAGCCCTTCACTCGAACCTAGTTCTATTCTAGACTCTTAGACTCTACCTTCTCTCTTGGAGTTCTACTCTAGACTCTACCTTCTCTTAAAGCAATTTGCACCATGAATTGCTACAGTTTTACAATAAGTTAATTGCATTTTAATACTAAAATGCTCTCTAGTATTCTTAAACATTTATTTTTACAGGAAATTTGGTTGATGTTGTTTAAATAATATATTATACTGTTTTTGTCCCCAGGTTACATCATTGAAATGGCTGAGTTTGGAGTTGACAATTGGAAACAGGTACCAGGTTTCTGTCCAAACACTTCCTTCACTGTCAAAGGTCTACCTGAAGGCAAAAAGTACAACTTCAGAGTCCGTGCAGAAAACATTTACGGCATTTCCGATGCTCTTGAAAGTAAACCAATATTGGTGAAGAGTCCGTTTGATCCACCTGACGCACCTTCTCAACCTACAATTCTCGCTTACAGTCCTAACACTTGTGACCTTTCTTGGAATCCACCTACAAACACCGGTGGTCGTCCTATTACAGGTCAGTATAATTTGTAAACTCCGTTCAACGTATGACCCGCGATACTAGCTTTGTTTCATTGTTAAATCAACTAGTTGTGGGAATCATGACCCTGATTTATGACAAATTAAAATTCAACAAAGTATGGAGATATCACAAAACTACCTATATAGACAAGCACAAAAACCTAACTCAGGAATACAATAAAAAGTCACACTTTTCTGTATTTATTGGCCCATGTGATTCACAGATAATTCGACCCCTAGATAAGTCACCCCTACTCTATACTTTGTAAATAAAATATGAAAGAAATATATTTAACATTATTTTTGTAACTGTAATCTGATGTTATATTTTTAGGCTATTATATTGAGAAGCGTGAACGTGGAGGTGAATGGGTCAAAGCCAAGAACTTCCCTACCCCAAACACCTTCTTCCAAGTACAAGGACTTCATGAAGGTTTACGCTATGAATTTAGAGTAGTAGCCATTAATGAAGCTGGCCCGGGCAAACCTAGCAAGCCTACTGATCCAATGGTTGCCAAGGAACAAAAACGTTAGTATAAAATTTAATTAAATCTGTCTTTACACCATGGAAATGTTATATAAGATGTTAAGTTTATCTTTCATCTACATCATTAAAATATTAAATATATGTTTTCCTGGATATATAATTAGATATTTATATGTTTTTGTAACAGGTGTTCCTGAACAACCAGATACACCCAAGGCTGACAGAATCACGAAGAACAGCGTGACACTTTCATGGAGACCACCTAGACATGATGGTGGAGCTAAGATTAAGGGTTATATCCTGCAAAAGAAAGGAAGGGGTGAATCCGACTGGAGCAATGTTTCTCCTGAACCTATTGCTTCAACTGTATATACGGTATGATGCTTTCCTTCAAATTGCCTTTTCTTATCACTGCTCTCAACTTAAATGCACATAAAAAATAAAGAAATTTAAAAATATTGGTTTAAAAAATTCAGATAGTTTCTATTATTATTATTATTTTTTATTATTATTATTTTTTTTTTTTGGAATTGGATGTTTTCTCTAATTAATATTCCATATATCATAATAATAGTAGAGGGAATGTCCATATTAATATATCATACAATAATTGTTATTTACACATGATTTTGGTAAAAAAAAAAAAAAAAAAAAAAAACTAAATGAGCTCATTGATTCACATCCAGTTAACAGTCCAGGGATAAATCAAGTATCGAATGCATCAAGAGGCAAATGTGAGGCTACAGATGTGGCAGCAAGCATAAAGCAAATGTTAGTAGGTTTAGGGAAGAAATCTGAAAGGCTTGTAATAAGAAAGACCACCTGAAACCATTATTTATATTACGTTATTTATATCCAAGGGGAAACTAGAGCAGAGTCAACTATATCATTTAAAAAAAAATTGCAAGGAAGACAAAAGACAAAATCAAATAGGTTTTTTTTTTTTTTTTTTTTTTTTTTTTTTTTTTTTTTTTTTTTTTTTTTTTTTTTTTTTTTTTTTGTAGTTCTTGTTGTCCCTTTTGTTAATTGTATCTTTTTTGTTGGGTCGTTTAAGGTACAATTATTTGAATCTATATTCCATCCCTCTCCGGGATATAATCATGCCTAAAATATTATATAAGTAACATAATCCCTTGATATCCACAGTAATATATATACGACTGAAGTGTCCTGAATGTGCTCTGATCACCACTAACATGTGTTGGAAAACTAAAGGTTTTGGCAGTTTTAACCGTACGGGTAAACACAAACAACGAAGGTAGCCATAAAACCTGTCCTTTTTGACTGCGTCGTCCCACACACGAGCCGCTTTGAACGACGCGTTCAAAACGGACGGTTAAAATCAAGCTGAAGTACGATTTTTAGCCACACACCGACCGTTTTACCCGTACGGTTAAAACTGCCAAAAATGAACGACGTCTGTGCCCACCTTAAGGATGTTAGATTGGAGAGGAAGGAAGAAGCCTTGAACTTGTAGGTTGAGGAAAAGACAAGGAAAAATGTTTCTTTGATCTTGCAAATCATCCAGGAAAAGGCAAAAACACTTTAACATCAATTATCCTGGAATGCTACCCTGCTGATATATCAACGAATTGTTGTACACTTAATATTTAACGTTTTTTTTTAAATATTTGCATGTGGTATTTCTTATTAGAGTTAATAGAATTGTTACATTATAATTAAATTAAATTTTTAGCAGTCTTACCTCATTTTATTTTATTGTATAGTTTGCCGATTTTTTGGTTTCATCATTTCACCTTTATTGCACTAAAGTCAAAATCAAAATTAATACCACTGTTCAAGAATGGAGACATAAGTGAAATAAAAAACTATCGTCCTATCAATTTACTCTCTGTTTTCTAAAAAAAACTATTATGTCAATAATTACAAACAGATTTTAAAGATCTCTTAATGAAAAAACTGAAGTTACACAGATAAGATAAATAAAAGAACTTCTCTACTAATGACGCGATAATAGTATGACAACAACTGATTAATAAAGACAGCAAATATACATTTTTATTAATACTACTATCAATTGATTTAGAAAAGGCTTTTGACTCTGTTTTTACTGAAGCTATAATGAATTCTATAAAAGAATGCCATAAGATTGATAAACAATACATAACAATATTTGAAAACATATATAAAAATGCAAAAATTAATAATAAAATTAGATGGGTACCTGTAAGAAGAGGCCTTAGACAAGATGTCCCTTCTGCAAACATATTTAATGAAGTTCTAGAAGATGCATTTAGGAAACTTAATTGGGAACTAAAAGGTTTTTTAATAAATGGTGAAAAACTAAATACACTTAAGTTCACAGATGACATTATTCTTATAGGAAAATTAATTAAAGAAGTACAGGGAATGCTAAATGAACTAGCAGGGGAACTAAGAATAATTGGATTAAAAATTATTATCTCTAAAACCAAATTTTTTTTGCATTGGCCATATAGCCATACCGCCATAAAAACTAAAGTTATGTACATCAATACAGTTTTAATGCTAAAAGGAGAAACATTGGAACAAGTAAATAAATTTATTTATCTTAAGAATAATCACAAAAAATGACAATACTATAAAAGAGTGAGAAGAAGAACAGGTTTGGCATGGAGTGCATTCAATGATTCAGGAAATTGTTTAAATGTAATGAACGAATAGAAAGGAAAATCAAACTATGGAATAGTATAGTTCTACTAGTATTAATATACCGTTGTGAAATATGGAGCCTTACTAAGCAACAAACTATTAAAAGATACATACAACTGTTAGATCTATGGAGAGAAGAATGCTTAAGATAACGAGAAGAGAAAGTAAAATCAAACTATGGAATAGTATAGTTCTACTAGTATTAATATACCGTTGTGAAATATGGAGCCTTACTAAGCAACAAACTATTAAAAGTTACTTACAACTGTTAGATCTATGGAGAGAAGAATGCTTAAGATAACAAGAAGAGAAAGGAAAAGTAACAGATTGTTAAGAAGACGAACTAACTTGGAAGATATTCGAAAATTAAAATGAGCAGATGGGCCAAGAAAATAATAGATTGGTGTCCTATTCAAGTAACAGGAGAAAGAGGAAGACCTTCCAGAAAATGGGACTAGGAGATAAGAAAATGCTGCGAAGATACAATGCTCTACAGAAACCGATGTGGAAAAGAATGACTGATATATAATAAGATGCTTGGCTATCAAGAGAAAAAAAAAAACCTATGAAAACCTCCAAAAGAGAAGAAGAAAGTAAATGTAAAAATGACGTATATATATTGGATTATTATAAGACTAACAAGGGATGAGATGATCTCATGGACCAAGGTCAAAAATGTGGCAGTACTGTTGTACTCAGGCAGTACAACAGTTTAGGAGCTCATAAGTTATGATGAGGGAAATTACCTTATTTTACTTTTAAAAACCCAAAGAAGATGAGTGCTTTTTAGAAAGTAAACCACTCGCATTTGTATTAGAAGTAAAGCTACAATATATGTGTTTTCAAGAATTACATATTTTTTAATTGCCAGTGTATATATTTTTTTATATCTTTAAATTAAAAACACGTTTTACTCGTTTAAATTGTTGTATTGTATTAGTAATTCTATATTATATTTTACATCCTAAAAAATTGTACACCTTTCTTCTGACCAATGGACCCATTTTTGGGACAAATCATAAAATCTAAATGTGAAATCCATTTTTTTTTAAATGCTTAAAAAATAGAGTTTTGGCCAGTAATACACATTCATTTTTATTCCTATGTAATAAAAATGTTACAATTGTTTTTTAGGTGGGCAAGTTGAAGGAAAAGGATGAATATCAATTCCGTGTTATTGCCGTTAATGATGTTGGTCAGTCTGCTCCAAGCAGACCAAGCACATCCATTACGGTGGAAGAGCAACCCAACAAACCATGCATGGATCTTGGAGGAGTACGTGATATAACAGTACGTGCTGGTGAAGACTTCTCCATCCACGTACCTTTCACCGCTTTCCCTCTTCCTACAGCTTCATGGTTTGTCAATGATGCTATCATGACAGAAGATCAACGGGTTCACACTCAAGTAATTATCCTTCATTGCTATATTAAAAGTACACTTATAAAGTTTCTTTAGAGGTGTATTTCTATTAAAATGGTTGACATAAAAATGCCTATTTGAAAACTTTAAACTACTATACGTGCTATGATTGTTATAGTTAACTGATAATTCTGCAAGTCTGGTCGTCACAAATGCTAAGAGATCAGACACCGGTCAATACAGGCTTCAACTGAGAAATCAGTATGGATTTGACACGGCCACCATACAAGTAAGAGTTCTGGACAGGCCGTATCCTCCAGAAAACCTTCGAGCTGACGAATTTGCTGGTGACGCCCTTACTCTTTACTGGAACCCGCCAAAGGATAATGGTGGTGCTGATGTATCTAACTACACCATTGAAAAGAGAGAATCTAACTCCAGCACATGGTCTAAAGTAAGTCTAGGGACAATCAATTTGTCTAAAGTATAATTTCTAACAAACACTATACCAAATTAGTGGTGGAATGTCTAATTTTATGTTAATTTTTTTCCAGGTCAGTAGCTACTGCACAGTTCCATTCTGCAGAATCAGGAATTTGAACATCGGTAGGGATTATGAGTTCAGAGTATTTGCTGAAAATTATTACGGTACCTCTGACCCTGCAACAACCACAGATCCCATTAAAGCACGTCATCCATTTGGTACGAAAGAATCAATTATGACACAATTTGTCTGTTTAAATACCTAAAACTAAAACCTAAAATGTTCAAGTCATGTAAGAGTTTTAAAAACGTTCGTTATTTAATTAAGGGAATAAGGAAGAAGAAAATTCTAACAAAATATTATTATCCCTTTTAGATGTGCCTGGGGCTCCAGGAATGCCTTTCTTGGTTGACTCCAATGAGGACTCTATTACAGTGACATGGCAGAAGCCAAGGCATGATGGAGGTTCACCAATTACTGGTTATGTCGTTGAAAAGCGACTTGTTACAGAAGGAAAATGGACCAAAGCTATTCAATCCTTGGTCCCAGATACAACTTGCAGGTAAATTATTTTAACTGTTTGTAAATTAAATTTTCATTGCTGAGATTGAAGATAAAGTGTTAGATGAGATTTTTTTTTTTTTTTTTTTTAAGAAAAGAAAAAAAAATCATGATTAAATAAATATATTTTCATTATTCTCTAACTATCCATTATTTTTATATATTAAATAACTATCTGTTGCTTGTATTTAGTATAAATAACATTATTATTATTATAATTATTATTATTTTTATAGAACTCAAAATCTTATTGAAAACCATGAATATGAATTCCGAGTGGCTGCAGTTAATGCTGCTGGACAAGGTCCATGGAGTTCTTCCTCTGACGGATTATGGTGCAGGACTCCACCATGTAAGCTTACATATTTATCTTACACGAGAATTATAATCATTACTTTGAGCTATTATTTTATTAATAAAAATATAATTTAATTTAGAGTTTTCTTGTACTTGTGATTTTTATTTTTATCATATGGTTTGTATTTGACAGGTGTGCCCAAGATTACCAGTGACTTGAGCATTAGAGATATGACAGTAATTGCAGGAGAAGAATTCACAATAACTGTACCATTCATTGGAGTGCCCACTCCGAAACCACTGTGGTTAGTCAACAGCTGTGAAATAGTCCCTGATAGTAGGATAAAGTTTGAAACATTCCATAATGAAACCATTTTCCACAACAAATGTGCTAAGAGAGCCACAGATTCTGGTGCCTATACCATTCAGTTGTATAACTCTGAAGGATCAGACTCGGCATCATGCAGAGTTCTTGTTGTTGGTAAGTATTTTCCCTTCTTCGTCAAATAAATATTCTGTATTTTATTATTTTAATTTCTTATCTATTTAATTTATTATTATTTTACATTATCAATGTTTTAATAATAAAAAAATTGCATTTGTGCAGACAAACCATCTCCACCTCAGGGCCCATTGGATGTTTTTGACATCACTCTGGAAACTTGCTCATTAACATGGAGGCCTCCATTAGACGACGGAGGTTCCCCTATTACAAACTATGTTATTGAGAAAATGGACCAAGCTTCTGGAGTAAGTTTTTTTTTCATTTTTTTTCCGGGGGGGCTTTTGCACTTGAAGACGCTGACCACTTAGGTAGGTCTATTGAACAAAACTGGGTGGAAGACCAAACTCTTCACATTTGTGGTGAAGTATTTGGTTGTTAACCATATGTCACGACTAAACGTGTTTTTTATATCAAACCAAGAGTTTTAATCATGGTTTCCTTGCCGAAACCGGGTGGTCTACTCTTTCGAGCAGCTTTTCATTTGTTTAAATAAAGCTGGGTGATTGAACATTAAGTGGGGGGCCCACTATGGGAATTAAACCCAGAGCTGTGTGGTCAGTGGTGGACACCCATCCAAATTCCATGCCCAAGGCTGCATAACCTGACTAATTGAGAGCCAATAGCTCTCCCCTGAGGGCTACCCAGTTAAGTATTATTATTAAGCTATTTTTTATTATTCGAGCTTAATAATCCTTATGAATACTTTTACTAATAATTGGCTGTATAATCTTTTCAGGTATGGATGAAATTGAGCAGCTTCGTTAGAAATTGCCACTATGACATTTTTGGTCTTGAGCCAAATAAGAAATATCTATTCAGGGTCAGAGCCGAGAATCAGTATGGTTGTTCAGATCCTCTAGAAATGGAAAACGCCATTACTGCAACATATTCATTCACTGTACCAGATCCACCTGGTACTCCTGTTGTTTCAGATTGGGAAACAACCAGTGTTACATTGAACTGGTCAAGACCAAGGTCTGACGGTGGAGCGAAAATACAGGGCTATAGGCTTGAACTCCGGTGAGCAATAAATTAGTTCATATGTCTTTAATATGTTGTTTTACTAATAGCCTTTATGAGTATATTGATGAATGTATTAAGTGTAGATATTTACTATTATTTTTCTTCTTTTTTTTTCAGGGATCTTTCGGATGATGCATCTTGGCGTGCAGCAAATGACTATCTGGTTAAAGACTTAAGCTACAATGTATATGGATTAGCTCAAGGACACACGTACGAATTCCGAGTAAAGGCTAAGAACGCTGCCGGATACAGCAAACCTTCTCATAGCTCTGGATCGTTCCATCTCAAGGACAAACAGAAGATTCCTTCACCGCCTGGAACACCCACTGTCGAGAAGGTTGGAAGGAACTATGTTGACCTCAAATGGGAGCCACCGATTTCTGATGGAGGTTCAAGGATTCTTGGATACATAATTGAAAAGCGTGAAATCGGAACTCCTAGCTGGGTCAAATCTAACGACTACAATGTTGTTGACTGCAAGTTCACTGCCATTAACTTGGTGGAAAATGCAGATTATGAATTCAGGGTAACTGCCTATAACAATGTCGGTAAGAGTGAACCAAGCTCATGCACTACTCCTATTAAGATATGTGAAATCGAAGGTGGAGAGAAACCTGAATTTATCAGGCCACTCTCTAACCATGTGGTGCCTTTTGGCAAGACATTCACTCTCACTTGTGAGGTTAGAGGTAATCCCACTCCCAAGGCACGTTGGTTGAAAAATGGAAGGGAAATATTACTTGGAGCCAAACAAAAGGCCGAAACACAGGGTACCATTTTCAAACTTATTCTTACAGAAATATCATCTATCGACGATGGTGATTATACCTGTGAAGCATACAACTCAGCTGGTCATGCATACTCAACTGCTAGAATCAAAGTTGGAAGTAAGTAATACAACATTTTCATAATATTCCTCTTCAAGGAAAAGTGAATTGTGGCTGTTATTTGATTAATACTTAACATTCCATTCAAAATTAATTAAATAAAATTTGAGTCGTCCGTTTTTCTCTATGAATGATAATTAGAACAAAATAAAATTAATAAACATAATCACAAATATAACTTTTCCACTGATAAATTCTATTATTTTCAGCTCCACCTAGGATTGACAGATGTCCTAGTACTTTGTATCTTCCACTGGGTGACAATAACAAGATCAAGGTGTTCTACGGTGGAGACCAGCCTATGGATGCAATCCTCAAAAAGAATGGTCATGAAGTTGCACAATCTCAGCACATCAAATACACTGTGTTTGATGACTACGTGGTTATATTCATCCGAGAAGTTAATAAAGATGATTGTGGAGACTACACTATTACCCTCAAAAATGAAAGTGGATCTGTCACTGGAAACATGACAGTCTATGTCACAGGTAAGAATCATCATAGACAATTCATCCATTAAAGAAAAATTAATGTTTATAAAAGATTAAAGGTTTGAGGTGAAACTGTGAAAATAATTATTTTGAATAACTTTTTTTTTCAGGATTACCTGGACCACCAGTTGGACCTCTTGATGTGACTGAAATTACAAGGCACAGTTGCACTCTTTTGTGGAAGCCACCTCAATACGATGGTGGTCTCCATGTTTCCCATTACGTCGTTGAGAGGAAGGACATTAAAAGTAGTCACTGGATATGTGTTTCTACCACATGCAGGGACACCACATTTACTGTACAGGGTCTTACTGAGGGTAATGAATACCTGTTCAGAGTTATGGCAGTTAATGAGAATGGCATTGGAGCTCCGTTGGAAGGACTCAACCCAACCAAAGCCAAAGCACCTTATGGTAAAACCCTAAATTAAATCGTAACAGCTTAACTCTATACCCTTCTTATAGAAATATATATATTTTTTTAAACTAATTTAATTGATCCTTTTACTTATTTGTCATTTAGATGTTCCTTCTATGCCTGGCGCACCAAATGTCACCGAAGTTGGCGGTGATTTTGTAAATCTAAGCTGGACCAAACCTGAAAGTGACGGTGGCTCAAGGATACAGGGATACTGGATCGACAAGAGAGACGTGACTAGCGATACCTGGCTGAGGGTCAACAATACCATATGTCTACCTACCCTAATAAACATTCCAAACCTGATTGAAGGAAGACAGTACGAGTTCAGGGTCTTTGCTCAGAATGAGGCAGGTCTTAGTTTACCGTCCACAGCCTCTAGATCCGTCCAGATCAAGGACCCACTTGGTAAATTATCAGTATTTCACATTAAAATTACTACTATATTTAATACAATTAAACAGTTAATTTACTTAACAGTGAATTAAACTGGTTTATTTCACTTTTTATAACACCGCTGTTTTTTGATGTTTTTTTTTTTAGCTGCCCAACCTCCAGAAATAATTGTGCCTTTGAGAAATGTCTATGTGAAACAAAATGCCAATGCGCAGTTTCAGTGCACAATCACTGGCTCACCTCCTCCTGTCGTTACTTGGTAATCACTTTTATATTCTATTGTTTAATACTAAACAATATTTAAATAACCCCTGCATGTCAGTAATAAAATTAATTTTAATCTGTGCTCCATCATCAAAATATTATATTTAAATGTTCTTCATAATATGGAAGAATCTTACTCGATTGATTTTATTGTAAATACGACTATTTTATTTGAATTTCAGGTACAAAGGAGCGCATGCTATTACGCCTGGTGCTCGCCACTTTACATTCCACGATCACGATTCATACACGCTAATAATCAACAATGCCTTTGGTCTTGATGCTGATTCCTATACTTGCAGAGCCGTTAACAAAGTTGGTGTTAAATCAAGCAAAGCCGACTTAGTTATAATGAGTAAGTGTTTTATTAGATTGAATATGAATCATTTGAAAAATTGAGGGTCTACAGGTTTTACCAAACTAAGCAGACAGGTATAAATAGGTGTATAGATATAATTAGTTGTTCTGGGGTAAACAATTACGAAATCAATATTTACCGGTATTGGAATGAGAATCCAAAATCTTCAACTGGAACTAAGTCTCTTAGGAAAAAACCCTTAAATCTCTTATTGATTTTCTCTTATTGCTACTGGCTTTAAAATGATTTATTTTGATTTCAGGTCCGCCGAAACTCAATGTCCCACCTAGATTCCAGAGTGAAGCATTCTTTAACAAAGGAGAGAATGTGGTTATCAAAATTCCATTCACTGGTCATCCTAAGCCTAAAATTACATGGTACAAGGAGGCAGAACATATTGAATCTGGTGCTCATTACAACGTCGAACTTAAGGTTACCAGTCATATCTTACAAATAAAAACAGGGGGATTAAAAAATAATTACCAATTTCAAAATTAATTTATTATATAACTACTCATCATACATAGCTTATGAATTCTGACTATAATGATCCCTTTTAAGTAATTTTAATTTTTTTTTTTTTTTTTAAAAAAAAGGCCAACAGGGATAATAAATTATTAAAAACGTTTCAATACATCCTGGCTATATTTTGACCTTCTTCTTAGGTCATCTTCAAGCCTATAACATAATTGAGAACAATGTATTTACTACTCTATCTAACAACTGAACAAGGTTCTTACTTCCATTTATAACAATATTAAAAATCTATTTACCTCATACGGTTCCTGATTAAAAACAATCAACAATTTCATTTCAAGATATAAACTTAACTTAAACTTAAAAATTAATTTAGTATAAAACTACTCATCATACATAGCTTATGATTTGAAATGTGTTTTTGAGGTCCCACAGTGGTTCTAACTGACCTCAACTATAAGAACCCTTTCAGTAGGTGCAAACCTGAAACCACATGCAGGTGGTATTTTAGAAGTGGAGTTTGAAATTGGTACATTCTTTTAGAATCACCTTATATAATACTCACCCTTAATAACCTCAGCATCGATAGTTTTAGGGGGGTGTACATTAGGGTGGGCTGAAAACCCCAAATTTTTTAAATTGAAAAAAAGCAATATGTCAAAAAGTTGCACAATCAAGAGAAAACACCTCTCATTAAATTTGGGGCTGATCGGTCAACATCTAGGATTTAATAATTTTTATTTATGTTCACAGTTAGTTCTAAATTCTTGCAATATTTTTACTTTCTAATGTTTTTGTTAATAGTTTAATAATGTATTTGCTTGTATAAATGATTTTTCAAACTAATGATAAAATCTATAAACTTGTACTCAAATCTGTCATTTGAAAATTCCCTTGCAGCACTCAGCTCTCTTTAAAAATTTATTGAAGAATATTTTTAAAAAAATTACCTCAGCTCACCATGTGGAGGCAGCTGCTTTAGCTCCGCCCTCACCCACTCAACCTCCCTACCTTTCAGCTAGGACTATTTAATAAAAATTTAACATTAAAGATATATTTTTTTAATCAAATTTTAGCATTTTTTGTCTACTTTTTAAATGATTTAAAATATAAAATTGTCTCTTCTTCTTTGTAAACGAAGATGATGTATCAGTCACAAGTTTAATACGTCGTTCAACAGTTTGTTTGTGGCAAGAAAAATCTTTATTCACTTCAGGTGTAATTAGATTAGCAGCAGCATGATAAAACATGGCACACAAAATTAATATCAACCCCAAATTTTGTGTGCCATGATTTCTCTTGATTGCTTTTTTCAATTTCAAAAATTCAAAGACCTACCCTAGTGTACATGTTACAAATTATAGTTAATAGGATTTATTTATATATATTTAAATTTATTACAGGAAAGGCATGCTATTTTGACCATCCTAGATGGAAGCAACATGGATAGTGGCCTCTATAGAATTGTGGCTGAGAATGATCTTGGAATGGACTCTGCTAATATTGAAATTCAAATCAGCGGTAACTTTTCAATTGATTAGTGCATTATTTGTTGTTACCATATTATTTCCGTTGTATAAATTCATATTATGGTGTGCAAAACATAATTTTGAAGTTGTAAGACCAATTTTGAGGTCCTTTATTTTAATTATTTTTCTTTAATACATTTTAACTATTTCTTACAGATCGGCCGGATCCTCCAAAGTATGTTACTGCTGAGGGTGTTACACAAGACTCGCTTGCATTGTCCTGGTCACAACCTGTATGGGATGGTGGAAGTAATATCACCAACTATCTTGTTGAAAAGAGAGAGCATCCCATGTCAAGCTGGATTCGAGTTGGACATACCAGGTAGATACTACTTAGCATACTAATACCTCAGAGGTAAATTATTGTGTCTAAATTTTTTTTAGAATTGACTTTTTGTGTTGTGTACTTCATAACGCTGGCTGGTAATTGTGGCAAAAGAAGACATGAAAAGAAAAGAACAAGAACAAAATAAATATAAGAGGTTAATAGTTATTAAAAAAAGAGCAGGTGTCAATGGCCCAAGCTGTCGAGGTGCTCCTACCTTTCAGCCAGGGGCAGAAGTTAGTAAACAAATATTGTGGTTTAGCATTAAATCCTTTTTTTGTACATAAAAAGATGATCAGTTTAAACATGTTGTATATTTTGAAGAGATACTACTCCTTATTCCGTTTTCAGCTAGTAGTAAATTGCTCTTTTCTAATTTGTCATATGTTACGTACAATTATTTACCTCTGAGGTACAGATATAAATACTACAATAAATTGAATACAACTTACCTGTTGCATAAATCAAATTTTTGTAGTTAAACAGTGTAGTTTGATGTCTACAGGAAACTTAATGTCCTACTACCCAATTTAACTTCCTAAACAATAAATAGCCTTAACCCTCGGGAACGCGCGGTCCTGTGAGGCCTAAATTTGAGATATAACTGTGAAATTGAGATAGATGTGGGTGCGATTGGAAGCTAGGGATTTTTCTAGCTACATTTCTTGCTTTTGTCTAGAGAATCAGTCACTGTTTGACATCGTAAGTAATTATTCAACTTCTGTGCCCATATTGTCCTGACAGGGGACCCGCGCCACTTTCACTTAAATTTTAGTATTACGCTAATTTTAGTGAAATTTATGCATATAATACAAAATAAATTAATATTGTACCTGAATTTACAAATAAAATAATAAAAATATACAGAAAAAATTAAAAATTTGAGAATTATTATTCAGACTGACTAATTTTGTGCTTATAATCTATGAGACTAAAAAACAATATTTTATAAATTAAAAAAATAATAAAATAATAAAACCAATTTAAATATGTTACTAAAATGATTTCAAGTTTATATTTATTTTGCATGTTGTGTGGGCATATAAAACAGATTAAGTCCTATCAGGGGTCCGCGCCTCCTCGTGTCTGTATTAGACTGTATCACCCGATGGTTAAAGGTTTTTACTTTGTGGTTTCTATGATCTATAATTCAATATCTGGTTTTTAGGTTTACTGCTATTCCTGTCACTGGCTTATCAGCTGGTCATACATACTCATTCAGAGTTTACGCTGAAAATGTATATGGAAGGAGTGACCCAAGCGATGAGAGCATGTCAGTAACAATGAAGGAAACTATCAAGAAACCTGCAAAGAAAACAACATATGAGTGTTAGTATCAATTTGTGAAAATTATAATTTTTTTTTTTTACCACTGAAGGGGCATCAAATTACTGGGAAGCCAATTATCAATGCCTACTAAAATGGGTGTGGGTTAAAAACAAAGACCACCTCTGGATTTGAGGTTAAAATTATAAAATATAAAAGTACTAAAAAGGCTTAAAAAAAGAGATGTTTTGTGAATGTGGTTATAATTAGGTTATATTTAAAATATGAATCTTGAGAAGTTTTATAAATTGAAATCATTATTATTTATGAGAGATAACGGTTTTAGAGGTTAGGAGGAGTAACTGTTTTTACAAGCTAAATCTAATTATAAGAAATGAAGTAAGGACAGGCCTCTACTTTAAAAAAAAAAGGCATACAAAATCAATAAACATAATCTTGAACAATATTAATTTAGATTAAAATTTCAAAGTTTTCAGAGTTACTTTTCTAATTTAATCAGCCTTTCAAGATTCATCCTTCAGGAGATAAGAGGAAATTCTACCTGACAGAGAATAATGCTTTTATAGTATACAACCGAAACTGTCCCTTTGCCATAAACTAAAAACACTTACCTGCAATAGGTTCCTTCTTAAACTAATTTAATCCCTATTGAAAAATTATATCTATTGCATTATGTTTTTTAATCATAAAAAATAATATCATCATTGATATAATTAAAGTCGAAGAAATAAAATAGTGTTCTTCATCACACATGAAGTTGAGTACACAGCTAATATTTTATTAAGAGCAATATCAAAACTATTGCACAAATTTATATTTTTCTCTTTGTTTCAGTGGATGAAACTGGCAAGAAAATCAGAGGCAAAGCAGATGACACAATCAGGGACTATGATCAATATGGTATTTTTTATTTTTTTTTTTTTGTAGATCAATTATATTAAGTGGAGATGTTTTGGTTGAAATAATTTGTCAGTTACTTCGGCTATATTCATTATAATCAGATATTATATTCATTGTGATCAGCTTATTTTTTTGCATACAGTGTCCTGTATTAATAAGATTCATTGTTGTCTGTTAAAGCTGATAAATAAGCTTTAATGATCTAAGTAGTATTATTCAAATGTATTTTGGTTGTAAGAGTAGAAAATTGTATAACAACCCCCCTTTGTATGTTGTTTATACTCAAAAGAAAGCTGTAATATATTATTAACCAAGGGAAGCCTTCTTTCCTCTAAACTCAAGTTTGAAGAAGTCAATATTATTATACTTTTTTTTAATTTTGGTATTCAATTGTTTTAACAGTGTTTGACATCTACTCCAAGTATATACCACAACCTGTTGATGTCAAGAGCGCTTCAGTGTATGACTACTATGATATACTTGAAGAAATCGGAACCGGTGCATTCGGAGTCGTTCACAGGTGCAGAGAACGTAAGAGCGGCAACATCTTTGCTGCTAAGTTCATTCCTGTGTCACACTTGATGGAGAAAGAACTCATCAGGAAAGAGATTGACATAATGAATCAACTCCATCATCCTAAATTGATCAATCTGCACGACGCCTTTGAAGACGATGATGAAATGGTCCTTATATTTGAGTTGTAAGTGCACAAAACCTCTTAATATTTAAAATAACTCATGCACATTGTAATAATAATTTAAATTGAATATCCTATTCGCATAACTAAAGCTTATTGTTTTATTTACAGCTTATCTGGTGGTGAACTCTTTGAACGTATAACTACTGAAGGTTATGTCATGTCTGAAGCTGAAGTTATCAATTACATGAGGCAGATATGTGAAGCCATCAAGCAAATGCATGAAAAGAATATTATTCATTTGGGTATGTTTCATTACAATTTTAATTTGAATATCTCTTAAATTCTTGACATTTTTTTTAAATTCAATATAATTAATTTTTTTATCTCTACTTTTTTTTTTAGATATTAAGCCAGAGAATATCATGTGCCAGACCAAGCACAGTACAAATGTCAAACTGATCGATTTCGGATTGGCGACTAAACTTGATCCTAATGAAATAGTAAAGATTTCTACCGGAACAGCGGAATTTGCAGCACCTGAGATAGTTGAAAGAGAGCCAGTTGGTTTCTACACAGATATGTGGGCTATTGGTGTTTTGGCTTATGTTCTGTAAGTGGATCATAGTTATATCTTAAATGTACTGAATATGCTTCTTGTTTAGAATCAAGGGCTCAGCAATGTCTACAGAAACAGAACCTTTGATACATCTTTTCAATGGCTTGCCTTAAATGTCCTTTTGATCAGGAAACAGCATATTTTTTGGCTATCTTTATTTGATCTCGATAGCAGAAATAAATTTATATTGTTTAGACTATGTTTATGTTACAGTTTGAGTGGCTTGTCACCTTTTGCTGGCGAGAATGACGTCGAAACTCTTAAGAATGTCAAAGCTTGTGAATGGGAATTTGATGAAGAGGCTTTCACCAGTGTATCGGAAGAAGGCAAAGACTTTATTAGAAGGCTTCTTGTTAAAAATACTGAGTTAGTAGTAATAATTTATTAAGTTACTTTTTAGAAAATATAATTTCTCATTTAAAATGTTTTTTTAAGAAAATTGAATCTACTGAATATGTTCTGATTTAAATTGTGCTTTTGCTGTCTCCACCACTTCAGACGCAACCTGATGTGTCTCGGAGGGAGCAATTTTGTTCTTGATATTTAACACTATACATTAAGCAAGCTAGATAATATTAATGTATATTATGAGCTAGAAAAATTGAACAGTTTTAAATATTGTCTAAGACTCTCCACACAAGGGTCGTTTGTAGTCGTCCCAAACTCCAATCCTTATGTGCGTCAAGTGTAAACTACTCGCCACGAACGGAATGGCCTCCACTCACAGGTCGATGTTTTTGTCAGTTGACTCCAGTCTCCAACTGAGAAGGTCAAAGCATCTTCAGTTATAATTCAAAGCATTGCAGGCATCAACCTCGATTTTTCCCGTTTGCTGTAGGTCGAGAGGTTTGAGGAACGATTAAGATATTGACATTGGGGGACCTCCACTCACTTACATAGGAAGCTGTGTTGAGGGGGACAGCGCTTTGAGTTCAAGACGACTGCAAAATGACCCGTGTGCTGACGGCCTTAATCATTTATGTCCTTATAAATTAAAATTGTTAATTGAAGTGCATTTAATAAAAATTAAACTTCAGGGAAAAAGTCAGGATTTCCTGCTTAGAGGAAGTTTGTTCAATATATACTAATTCATGAACAACATTTTTTTGAAAAATGTTATATCAGGGGTTATATATATGTTGACCAATACATTACTTCGTCTGTTAACGGGTTTTTTTTTAAAAAAAAAAAAGTGGAGGAGGTACCTCCCTGAAGGTACCTGTGATATTATGTTTCTCTCCATCATTCACAGGGCTAACTTTGATGACTCTCAATCATCTAAGGTGAATTGTAATGAGTATTTTATTCAATGTCCACCACATTGCCTATATTTTTAAAGCTCTAGGGATAAAAATGAACATTCAGTATCTTATACATGTAGTAGTGCTACATGTAGTCGTAAGTGGACCATTATGATTCGATGTCTGTTGCCATAATGGTTAATTTTATTCAATTTTTTGTAATTCAGGAAGAGGATGACGGCCCACGAATGTCTCATCCACTCTTGGTTAGCTGGAGACCAATCAAGCAAGACAACTACTATTTCCACTTCACGCTACATCAACATGAGAGACCGTATCAGGAGTAAATATAGTGGCTGGGATAACTTTGTCCTTGCTCTTGGAAGGCTTTCAGAATACAGTTCACTTCGTAAACTGCTTATTGAAAAATATAAGATTCAGCAAACATCATTTGGTAGGTTTACTTCTTTTATATACCAAATATTTTCATAGCTTCACCAGACATTTTTCTTTTATCTCATTAATTAAAGCCAAATCATTGTCCTTTTATCAGGTGCTTAAGCTTTGGAAATAAGAAAGAGTTCACTCGCAAGGGCTAGATAGGGTGAGATAGGGGGATGAGGGATGTCTGTCATACTGTTTTTAGTGCAAAAATCGCTGAGCAAGCAAGACAGGGAGCATCGTTGTGATGCAACATCCACTCCCCTCTTTGCCCTACTTCAGGTCATTTCCTCCGGCACCTGTGCAGTTTTTCAGTTAGAAATGTTCTGGCATGAGCCAGATGATATTCTGCACTGATATTGATATGATATTCTGCATGACAATTTTGTTCTTTGTATCTCAGTTTAAGAATAATTCTTACAAGTTTTCACCTTTGATAACTTTGGCAAAATATAACATTTTTTTTTAAAATTAACTTATTGTTAATTTTCACTCACCTATATGTTCTTCGTATGTTTAACACTCATTTCATTGTTGTTGTTTTAAAATTCACTTTGTTGTGTTGTTTAATAGATCGTAGGCAAGCAGCTCCCAGGTTTGTCATCAAGCCTCAAAGTGCACTTGCCTATGAGGGCCAAAGCGTTAAGTTCTACTGCAGGGTAATTGCGGTTGCTACTCCAACTCTCACCTGGTACCACAATAACCAAGAGCTTAGACAGAGTGTCAAGTTCATGAAGCGTTACGGAAATGACGACTACAACTTTATAATCAACAGGGTCAAATTGGATGATAGAGGCGAATATATAATCAGAGCAGAAAATCACTACGGATATAGGGAAGAAATTGTCTTCCTTAATGTCCTCCGTAAGTTAATAATAATTATATTATGGCTTAACCTATTATACTTGAAACGGCACATTTCCATATTTAAATAATATTCTAACCTTTAAAGATTGGCAAGTGAGCACGCTCATGCAACAACACCTGAAACCTAGGTCTTAAACCCTGACATATCTAGTGTGTTTCAATCCCAGAGAGGTGAGACATGTTTCACACTGAAACCTAGGTCTAAACCCTGACATATCTAGTGTGTTTCAATCCCAGAGAGGTGATACATGTTTCACACTGAAACCTAGGTCTAAACCCTGGCATATCTAGTGTGTTTCAATCCCAGAGAGGTGAGACATGTTTCACGCTCATGATCACCTTCAGTAAAATGGTCAAATCCCCTGTCCTATTATAACCTAATAATAGGGACGAAAAAGAAACAGAACGAAATTAAAGATGTAGTTTTCATTTAAAGTTAGGCAAATCAATGGTTTTTATCTTTAATAATAACAAGAATAATCATTACAGTTCTATTATAAATTGATAAATGGAAAAAAAATAGTCATGAAATTGACCTTTATAGTATATTTCCCTCTTAACAAGTTTTATTTTTTATAAATGTTTTGAAAAAGGTATTTTTTTCCATCTTTCTTTCACTAATAATGATAAAGATTTGTAATTATACTGTCAAGGCAATATAATTATTGAACAAATTGATACCTGATCAATTCTAGTAGAAATTACAGTATTTATAAATTTGACACCAAGTAAAACGTGCAATATTGTAGTGTCTAGAATATTGCTGCTTCACCATTCAAAAAGACTCTTGGTTAGTGCAAAAGCTTTTAAAGAGAAAAGAAACTAAGTGTTGGTCGAGAAGGGGGTCAAAAAAAAATTGTAACACTATTTCATTAATTTGGCTATATTTAGTCCCATAAAGAACATCATTTTGAAGTTGTTGTTTCCAATAAGGTTGGTATAAAATAAACATTTGCTTTTTTGTTGAACAAAAAATTATCAAAAGGTTATACAAGAAAACATATATCTAACTATTAAAATGGATATCAGACTTAATATGGATAAGAATTTACTTATTGGAACAAGCTAAAATTGATATTTATACATGATTCATAATAAACTCTATCTTTTTTTTTTTTTAGCAATGCCCAAAGAAATCCCGACCTACAGGCCAGAAGCACAACCAGTAAGAAGACGAGAACCTCAATCTTATACCTTCTGGCAGGAAGAAATTGAAAACGCACCTAGTTTCACATTCACACTGAGGCCTCGTGTTATGCAGCCTAGGCAAACATGTAAACTCCTCTGCTGCCTTAGTGGAAAGCCTTTCCCAACGGTAATTTCTATATAGAATTGGCTTTATTGTTGAGTACCATTTTAAAATTATTTATGTATGTTGTTTCATTTAATATTTTATTCAAATGGGTTGCTACTTAAATGAAGTGGCCTCCATCCTCTTACAAATGGCAATCATAGGGTTCGTACAGCTGACGGAGCAACACCAATATAAGAAATATGTAAACAGTACAAAATTTAAAAAATTAATTGTCATTTATTTTATTTTTATAAACCCCATCTAAGGATTTGGTGTTATCTTATTTGGCCAGGTGCTTATGTAAAGTAGATAAAACAAACTGGTGTTCCTAGTGTCTTTTAGACATTGTGTTTTTGTCTCTTTCTAATCTGCCCGCTCTTTCCCCTCTCACTTATTTTTTAGCTTTTATTCTCTCTCTCTTTCCTAGATCTGCCACTTCATCCCTCTTATCTCCCTTACCGCAAACCCACTCCACTTTAATTTTTCTTCATTTTATTTCAAACTCAAAAAAAAAAAATTACTTAATTGTATAGAAAACTATATTGACATACATAGTTATTATTATGTTCCATTATATATATATATAAACTGTAAAGTTAATGTTTTACCACGTATAGCCTGAAGAGGCTCTGAGTAAGGGCGAAGTATAGCTGTTTTATTAAAAAAGAAAGGAGAAGAAAGCAAGATGTTTATTTAAATCCTATTAAGACCAAAAGAGCATATATGTCAATATAGAATGAGGATATCTGTCACTATACAATTAAATAATAAAATAAGGGTTCACCACTAAGAAAAATTATAAAACAAAATTACTTGTAGTTTCGTCTTAAACAGAATTTTTGCATTATACAGTTTTCCAGAGGTTAATCCTTAAGGGAATGGAACCCCTTCCATTCCTTTCTTTCTTTTCTGTTAAGACAGGTTTCCATGTCATACAAGGTCCAATACAGTCGGTTTTCTTGTAGTTGAATAAGCCATATGGCAGGTTTAAGCACTCAACAGGCTGTTGAGCCACAGATTATTAATATTATTACGGTTTTTCATTATATTATTTATTTGTATGTGCAGGTCACATGGTACAAGGGAACCAAAGAACTTTCAAGGCATGAATATACAATGTCTCATACTGATGGTGTGGTTACACTAGAAATAATTGACTGTAAGCCCACTGATTCAGGAAAGTACCGCTGCGTGGCTTCTAACAAACACGGCACTGATGAAACTAGCTGCGTCGTTATTGTTGAAGGTAACCTTATTTTTTAGAAAAGTATTATAATTCTTTCCGTTATATCATTACACTAACTAACAATCCATTTTCTGTGTTTATACAGTAAGAAAACTAAATATTTGTATTTGTTCTTCAGGCGTAACCAACTCTGCTGAGCAGAATGAACTTGTCAAGAAAATTATGCATTCTGGAGGTAAGCTTTTTTAAAATTTAATTGAAAAATGTAGGCTCTCAAGCAGTGATTCTGCTATACAGTTTTAATGTAAGCCCACTGACCCACTGAAATCAGGTCCAAAAAAAAAATAATCAGGTTGTCCAATGCCAACTGGTGTCATGTTTGAGGTTCCAGAAAATTCTGGCAGGAAAAAAATAAATTTAACTGAATAAAAAAGACATCCACTAAATAATGTCATCAGTTTTAATTTGCCAACAATAATTTATGTTCCCTCATCCTTTAAATAGTATGGCATACTGATCCCAATTTTAATATAAATTTAAGATTTGAATTTCATCTTCAAATTAATGTTAATGCCTCCCTGTTCTTTGTACTCAAAAGGTGATAAATAGGTTTATAAATGGCCTACAATACTACATCCGTGTATTTTTTTAAATATATTATTCCTTGTTGGAAACTGCAAAATCGAACTCTAAAACAAACAAACAAAGAAACAAGCAAACCTCATAACTTACAAACTAAGAAACAAGCAAACAGTAATGTCCAAACAAACAAACAAAGAAACACGCAAACCTCATAACTTACGAACTAAGAAACAAGCAAACAGTAATGTCCAAACAAACAAAGAAACAAGCAAACCTCATAACTTACAAACTAAGAAACAAGCAAACAGTAATGTCCAAACAAACAAACGAGCAAACCTCATAACTTACAAACTAAGAAACAAGCAAACAGTAATGTCCAAACAAGCTATCAAAGAAACAAGCAAACCTCATAACTTACAAACTAAGAAACAAGCAAACAGTAATGTCCAAACAAACAAAGAAACAAGCAAACCTCATAACTCATAACTTACAAACTAAGAAACAAGCAAACAGTAATGTCCAAACAAACAAAGAAACAAGCAAACCTCATAACTCATAACTTACAAACTAAGAAACAAGCAAACAGTAATGTCCAAACAAACAAAGAAACAAGCAAACCTCATAACTCATAACTTACAAACTAAGAAACAAGCAAACAGTAATGTCCAAACAAACAAAGAAACAAGCAAACCTCATAACTCATAACTTACAAACTAAGAAACAAGCAAACAGGAAAACATACAATCAATAAATAGTCCAGTCATGAAGGAAAAATAGGAGAAATAAATTGTGCATAGTAGTTTCATAATTAGAATTGATTCTGACAGTGATGGAAAATCAAAATAAAAATGGAATAGAGATGCAAACGAAATAAGAATAGAGTAGAGATGCAATGGAAATAAGAATAGAGTAGAGATGCAATGGAAATAAGACTAGAGTAGAGATGCAATGGAAATAAGAATAGAGTAGAGATGCAATGAGAGCTCTAGATTGTGTCGTCTGACCTTCTAGCAGTCAAAATCTCTAGCTCTCAATGGCTCTCTATTGGATTTTTCTGCTGTCAGAATCAATTCTAATTGTAAGACTACTGTAGTAGAGATAATGCCAACAACATTTTGTCAAATACATGATTTACAAAAGGTTTTGAAGCAACTAAACAAGAATTTTGAATATAAATCTTCAAGAGATTCATTTTATTTGTTGCCCAAAGGTCTTGCCTTCTGTCACATATCTGCCCTCCAAATGACCCCCCCCCCCCCCCCCTCCTGTTATACATTAGCCCAAGCACACAATTTATCCTTTAATACAGCATATTACTGCACTTAGATGTTGCCCAGAAATATAATAATCACTCTCAGCCCACTTCATGTAACATTAAAATATTATTTTTAATAATCTACATATTTTCCATTCCCTGCATCTCGCAAACTATTGATTCTAGAGAAAAAAGAATAGAATCTTTTTGTAGGAATTTTTATGTAGTTTAATTTTGGACATAGACTCTTTTTTGCTGGAGCTCAGGGTTTTCGAGTTATTCAAGAAATCCAGGATAAATTGACCTTTGGAGGCCCCCCTACTCCTCTGCTCACCCCTCACTGGTCAGGATTTTTAGTATGTTGTTCATAGCACACCCCCCCCCCCCCCCCTACCACTATACAAAGATTTGCGACCACACCAATTATTTCCACTATTCTACCTTTTTTGACCTTCGTTGACTGCACTATAAACCAGCAAAAAACTAACAAATAAAAAAAACATACATGAATATATTTAAAAAATAAATATTGTCTTAAAATTTTATTTATACATACAAGTTGTAATTTGGCCTAATTTTTGTGTTTCCAAGAATTAATCAAATATTTTTAGGGCCCCCCCCCCCCCCCCCCCCCTTCCACCTTATGAAAATAATTAGGAAATGCTAGTTAATTTACTTTAATATTTTAATTTTACGATTTTGGTAGTATTCATACTACGGAAAGATTTAATATAATGCAAAAATGAATTTATTATTTCTTTCAGATCGTAAATATATTGAACAACCCATAAAACCTGCCCCTGCTGTCATTACCACACGAACACTTATAGGAGGACCTGAAAGAAAAACAACTGTTACATCAAGTCAAGTAAGTCACTAAATATTACATTTTTATATATTTTGCGTTGCTACCTTAACCATGGAGTTTTAAAGACAAGCCCTGAGTGTATAATTTCCAAGTATTATCGGTTCCATATTTGGATAGGTCTTCAACAACAGAAAATTAATGATCAGGTAGCTTAATTTTTTTTTGTCATGCAGTAGGTTCTGGGTCCTGGGTTCAATTTCTGCTTCTAGCTCGGCTGTTTACCCAGTATTGGGGTATAAATGGATATGGGTAACTGCTTAGTGAAGGCATTTATCTAGCTGTTGTACTATGGATTATTATTATTAAGTTAGTGCACCTAAACTAATTAAAAACAAGCCCTATGAGTCTGGTTAACTTAGTCGTTAAATGTGTCACACTTAAATTATAATTTATCATCTTAAGGTGGGTTCACAGCTAGCGGATACTTATTTGCGGAGGGCTATATAGATAACAATATATTCTTCGGAGAACCGCCGAGACAGAGGACGGAGTCGTTGTTTCCCTCCCCTCGAGTTTCGGTCGGTCAGGTTATAAACAAAGGCAATTATAACACCTTTTTTTCAACTTGAATTTAGTTCTCTTGCTTAAAAAAAAACTTATATAATGAGATTATAGATTAGGACTTTTATTATTATATAAATAAGAAATAGGTATATAATCAAAATAATGAAGGAACAGATATAATAAGCACAGATATAAAAAAAAAACACAGAGATAATACACAGATGAAGATAAAACACTGATAAAAAAACGTATATTAAACACAGATGCAATACAGATTATAATAAAAATAATGTAGGAACAAATTCAGATACACAATATAATATAATAAACAATTGTAATATAAAAACAAAAAGGAAATAAGAAGAGGACGAAGTGAAGGTTTCATACAGGTTTTAAAGCGGCACCGTAAAAAAGATGGTTTGGAACCAACTTTCTGCGGTACCGCAAAAGAGTTGCCATAGATGAATACCTCCGTAAATACATATCCGCTAGCTATGAACCCGCCTTTAGATGTGACAATATTACCTTAGTAATGTTAATTCATAAATATAAATTTAATTATGTAAATATTTTAGCCATCGGATGAATACCCTAGGACGATTAAGAAATATGGAAGGAGTGATTCGACCAACAGTCCTTCACGATCAAGGAACACCACAAAAGAACTAGTTTGTAAGTGTCTTCATACATTATTAATATATTTTAGAACAAGGTAATATGAAAAGGTTTTTTGTTAGAGAGAAAAACAAAAAATTGCTTTGTAAACTTTTCTAAATAAAGAAACTAGCAAATGTAGGGGCCAAAAAATTAAATAGACCATTCAAATATATTTTTATGTTTTTAGTACCACCTGACGATAAAATGTGTTCTCCTAAGTTTGGAGAAGAATTGAAAGACTTAAAGATCAACGATGGTGATGCCTTAACCCTTACCTGCTCCGTCAAGGGTGATCCAGAACCTCAAGTCACCTGGTTTAAAAATGATCAGGTAATTACATGCCGACTATTTCTACTACCAACGTAGCTAAATATGTATGTTGTTTGAATGATATTCATCAAAGTCTTGTTTTCTACTTTTTCAGCCTATAACATCATCAAACATTATCGATCTGAAATATCGAAATAGCAAAGCGACACTAACGATAAATGAAGTCTATCCGGAAGATGAAGGTGTGTACAGATGTAGAGCACAGAACTCATTAGGCGTAGCAGACACCAAGTGCAAACTTACTATCAACCGTAAGTAACATCTCTTTTCTTCCATTTATAAATTTGTGAAATATATATTTTGTTTATGAAATTATAAACTGGATTGGTACCAGAACTATACTCAACTTAAAAGCTGGTATTCCTGGGATCTTCACCCAAATTATTGTTATACATGTAGCTATGTTGCGTATCGATAAGGTTGCACCGCACTTGGGCAACTTCTTATTTTCAACGACAGAAAAAAGGGGGGTAGGCGCTGCTTCAAAGGACCACCTCAAGGGTTGAGGAAAAGAAACCAAACTCACCAAGTTTTGGGTTAAGAGAAAAGAAGATATAATTGAAAATTGAATTACAAAACTGGGAATAATAATAAGTTATACACTTAAACAAAAAATATTATTAAACAATAAAGTTAGGATTAAAAAAAGGGCGACTCGGAATTGCAAAATAAAAATTAAATTATAGATAAAATAAAATATATTATTTATAAAGGGTAGATGGAATAAATAATTATTTATAGATAAAAATATAATAGATAGATATAAAAGAGTAGATCTCACGGAGAAGATGCGATGGATGAGGTTGTGTAGAGCTGGGGGGTTGTGTGCCGTCCTTCAAGTAAGGTAAGCGGTGAAGGCGAAGGCTGAAGGCGGAGGGCTTCGACTGCTAGGAGTAGCTGTGACTTGAACCCTTGGGATGGCTCGAGCTTCAGTCTGGAGTCTTGGAGACTTCAAGGCAGTGATGTCACTGATTAGCGGCACTGGGGTCGTGGCGTAATCACTGGAGACACGGAGTAGTGGGGTCATGCCTCTAAGACTCACAGCAGACTACTGAATTCTAGTTCTGCGGGCAGGTGTGTTGAAGAAGGGCTGAAAGGATACCTGGAGAGTGGGAGGTAGTTAACCTTGGTAAGCTTTAAGAACCCAGGGCCCTCATCAACAAATAGAGGGAGATAATCAGTTTATAAAATAAACAGTAATTCAATTAAAAAGGAATTGACATCAATCCTCCTTATATAAAGATAACATAATTTACAAAAAAAACGAAATGACAATATAATATAATTACTTAAATATAAATATCAGATAACAAATAAAAATAAACTTTAACCCTAAGATGCAATTCCGAACAAGCTACATTTGAATGATCTTTATTTCTTTTACACTATTGAGATGTTTGTTTTCTAATTAGGTGTAAATATTAGAATAATTAAAAAAATTGTTGTAAAACTTGGTTTATAATATTTGTAAGCTATTTTGTTTCATTTTCAGGAAGTAAACTAAAACTTAAATTTGTTTTCAAATCTAAACCGAATTTCTTAAGTATTTTTAATAAATAATACATTTTTTAAAAAATTACACACATAATCAAGAAAACAATACCATTTTTAGTCTAAGAACAAGCAGGAGTTTTTATAAAGAATTAATTTTTCTCAAACACCATTAATAAAAATTTTCTCTCTTCATACTCTATAGTGGGACTCACTTTATGTGTTGTATAGCATTAAATTTATGTACTCTAATTTGTAAGATGTAAACTCTATAAGCTATATTATAGTATTCCAAAACTATTCTGATGGAGGTTAAATTTCTTAAAAATCAATTATAATTGATCAGTTATTTTAAGATCCATATAATTACATGATAAACATGTTTGATGATTTTCACAGCTGGAGTGAAACAGCAGGGAGTCGGAGGAAAGCCGGGACCTGAAGCTCCAAGGATAGTCAGCCATCTGGAATCTATGATTGTCAAAGATGGTGATCCAGTTACATTGTCCTGCCGAATAATCGGTGAGTTCTTCCTTTCTGATTATCATTTAATAAATATTCTCACAATTATGTGATCATTTATGACTGAATTGTTATTTACTGCTTTGTATCTTGTTGTTTTAACCTCAGGTGCCAACAAATTCGATGTGATTTGGCTACACAACAATAAGGAAATTAAACCGAGCAAGGACTTTGAATATTCCAACATGGCCAACATTTACAAATTAAATATTGCAGAAATATTCCCTGAAGATTCGGGAACTTATACTTGTGAAGCATTCAATGACAATGGTGAATCATTTAGCAGCTGTACATTACTCGTGTCAGGTAAGATATTCTACTAAATATACATGTATAATGTATGCTGTAATTTAACTTCCCTCCCTGAGGATCATAGTCTTATTTTTTTTAGAGTCTTAAAGCTTTAAAGAAATTATTTTTTAAATAATGATTAAAAAAAAATCTTTAACATTTGTTATAATTAATTACCCCTCATGACACTTTCCACAAAATGACTAATTATTTTGTTTGTAAGTCAGGCAACTTCTGAACAATCAGTTAATTACTGAATATCCACTGCTGGGAAATATAATTAACATGTAAATAATTTTAATGTTCACAACAATCGTATTTAACTTTAAATGTCAACAATAACTGGTTCTACTAACTACTTAATTAATTTATCAATTAATGTTATTCAATGAAAGATTAAAGACAATGTATTTAATGCTGCAGTTCCAGGAGAAGAAAAGAAGTATTTGTTCAAAACATTCCCACATTCCTTGTCAGTTCCTGAAGAAGAGAGTGCGACATTTGAGTGTGAAATTGAAGATCCTTCGGCTAGTGGTAAGCTATTTTCTTTAAAACCTATAAGTAATACATATGAAAATTGAAATTATACCTAATCTTTCTCTCTTTAACACATTGATGACAGACAAACTATTGCTTGGCACTACTCAGAGGCTGGGAAGTAAAAAAAAAAAAATCAATTTTAAATAACTGAAGAACGAAAAAAGCTAGGAGAGAGCGTAACGTATAGAGCCGTTCAGATGTCTTCTACAGGGCTGATTAGATAGAATCTGAACTGTGGGCATGATTAATAGGAAATAGATAGAGCACGTTCCCCGAACGTGGCCCGCCATCAACATGTTATTATATATTTATTTATGATTTTACATATAATAAATTTAACTTTTGTATAAAAATGATCTTATTATCATCAAGAAATACTTTTTTTTTTCAGTAACGTGGTTCAAGGAAGGACAACAGCTCGCTGAAACTCCACATAAATACCAGTTCACACAAAGCGGAAGCAAATATTCATTTAAAATTCTTTCCAGTTCGTTAGCGGATACTGGCCAGTACTTTGTCACCATTAAGAATGCTAGCACCGATGTGTCTGCATCATTCGCCTTGAATGTCTTCAACTCGTAGCAGGTTTACACATAAGTTAACAGGATACTTCGTATAAAGTAAGTCACTGAGTCATGGGTGAATCATTAATCCACCCAAATTGGATTTTATGAACTTCTTCATTGGCATGATTTATTATCAAAAACAATATTGATTTTTCTGGGATCGAAGCTAAACAAATAAATAATTCTATCTTGCTGAATATAGCACCAACATAATTTTTACTACATTAAGTTTTATCAATTCAAACACCAAACTGGACATAGAATGAAAGATTTTCTAAGATTTTGACTAGGATATGTATTTTTCTCTTTATTTTGCTGAATTTTTTACTTCAGTTAAATTACAAAATTGAATTCTTCTTTAAAGAGTGTTTTAGCAAAAATACTTCATACATAATAAAGAAACATTAGAAAAAGAAGAGAAATAATCAAAAGAAATTACACTTAGTAAAAGGTTAGGTATTTAGTAAAACAGAATGGATACCTCTTTATTGAAGGGCCTCGGCCTCCGTCAAATTAGCCTATTGTCTTTTGTCCTGAACTTGCATTCTCCATCTCCATGCACCAATCGAAAGCAGGTCCCTCTCAACGTCCTCCAACCATCATTGAGATAGACAAAATAACTAACTGTTTAGGAGCACCCTGATACCTAGTTTACCAACTCCCCTTCTACTCTGGTTGTGGGTTACCTTTTCTTGTGTTTAAATAGAATTATCCTTGTTGTTGTTAAATTCTTGAGTATTTGGGTCTATTAAGGAAATTAAAAGCCTCACTTTTGCAATATTTTGATCCCTCCTTGGATCATTCTCAAACTGATTGACTATGACAAGATGATTCCATTATGATGGTCATTATTAAAATTTATTGTGTTTCAATTGTTATAATTCTTGTCATTTCACATGAAAAAGGTACTGTTTATTGCACTATTAGTTATAAATTACTTAGTTAGATAACTTCACATTTCTACTTCTAACTTCTCTCTTTTCTAACTCTTTTAAAGTTATCATTTACAGCATTTGAACTTAACGACTTCGAAATACAGTTGAGCACTAAGGGCAACCATCCAAAACACCAAAAAACTTGGAATACAAGCAATTTTGTAAATCTATAAAAGGTAAACTACTGGAGATCCCTCTGTACAGTGTCAATCAATTTTTTCAGCAAAATGAATTGTAAATACTTTTTTTTCTAATTTTGACGTTTTGTAAGCACAATTTTGATATTATGTTTTAGCAAAATAAATTTTTATTTATTATTATTATTATCCACTTTGCCCCCAGGCATCCCAACTTCAAAATTTCAAATTGGAGTGTATATTTTTGATCATATATTTGGATTCTACTGTGAAAAATAATTAAATTTTACTTGTAACTTTTTTTTCTTCTCCAATATTTTGCCCTCTATAGGGGGCCAAAAATAGCAAAATAACCCTATAAAAATAGTAAAAAATAACGCTTATATCGTTATAAAATCTAAACAGTTTGAAATAAAGTAATAGAATTTGGGGGATCTGTACCATGTAAAGGGAAGTGTGTATTCATCCACGTACTAGGGGCAAACAAAATTTGCCCACAGGCTCTGAAATCTATTATTTTTATACCTTTGCCCCTTATAGGGAGCATTATTTTTCACCGTAGAATCCAAATCTGCTATCAAAAATATACACTCCAGTTTGAAATTTTGAAGTTAGATGGCCTGGGGGCAAAATGGGTAGTTTCCCCTACTGCGCAATTGCATGAAAAGAAACTTTCCTTTACATGGTACGGATCCCCTAAGTTTCATTAATTTATCTCTAACCGTTTCAATTTTATTTTTGGTTCTTTTGCTATCTTTGCCCCCCAATAGGGGGCAAAATATTGGAGATAGAAAAAAAAATTTCAAGTAAAATTTTATTATTTTTTACCGTAGAATCCAAATATTCTATCAAAAATGTACACTCCAATTTGAATTTTTGAAGTGGGTGGCTGCGCGATTGCATGAAAACAAACTTCCCTTTTCATGGTACAGATCCCTCAAGTTTCATTAATTTATCTCAAACCGCTCAAAAGTTAAGGGGGGGGGGGAGACTTTTGGACCACCCTGTATATTTATTTTACAAGTTTTTTCATAGGTTTTGGTCAATCAATCATCAATTTTGGAACTTCATTTGCATTAATTTTCTTGAAGTAATTAGACAATATATGTTCGATCTTAACTTTGTTCACTTATATCCAGAATGTAATATAGAAATCTTATTGAACCTTCCCAAAATATGACAATTGGGATAATAAATCTAAACAATAAACTGATGAATCAACTTCACTCTTTAAATGTGGAGCAACTTCTACCACATATTTCCAGGAAATTTCATATTCAGTTTAACATCGTTTAAATTAATTATAAAATATGTTAATTGTATTTTTGTCCAAACTTTTTACAGCCACAAGTTTGGGTAAAGCGATCTACAGGGGAATCGACCCGGCTGCAAGTGTGAGTTACTGCTGGACCTGACTCCACTACATAGCGGATGCTAACTATTTTTCCCCTTTATAATAAACAAAATTATATAATTATTATTTATTTGTAGGTGTTGTTAAGTATTTATTTCTAGTATTATAATATTTATTGTTGTTTTGTACTTATACTTTAATTGTATAGATGTTATATAGTCCATAATAAATATGTATATAATTGCCACGTACATGAAACGATGAAATGACTAAAGCTTCAATGCATAAGCAATCCCTTTAATTTATTATATGTTCTACTTTTAAGTCTTTCATCAGGTAATTACTCACTAATGTTATTTTGTAAATATATATATTATCTTTCCTTTCTATTTGTAAATGATAAATGTATACATTTGATAAATATTAGTGATATATGTCCTAGAAGTAAACAATGTAAGCATTCCGGCAAAAAAAAAAAGGAAAAATACTAAGGGTAGGACATACTTTACCAAATCACTATTAATGTACGTGGCGATTATAACTCCTGAAAGAAAATTGATCGAATGTGTAATGAAATGAAATTAACTGTGTCATCAATTTAAACAACAACAAAAAATAATAATAAATATAAATAATAAAAAAAACAAAAACAATAATAATAAATGCATGTGTACAGTTTATACTCCTTAAACCCCTAATTACAGTATGACTCATGAAAGAAGACGTGCGTTGACAGCGCGGGAAATCAGATGACACTCAGATTGGCCAACCTATGTGAGGGTAAAAATAAAGCCACTAGGTCTGTGGGTGAGGGTGGGGCAGTTAACTTGTTTGTAAACAAAAGAAGGTTATGTTCCTCGTACCAAATCGCGATCTTTTTAACTATTGTTGTCTATAGATTTTCACATCTTATTACGAGTATATTTCAATATTTCTTCTAAGAGTTCTTTTTTCTTCATCACGATGATAACTAAACAACAAGGAGAAGGAAAATGTAGGAGGGGTGGAGGTTACAAACCCTTTTTAAACGGTTATCCCGAGGGCCGCGCCCCTCCACTAGAGATTTTTATTTTTACCTAGTTGCCAAAATCTCGAGCTCTCATTGGCTTTCCCCCCAATGTGTCAAACTTTCCCGCGCTGTCAACGCACGTCTTCTTTCATGAGTCAGACTGTAGGGAGAAGTACAGTGAAAGTCCCCTAACCGGCCACCTTGAGACTGAGACCATAACTGTACAACAAAATGGTTGGTTGGTCGCACCACCAACCAGTTTTTTTGACCTCTGGCAGTTTGAACTTTTGTGACACAGATGAATCCAGGCCGGGATAAATCTTCATTATATTTCAACAGCAAAACTGAATGACCAATATTGTCATATGGGCTTTAGAAAGTAAGATGGTAGAAAGGCTAGAATGACTATTGTTAGCTGAATCGATTTGCCCGCCGACCCTTAGATCACCACTTCATCAATCAAGTGAGAGTAAGCTTTCCACATAGCCAAATATCCTTCCATTAAGTTAAGGTTGGCTATACCAATATTGATAATCTCATCCGTCAGTATTTCAGCGAAGAGTTCGTTACCAAGAAAATAATTTATTGGGCGAGGATCTCCCAACTCTTCCTCAGTTTTTTAGCCATGAAAACGAAGGCATGTTTGGCACGAGAGCTCGTCCTTCCCCAGCAACCTATAATAATAATAGAAATATATAATACAAAGAAATATTACAATACAAAGAAATATTACAATATTGATACATACATTTTTATATTTCTATCTAATTTAAAACAAATAATTCCTCACTTAATTAACTTCTATTTACTAGAGATATTTTGGTAAGTACTAACCTAAATCTTCAAATCCCACTATGATGTCATTCTTGCTGTCATACCACAGGTTCTCTCTAATGCTCATTTCATCGAACATTATGACACATAATCAGTCCCCCTCTCTCATTTTACTCAACTTTACAGAAAGAGATGAGAAAATGGAATCATTAATGCCTGTTGTTAAAGGCACAGCACTGAGAAAAGATAATAGAGTAGAACAACCAGGTAAACAAAAGATAGTTTGTAAAAAGGTATAATTCCTTGGAGACCTCTTGTAGAATGTAAGCACCAAACGTTTTTTATCTAGGGTCCATATCCTTCCTTTCGGGGCAATTTTTCCTATTCTCCACTGGGTTTTTAAAAGTATTGCTGCAGAAACAGACATTTTGTTGAACATATTCTCCAATATATTTGAGGTCTTGGAGCCCCAGATTTCCTTTACAGTCAACTTTTTCTTAGCATGGACTTTCCTCAACCTTGATACTTCCTTCTCCATTTTAACAATATAGTGGGCCATTTTTCCCTTCCTAGGAGTCAGATCTTCATACCTAGTAGCTCCGATGTCTTTTAGGGAGAAGGACTTTTTTGATGGTAGTTCAGTTGAATGAAGGGCAATTTCAAAGAGTGAAGAGGAAGTGTGAGGAGGTGTGGAAAATAATGACGTGGAGGGGAGAGGAGCTGATATAGAGAATGAAAAAGGGTGAGTAGGTGTTAAAAAGTATGAGGTGTAGGGGAGAGGAGCTGTTGTAGAGAATGAAGAAGGGTGAGTAGGTGTTAAAAAGTATGAGGTGGAGGGGAGAGGAGCTGTTGTAGAGAATGAAAAAGGGTGAGTAGGTGTTAAATAGTATGAGGTGGAGGGGAGAGGAGCTGTTGTAGAGAATGAAGAAGGGTGAGTAGGTGTTAAAAAGTATGAGGTGGAGGGGAGAGGAGCTGTTGTAGAGAATGAAGAAGGGTGAGTAGGTGTTAAAAAGTATGAGGTGGAGGGGAGAGGAGCTGTTGTAGAGAATGAAGAAGGGTGAGTAGGTGTTAAAAAGTATGAGGTGGAGGGGAGAGGAGCTGTTGTAGAGAATGAAAAAGGGTGAGTAGGTGTTAAATAGTATGAGGTGGAGGGGAGAGGAGCTGTTGTAGAGAATGAAGAAGGGTGAGTAGGTGTTAAAAAGTATGAGGTGGAGGGGAGAGGGCTGGACGGAGCAACATAAGATGAAACGACACCTTCCACTATCCTGTCAGCTTCACTCATAACAGCTGCACCGCCTAAAACACATTACCACCAATAGACTTACAACAAATATTTCAACCAATAGAAATTTACAAAAGTACAAGGAAATTTCAATTAAAAGTATGAAAATTGTCTTATTAGGATTCACATTAAAAATAACCAGATCTACAAATAAAAAATAAGTACTTTCTGTATTCACCTAATGTAACCAAAGTTGATACAGGAGGTTCCAATGTCGGAATAGGTTTTGTTGTACGTAAAAGTGTTTAAGCCTGATTCCATCCACAAAGCGCTTTAAATCAAAGAGTTTAGCACAAATGTGTGATTTTCCGAATACAACAAAAAGCAATTGCAATGAGAATATTTACATATAGTTTTATGTACATGTAGAATATTTACTTAGAGGGGAGACTATAGCATAGCCAAAGGCGTAGCTAGGGTTTTTTGGGGAGGGGGGCAAAAACCCTAGCTACCCTGTTAAGGTGGGTCTAAAAGAAAATTTTGGCCTCCCTCTCCATTTAGCATATTTCTCGGCAGAGGCCCCTTCAGAGGTTATTTGTGGCTTTTAGTGGCCCCCCGCAATACGGGCCCACAGTTTCGCCACTGAGCATATAGGGAAAATAAAATACAATCCAGGATAGTCCAAATTACTATGAAATATCCTGTAAAAAATCAAAATTTAATAACTGCTTGTGCAAAATTTACTTACATTGAATTCAGTGGTGGCTTTTATTCCATAACTTTGACTTAGTTAGTAGTTTGACTTGTATTCTTCAGATTTTCAGCCACAGGGATATGACTGATCTGAGGTGGCTCATAGTTGCTGGTATCTTGAGTGAGAGTAAGAAGTGCTAGTCCTAGAGACTGGGGTGTGTGGTATGAGGGCTGCTAGAGAATAATAAGGAGGAAGCCGAGCAACCTCGTGTGCTCCTGATGAAATAATTTGATATGTCCACCAAATCACATTGTCCTTCACCAAGCCATTCTAATTCCTTTGAGTACATGAAACAAAGTCAATTAAAAATTATTAATGAAGAATTGAATACATTCTACCAGAATGTATTGAATACATCATTGCAAATTTGAGAAGGCCTGGGTGGGTAAATGAGTGGGAAATAGTACTGACTTGCCTGGTTGGACAGTTAGTACTATTCCCAACAAATTTAAGCACCCAGGTCATCTTAAATTTCCAATGAAATGGGTCAGTAATTAATAATATATAATGAGTGGATTTTACATAATTTTACAAAACATTGTTTCTGATCATCTTTTCTTTCCCCGAAACTGGAAAGAAAAGACTTCACTTTGTCTAAATAACTACAACGATAAAGGGATATTTAGTCCAATGTACATTGGGACCAGAGATTAAAATAGACCCGCCTCTTCAATAATTTTTGGGGGCGGAGCTAAATTGAAGCGATCTTAGCGATATCTCGCGCTGTTGTGGGGGAACTAAAATGTAAAAAAAAAAACAGCCTGATAGTTCCAGGATCTTCCGCTAGATGCCAATAATGCATAATGTCTCCCTCTTTTATATTGACTTTTGTCACCAACTCATTATTTGTTAATGAAATTATTTATTTTATATAGTTTTTAATTATTGAATAGCCTCAAATCTGGTTTATTCAACAATAATGAACTAGATTTAAGGTTATTTAGTAATTGGATATTATATAAAATAATTAATTTCATTAAAAAAATAATGAGTTGAGGACAAACACAATAAAAAAATAAAAATACATTTCTAAAAATCGTATAAAACTGGATTTCCCCGTAAATGTCGGTAGTTTTATTATTTCTAATATTCAACTTATTGCATTTTTCCTCAATCCAATGATTTTTAATAAAATGTTCTATTTTTTTAATCATAAATACAGTGAACATATATGTATATCTATATATTATAATGTTCACTAAATAATTTAAGAAATAAATAATTATTAATGTAAATTAAATAAAATTGTAATAAACATGGGTCATTGCTAATTATTATAAACTGAAGACATAACATTTTTATTTCAATAAAATTATTGAGTTAAGAAAAAAAAAAAATAGTTAAATAGTTGAATAAACATACTTGAAGCTTAATAATACTAACTAACTATAATGTTGATGTAGGAGAGTTAAATATAGCAGATTGGACTTTAGATAATAGTGCTCTGAGCAAGAAATAGTGTGCCAAGCATTTATTTGTATTTGAGCTTAATCTCACCGTATTGACACAACCTGAACACCGTTGATTTACTAACACTCCGTAGTTACTCCTTTTTAGCTACAGGGTTATAGCCTTGCATAAAATTATTTACTTATTTATCCTTAGCCTGCTTTACTCTATTTTCTACATTTAAATAATATATTTAGGAATGGAAATATCTTTTACAAAATAATATAAATACAGAACATATTAAAAAAATTATCTATATTAATAATTACATTTTTGCATCAAATTTTACAAATTAATAACACCAATCAACACCAAATCAAGTGTAAACGACTTATTATTTTACCCGAAAAAGGATCCACCTACAATATATACATAGAAAAGGGTACACTTAGACAAATCATACAAATTAATAACAATAATACACATTTAAAACGTTATTTAACCATTTTTCCACAAACATACATACATAATATATTATTAAAATTCGAACAATTTTACAAAGTGTACTCGTATTTGTTTACTTTTAGGTTTCTGTACAAAGTACAAAAAGAAACCTTATATAACGGCTCTGTCTGTCTGTCTGTCCGTTGCTTGTTTCAATTCATAAACTACTATAGCTAGGAACATGAAATTCGGCACACAGGTGCATCTCGGCATTTAAGACAACTGGACACATTTTGGATTTTTCACACTTAAAAATTTCAAGATGGCGGCCAATATGGCGGGTGAACAAAAACAAGTTTTTAGTCACCATGACATGTTACATATCAATTTAAAGGCCTTGAAGTGTAGAAAAAGAATATGCAATTATTAACATTTTCAAGATGGTGGCCAATATGGCGGGTGACAAAACATTGTTTTAGTTACAATAACATGTTATACATCAATTTAAAGGTCTTGAAGAGTAGAAAAAGAATATTACTATTAAAATTAGTGTAATTATATTACACGTAATAATTTTAACTTTAATGTACAGAAACCGGCGATTATCGCCCCCACGTACTTACGTGAAGCGCGCCTTACTTGTTACTTGTTTAGTTACAATTTAAAATAAGCATAATAGTTTATACTCTTGTTAAAATTAGTATTAACTTCAGCAGCACAGCCATTGAGAGCACAGGATTTTGAATTCGAGAACGTCGGCCAACTAGGCAAATAAAAATGTCTCTGGCTCCATCCCTCCCACTGGCCTAGAGGCTTTATTTTTTTCCTCATATTGGTCGGCCAATCTGACTGTCAAAAGTTAATTCTAATTGTAAAAAGAGTATACAAATATGTTTCATTTCCATAAAAATAATAAAAAGTTATAAATTAAAATCAACTCATTCTTAATCAAATTTTATACTTTTACTTTATACATCTTCTACTATAATGTTTTGAACTTAATACTACTTCACAAAATTTTACTATATTTCCATTTTTTTAATACTTTTTTTTATTGGCCTTTTTTCCTGGATATGTTTTTCCGTTTTTTTTTTCTTCTTCGGATACCCTCTCAGGGGTATACAATTTTAAACCCTGATTTAAAATGTAACAGTACAAATTTTCGTTTTACACATACTAATAAAATCATGAACTCCTGACTTTAATTTTCCTGACTTTTGATTTAAAGTATCTTTGAATAAAAAATCTAGCATTACGTCTCTGAGGCGTAGTGTACTCTGACAAAAGGCAAATATCTCAGGTGAAAAGCATATCAAGGGCTAAACCTTGATAGTTTCGGAAGGTCGAATACTTGTTATAGCATAATCTGATTGCACTATAAGTGCAAAGCATAACTGAGGAGCAGAATCAAATCTTATCAACTTATACGACTCAGAGACGTGTTGTTATTAAGTCAGGCTTACATACAATTCTAGGCGTAATATGTTACATTCTACATTGTAGTAGAAGCGTATCTACTATGTTCTATGTTTCTTATATGTTGTGGCTTTGTGATGGATTGAGTCCATTTCAGGGACACATCAGGCGAAGAAAGAATAGCTGAAATAGCCGAGCCTAGGGAAGTGGTGTACTTACGAACAGATGAGCGAGAACCAGTGCTGGTAGACTTACCTGCAAATGAGCAAGAGCCAGTATTACCATCAAAGGAACAGGAGGAGTCGGGACTACCAGTAGATGAAGAGGAGTTTGTGGCGGCCGAAATTCTACCATCTTTACAAGGGACAGCACAGACAGGATGATAAGGAAGATACATTTTACCTTGCACAAGAATCTGTCCAGCAACTTGTCATACAACCAGAGGAAACTGGCCAGCAGATAGTGACTCAAGAGCGAAGGTATCCAGAAAGAATACGCAGACCACCAGATCGATACCATGCTATTAGCTGGTAGCAGGGACCTAATTTAGGAAGGGAGTAGTGTAACGATGTAAAGTATGGTGTCATGTATGACATCGTTATGACACACTGACATAAGATGTTGACTTTATGAATGTTTGTTTGATTATAGTTTAGTCTTTGATGAACGATTATTAAGTGTAAAGTAAAATATTTTTTGTTAAACGTACATTTGTTACATTGGTAATTTATGTTTGTGCTTCTTTTCTACTGTCCCACTTGTTTAATTTAATTCAAATTCATATGTATATATATATTCAATATGTTGTTATCACATTAATTCATAATGATCTGATCACTACAACTGAAAATATTAATAATAAACGACGCGACGTCGGGGTTGCACGGGTATAGGGAATTGCTTAGAAGGGAGGTAGTTTGGGTCTTGCGTTACGTCACACATTAAAAGAGCGTGTCTCGCTTCCCGAATCTATAGTAGACATCCTCTATATCTATTCACCGTCCTTGAGCATACTGTAATATACAGTTTGAAATACCCAAAACCTATACATTTGAAGGTTAGAAAGGAGAAGAATACACAAGAATTACCACCAAAAATAGAATTATTGATCATAATTTTAAAAAAGAATTACATTATATTATATTGTATTAACGAGTAGGTATAGTATACAAGTTTAAGAAACAGGTAGTTAAAACGATAAAATGAGTTTGTTTGCACCATTGACACCTTCTTTATTAATTATCTATTTTTTTATAATACAACAGCGGTCAGAAAGGAACATTTTTAAAAAAGAAAATGTCCTTTCAAGACACTACTGGAACATATTTAAGGGCAGCGACGTTAACTGGCGTCAGATCTTCTATATCATCTCTGCACTCCACCCCTTCAAGGATTCGGGCGACATTCTCTACAGTGGTTCAGCTTGAATTGAGTTGCAGAACTACGTCTATTATTTGTCGAAGTCTTTCCGCAATTAGACCTGGCCAACCTATCTTCTCCTTAAGTCCTTCTAGGAGAGCTACAGCCTTCAACAGTTTTATACCGTGAGCCTCCAGTTTTTCAATGTTTGGAAAGTCCCCGAAATGTGCTTCAATGAATGCCAACTTTTGTGTCACACAGCTAGTTGTTAAGGGCGCTCTTTTTCTCGTGACGGCCAAATTAGCCTAACCGTGAAAGTGTGAAAGGTATAACACATGTTGTGCATTCATTGGGGTAACGAAACCACTCCAGATGTAATCCGATAATAAGGGCTGCAGTCTATGAATCATCACAAGTAGTTTTACCCGGGATTAAGTCGAAAAATAAGAAAACTAGCCTGCATAGGGTATCAATAAATATATACTAGGAAAGGGATAACGAGAAAGGTTTAAACAACACAATATAAGAATAGGTTTTTACTTTTATACATTACATATATACAGGGTGGTCCAAAAGTCTCCCCCCCCCCCTCTTAACTTTTGAACGGTTTAAGATAAATTAATGAAACTTGGGGGATCTCTACCAGGCAAAGGGAAGTTGGTTTTCATACAATCACCCACTAGGGGCAACCACCCACTTTGCCCCCAGGCCACCCAACTTCAAAATTTCAAATTGGAGTGTATATTTTTGATAGCATATTTGGATTCTACAGTGAAAAATAATAAACTTTTACTTGAAACTTTTTTTTCTATTTCCAATATTTTGCCCTCTATAGGGGGGCAAAGATAGCAAAATAACCCTTCCGATAATACGTTGTAACATCTAAACGGTTAGAGATAAATTAATGAAACTTAGGGGATCCGTACCATGTAAAGGGAAGTTTGTTTTCATGCAATCGCGCAGTAGGGGCAACCACCCATTTTGCCCCCAGGCCACCTAACTTGAAAATGTAACCTAAAGTGTATATTTTTGATAGCAGATTTAGATTCTACGGCAAAAAATAAAAATATTTTACTTTAAAATGTTTTTTCCATCTCCAATATTTTGCCCCCTATAGGGGGGAAAGGTATAAAAATGGCAAATTTCAGTGCCTGGGGGCAAAATGGTGGTTGCCCCTAGTACGTGAGTGGATGAATACACACTTCCATTTACATGGTACAGATCCCCCAAGTTTCATTACTTTATTTCTAACGGTTTAGATTTTATTACGATCTAAGTATTATTTTCTTACTATTTTGGAAGGGCTATTTTGCCATCTTTGCCCCCTGTAGGGGGCAAAATATTGGAGATAAAAAAAAAAAGTTTCAAGTAAAAGTTTATTATTTTTCACCGTAGAATCCAAATATGCTCATCAAAAATATACATTCCAATTTGAAGTTTTGAAGTTGGGTGGCCTGGGGGCAAAGTGGGTGGTTGCCCCTAGTGGGCGATTGCATGAAAACAAACTTCCCTTTGCATGGTAGAGATATTAAGATTTACTCCTCATATTTTAACAGATAAACCCCTAGTAGTATCTAGTATTAAGTAACACTAATAAAAACTAAAGTTGCATTTTGTGAGCTCGTTCAAAAACAAGACTGACTATTTATATTTTGACATAACATATAAAATAGAAATTGATAAACAGAACTTAGTAACCTATAAATAATAATACACAACACTCCCTTTCTGAGCAGGTACTAAAACTTTCGTAGGCGTAGGACAGTGGGTTTACGTTTACGTGCCCCCATAGACTAGAGATTAAAACGTTGTTAGCGTGCCCCTTTAGAAAGTGAATGATCTCTAATCCTCAAATGGTTCTGATACTTTAAAAATATATGTGTGACTAGAAAGATCATAAAATATGCATCTTTGTGGAAATTTCTCTTAAGAAGAAAAATATTCATATGTGAAAAGACCAAAATTATGCACTTACGCCGGAAATATGCATTAAAGCCAAAATTACACATTTTAAATTTGAAGTTATAGAGGTCTAGTACCTTCCAAACATCACAATTCGTTAAGAAAAATCGATTGGGGCAGTAAAAAATTATATGCAAAATCCCAACTCTAATTATAAAGTATATGCTTTAACCTACGAAACCCTAAAAAGTACTTGCATGCAAGTACTTCCCTGTAATTTTTTATATTTTCCCGCCAGAGTAAAATCTCCAGTCAGAGTAAACTCTAATTGTATAGAACAGATAAATATAATTATTTTCACATGCAAAACACATCTCGACAACAATGCATTCACATAATAAAATAAAACCACCTTAAACTTTTAAGATAACCCACAACTATTCCGCTGAAATCAAAACAGCACAATTTTTAGAAGAAAAAACAAATTTCGATGAAGTACAAATATCAAAAAATATTTTGAAACGGCGAATAGGTATTACATAATATAACGAATATTCCGCTCCCACTCGTTCGACAAAACATTTACATTTAACTAGTTCCCATCAGCGGTGGGAGTTTTTTCTTGGTCGGCGATGAAAAATAATACTAATTTATTTTATCGGACTCTTAGCAAGTAGCAGCATCTAACGTGCGCCCTATGCACTAACAGACAGTTGAGACTTGGGACAGTAGAGAGCCACCCCACTGGTTTACAGATTAGATTAGGTAGGTTTCGTAGGTCCGTGAAAGCGACCTTGGTGCTTGACGTCGTTTCGTCTGTACTGTGTTTACGAAAACAGATCAATTCTAGGGCCTAATATTTTTTTGATATCTACTGTTACCATCAGCTGATAATTTATATAAGCTAAAGGAGATCCGTTTGGTTAACCAGAAGTTATAATTTATAGTGAAGTGACTGTTTCGAGTTAGATTTCGGTTTTTCCCAGCGAAAGGGACGTGTCTTATCGTGTGAAATGTCCCATTATGTCGACCAAACTGAGCAACCAAGAAATCGTCCACGAAGGTTGGCTGACTAAATCGCCTCCTTCCAAGAGAGTTTGGAGAGCGGTAAGTTTACTTCCCTTATTTTACATAAACACCTCTTAAAACACTGTGAAAGTTTCGTCGGCAATTTTTTCCTATCGTGTTTATTTATTTATTTTTTGTACATTCTCAGGAGGTATATATTGTGTCAGATGATTCCGAGACTTGGCCAGTCTCGGATGATTCATTCCCAGTCGACTCGACAGCGGTATTTTAAAAGTTATACGTACATTTAAGAACATAGTACGTATTCAAGTTTTGTTCTTGTGTACTTTACTATGTGAGGACCAGTTTTTTATGAAGAGATAAGCATAAATCGGGTGACTTAGGGAAAAGTTTGATATAATGTTTAGCTGGTAATTACTATCATTGTGGCTGATGGGTGAACCTTTGTACTTGTATAAAGTAAATGTGATGGGAAGACGTCTGTTAGTTGCTTGATGTGTTTTATAAAAATCTGTCACCCTATGCAGCTAGCCTGTATCCCTAGGTGCTAATCAAACAGGCTTTATCTTATTATTATTATTTTTATAAATGACAACCCTTTCACTGCTTCAGGCCTTGTTATCATCGGCTGTAATTCAAATTTTTAAGGTTTAGGTAGTAATCATACTACGGAAAGATTAAATTTTACTTTAAATCAAATTATAATTATCATTAACTACAGGAGACATACAGAGAAAAATAGATCCCTGCACCGGGACTTGAACCACGGGCCTCCTATATATCCGTTACAGGCGTTATTACCAACTGAGCTATACTGGAGAATGATTTTTCTCTGTCGTTACCGATACAAATTCCCGAATCGAAGCTTTCAATATTTACTACAATTGATTGTACTAGGTACAGGTACTAATTGAGTACTTTATAATTAAGTTAATTCTCGGTCTAGTTCTATTGCCGAGAATATTTGGCTGGCTAGACTTGTAGAAAAGATTGAAAGCTTGGATTTGGGGATTTGTATCGGTAACGACAGAAAAATCATTCTCCAGTATAGCTCAGTTGGTAAGAGCACCTGTAACGGATATATAGGAGGCCCGTGGTTCAAGTCCCGGTGCTGGGGTCTATTTTTCTCTGTTTGTCTCCCATAGTTAATGATAATTATAATTAGATTTAAAGTAAAATTGGCAGTAATGTTTTTTTTTTTTTATGTTGGGGCTGTAAAAGACGTGTTATTTCATGTGGGTAGTTATTGACTAACAGGTAATTTACGAGTACCATCAACCCTCAGTGTCCATATGGGGTGCGTAAATTTCTTCGTTAATACTTAATTTGTATACATATTTCTTTTTGTAATACTTCTAAAATGTATTTCTTCTTTAACCTTGTTGCAAGTGGTATCGCTAAAGTTATCCCGAGCAGACTGCCTCCGTAACCCAGTTCAGCTCTCCTTTTGATCTAACTTTGGTTCCTTTTCCATTAGTCTGTAGCAGTCTGTACTGATATTCAGTCCGGCTTCCTTGCTCCCACTGTTTAATTCTTCCTGGAATTTCTTCCGACTCTTGTAAGGACTCGGCAAAGAGTGGGATTTTGTCGAAAAATCTTAAATTACTTATCTCCGGTAATATTTGTGGTGCCTAGGGGGGGAGGGGGGGGGTAAAAAAAACTACAAAATGAAAACTCTGATCGAGAAAAATAAAGTTTAACAGTGGTATTGAGACATTTGTGTCGAGGGTCTGATTATTATTTATTTATAATGTAATTTTCCGTATTTTGAGGACACTGATTTTGTGATGAATTGTGATATAATGAAAATACGAGGAGTGCTGGACAGACTGAGAAATGGACTATATTTTTGGTGTATATAGAATATTAATATTAATTCTACGATGGTTATTATATTATGGTTATTATATATTATTATATTAATGGTATGATTTAGAAGTAGCAGAGTGAGCTTGGAGAAAATCCTGATAGAGTATAAAATAATAATCAGTTATAAAATGGTAAACTTATGAAGATAAACACAAACATGTATTATCATTTGCTGCTTGCCGTACAGCTTTTCTCACTTTGTCCACTGTCCTACTGTTTCTAATACAATCCTCAACTATTCTGCTATTATAAACTTGTACATCTTGGCATTGAAGCTAATTTCGTTTGCAAATTCTGCTGGGTTGACTTATCAGAGGAGTTGCTCAGTTCTCTTTTGTCCATCCTCGTCTCAAAATTTTATTGCTTTTTAACTGCTCTATGTTTTCTTATTTTACATTTAACCGTTGGTACCTTATCTCCTCTGTCACTTGCTTCCTAGTTTACTTAACCTTAACCCTTGAATGCTTATCTACGTCATTTTGACGTGTATGTTTTTGAAAAAAGGTGGTATTGACTCTACCACTAGTTTTTTCCCGCCCATATTCAAGGTAATCTTTCCTGAAGTTAGTCTGCTTCAGGCAAATGTTAATAATAGTTTTGTCTTTTTAGTTTTTGGTGGTATAGATAATAACTATATTATATTATCTATACCACCTAGTCTGTATTATTTGTCCAAAAACTGGTCAAATATATATTGTTTATAACTTTAATAAAAAAAAAAGTTTTTCTTGTTCTTTCTGTTTTTATATAACTATAGACATTAAAAATTGATTGAGAATAAATCCCTGAATGCTAATAAATATCACTTTTTCATAGTGTCTATTTACATGCTTCATACTCACAAAAACCTGTGTGAACAAAAAGCAGTGTTGCATAAGTGGTAGGGTTTGATGTTTATCGAACAAACTCATTAATCTTTTTATCTCGTGGCTTCAAAATAGATTTTTACTAATTATTTTCTAGTTGTACGTCAAATTGACATATGATAAGTAATAAAGGGTGTATGTTAAAGATAATTATTCTAGGGTTAAGAGGGGAATCCTCAGAAATAAATATCATTGTTCTTCGTAGTTTCTTCTTATTTTTCACGACGACTATTTTTCCTTCCATGAAATTATGCTAAATAGCATTTGTCTTGTCGCCAGTTTTTTTTTTTTAGTTTTAGTTTCTTCTCTGTATAGTTTATTCTTTGTCCTTTTTTTTTTTTTTTTTTTTTTTAATAATTTCGCTATTATTTCAAAGCAATTTTATTTAAGCTATTTCACTTTTTGTTTCAGATTCAAGTTTGTTGCCCTGAAAGTTTTGCTTTTTTCCCCCCATATCTATATCAAGATAAAGTAAAATCTCACGTATAATGCGCATTTGTGTGTAATATGCAGGCTGAAATTTCAGGAAAATTTTATGCTTTTCTGGTTACTCTGTTGAGTGAAACCCATTTTTTTGTGCCTTTATATCTATTTGCACTGTTTTATTTTTTTTTTGAAGCACCGCAAACTGTCTCTCGTATGGTGTTGATAAAGGGGGTTTAACTGCATCTGAACGTAGGAAAACATGGCCACGATCGGCTTTCTTTGGCTATGCCACTTCTCTGGCACTGGTCATAAGTTGTTCATAAGCTCTTTTAGTTCCCTTTCAAACGATGCTTTTTCCTTAGTCGGCGTTCTTGTTTCTAACATTTCCCCTAGAGTTCTTAATGGTGAACCATAAACTAGTTCTGCCGGGGATGCTTCTGACTTTTCTCTAATTGCTATTCGCAGACCTAACAAAACCGTGGGTAATGTCTGTATCCAATTTTCTTTGCCGTGACCTCAGAGCGCTGTCTTCAGCGTTGTATGAAACTGCTCTACTATCCCGCCAGCTTGAGGGTGGTAGGCTGTTGTCCTTACTCTGTTGTCCTTGCTCTGTTTGACACCGTCCATTTTAACAGCTACTTAAAGTATGATTGTTTTGTTGGCTTGAGCTCAGCTTTGCGTCAGCTTCGGTAAGTCCCTGTATTTGCCATTTCTAGTCTTGAATTTCAGCTCTACTAGTCTTACCATTGGCAATCGCAGAAACAGTTGTGTTCAGGTGAGTAACTTCTGTAATTTTGTCGGCCATCTTTGCTAACTTGTCTAAATTTCCGTCACTAATAGAAAGAATGGCCTGCGCGTCTTTAGGTAGTCTATTTATAAATGAATATTTTATTACTCATTCTTCTATTACTGAACCTGCCAAATCTTTCATTTGTTTTAGAAGTTGAGATGGTCTTTGATCACCTAACTCTAACTCTTCTAATAACCGTTTGAGTGGTTTAGTTTCGGGGTCCGAAAATGCTTCGATTAAAGTTTGTTTAAGTTTTGTATAAGGTATATGTGGGTCAGGGTTCTCCACCTGTTGTGACACTTCATCGATAATGCTGCTTTTTAGCACTGATACTACGTAATGAAATTTAGAAAGTTCATTTACAACTCCAGTGATATGAAAATTACTTTCAACCCGATGAAACCAAATTTTGGGTTTTTGCTTCCAAAATGGGGGTCATTTTGCTGCTACCCGGTTTACAGTTTCAGGTTGGTTTCGACTGAGTGTCTGTCTGGTGGTGTAGGATTTTGGTTAGGGAAATATCCGTAATCCTAAAAAAAATTGCAAATGGAATTATTTCACCACTTCGTTGTATTCAAATGTCGGTGGTCACCACTGTGGTACTGTTGTTTTCCAATCCTAACACTTAGTTTTATTTAATATATCTGATAAACTTCGATATACTTTTTCGATTGATTTATTTTTACAAGTGACAAAAAACTATTTTTTTATTAATATTATTTTTTTCTGACATCCGTCATTCTAGCTGTCACATAGACATTTTCTTATTGATGGCGGATGAGGTGTAGAATTCATATTTGATATGTTTCAGCTTTTTCTAAAATCTTCTTCAGTCAAATATTGTCGTGTTATTGAGGGTCGTGTAAGCAAGGTTCTACTGTATAATGTATAAACATTTTTTTTTTTAATTTCTTATTTTATTTGTCGAAATATATCAACAAAAAATGTCCCCCCCCCAACTATCCTAAAATTTTTATTATAATTCACGCTAATACCTTATGGTAGGCCGATAAAAATTTCCGGAAAAAAATTAATTTATCTTTTCGTTATTACTGATAAAAAACATTGTGACCTCCTGGGGGATCGAACCAGGAACCCCTTCCTCTAGTAACACTTGGATGTATTTTTTTCTGTTGTTACTAGAAATATGCAACATGTGCTGCTGCTGGGCCATAGAAAAATAATAATACCCGTTTGATCTGATAAACTGGCAATCCAATGTGGCGGATAATTTATGTCACACGAAAAAAAAAAAATTGAAATTTGGAGTGGGCAATAACTGAAAGGTATTAAAATTACAGCGTAGGGCTGTGTGACCAAAGCTTATAGGCATTTGATGCAATGAAGAGGTGCTGGTATGAACTTTCATACCTTAATTCTGTTAAATATAGATGCTAGTATGAATTTGGGGGTTTTGCTTTATTAAAGGTCAATCGTATAGAACTTAACTTGAAGATCTTTATATAAATAGAGCACAAGGGCGTCAGAATTTTCATTGAAATTCTGTAATCGAGTCCCATTGGAATTAGAGGAAGTATAATTAGTGTAACAGTTTTAGTAGGGACCTTTTACCTTTGTACTAAATTTCAAAACTCAGCTTTATTCCTAATGTAATAATCAATTGTACCACTTTTTGTCGTAGCTCTTGTAGAAGATTGTGAATTGTTAATATTTCTCCATAATATTATAATTTGCTTGGAATCCCATGTGTTTAATGCTTTATGTGGTTACCTATTGTGAAAGTAGACCTGAATATAAGCCATGTATATGAACTTGGCTCCAGTAGCTAGCTTAGCATAGAAGCTTCGGAAGAGAGTGAAAAAAAAAAAATAAAAAAAAAATAAATTGCTGTTGTGGTGTATTGGTGGTGTAAATTTAAGTTGCTTATGTAAGTTTGACAAAACTCATGACTTTTATCTTGCTCAAATGTAAACTCAATCCAACTTTTATTTGTACAGTGAAAACTGATTAAACACACTAACTCTTAACATGAAAAATCTGATAACACGAAATAATATTGATGTCCCGACAAAATAATAGGTGTTCCATAAATTTCTTGAGCAAAATACATACACCTTATTTAAGCTGGCGAGACAAGACGATAACGTTAATTTAACAATCCCCCTCTTGTGACACCGGTTTCTGTTTAACTCTGTGAATTACACCTATTTCCTAGAAACAATTTTTTTTCTTACTTCGAATTGTCTCTTAACATTTTAAGGATTATAAAGGTATATTTTATCATTTAGTTTTCGGATTCGGTTATAGGTAAGTCATTAATTTGTTTGTCAAGATTGGTGAATTTCGTGTTATTTTATTTTAAATAAAAACTTTTTTTTACATTTACAATGGGAGAGACATTGAGGCGATTATAAACTGTATTAAATTGTTATTAAATTAAGTTATTAATTTTTTCAATTGTTCCATTGTTATTGTTTTGTTTATTGTTTTTATTATATACATACATACACATGTATGTACACATCGTATAATAATTTGAAATGTTAATGGTGTTAGTGTATCTAATATTATATGAGGTGTTGGACAATACATATACAGAACTATACTTATATACCTACAAGTGTAAATTAATAAAATTGTATGCATAGTCTAACACACATGTGGGCAACCCCTGGCCCGCGGGCCAGATCCGGCCCGTGGCATGTTTTGATCCGGCCCGCGGACATGCAAAAATTTAGTTTACTCCAACTGGTTATTTTTTTACTTTTGACCACATTTTCGAAATTACAGTTAAATTCCCTATAAAACTAGAGCACTTTCATTTTTGGAAACCAATAACTAACCACTTAAATAACAGTTCAAACGTTCAAAAATTAGGAAAATGAAAATTTATGGAATACTTAGAATGCCCACTCACTATTTTCCTAGAAATACTTTTGGAGGCTGTCAAATCTCACAAAAACTTCCTCATTCAATACCCTTTTGAATGGTATAATCAACATTGCGATTCCGCATCGATTTCATGGAGAAATTCAAGTTCAAATGAAAAAAGAAACGTCACCTGCAATACTTTTAGTAGGTACGGTACCTACCAAAATGCTTGGGTGGAACGAGAAAAATCCACACCAATTTTTTTTCAAATGAGAATTTAATACATAAAACATTTCAATAGAAAACCACTTTTGGTTAAGAAAAATTAGATATATCTGTAATAATATCATGATAATGTATCAATGTATCACTTGTGTTTTTCTTTAAATTTATATAGTATTTCTTATAATGTGTATCACTTTTTTTATTAAATTTTTTTAATTCATATACTTACTACTCAAAATACTAACTTTGTTTTATTTTAATAAATCCCAATCATAAAAATCATTGAAAACCATGGGAATGAACGTTAACACAAAGGATCTTACAGGAGAATTTTCTACTATTTTGAAAAATACTAATTCATACTTTCAAGTTTCCTTTAAAAACCAGGTGATTTTAAAACTTATGACATTAAATATCTTATACCCAATTATGATATTACCATTCATGCTTATTCAATATCTGGGGCAAAGATCACAGTATTTTTTTACCACGGTGTTCTACAGACTACCCCCCCCCCCCTCACCCCCCCCCCCCCCCCTCCCCCGGATATTTGAATAAATATTTTGATCAGGCCCACGACTCGGAGGAACCGCGACAATCCGGCTCCAGGCGAAACGGTTTTCACTTTATGTATTGATCGACTCTTGTGATGGTTTTCAGAGATGGAGACGGAGATGGTTCGTCTTGAGGCATTCGGGAGAACTTCCTGACCAATATTTTCTCTGTTATTATACAGACAGAAGTTGCAAGAATTTGAAAGGCCAGATCGATCTCGATCAATGTGAACAGGTTGGTTTTTTTCCATTTTTGTTCTTATTTTCAGTAATATTGTAATAAATTTAGTTTGTACAAACATATTAGGGTAGGTGGGAGCAAAGGTCCGCAGGGGGTAAATGTCCACACTGCTTTAAAAATGGGAGGGAAACTACTTTTTGAAGTGGGACTGGCAACACTCATTTCTTGCCAAGAAACATGGGGTAAGTTCATTTTTTTATGTTTCAATCTAACTTTTATAGAATTATAGCTGTTTATTATTAATTATTATAAATCAATATTCGTATTTTTGATAAAGTTGTACCAAAATGGTGCTAAAGTAGTGTAGAAATAGACACATGTTTTATCTTCATATGTAGTTACCTTCGATAGGTTACTATATTTATATGATTTGATAAAATGGGGCAAAGATCCACACACTGAATGGGACAAATGTCCTAATGTGGACTCTTCTCCCATTTAAAAAGTTCAATCTAAAGATTAATTTATTTTAGTTACTTCTGGTAAAAGAACTAGTTTTTAATTTTCAGAGTGTACAAGAGAAAGAAAGATTGTTTGTGCCCTTTGACCAAGCAGATCCTGGATGAAAAGAAAGGATTAATTATAAGGGGTTTCTCCATCTACGATACTTTATATTGTACCTAATATGTTTTCTTTATCGTTTAATATACATGTTCTTTTATGAATTATTTCACTTTCTTGAATTTTTAATTAATTAATACCAAATGGGATAAAGGTCCACAAATCATAATTTTGGTAAAATGGTGCCCCAAAAATTTTGAGAAATTTTTGAAGGAATGTTGGCCAAAATTCACAGGTCTTTTAGAAATTATTAAAAGGAAGCAAATGCTCAAAATTAGCCCTAAACCAAAAAGTGCGGAACTTTGCCCCCACCTACCCTATATCTGTAATCATAGCACAATTTCCTTAAAATGCATAGTAAAAGTATATTAGTACTGTTGTCTGTACTACTATAATTTGTTATGATTATAACAAGTGATAACATGTTATGATCTGGATAATAGCATATTTATACTGAATCTCTTTACATGATTTATCACTGTGATAGTTGGATGCTGGAGTGGTATATGTCTGTCAAATATAATATTATAAATCACTAAAATCAAAACAGAAACAGGACACAATAAAACTAGCGTATATTACACAATACAGCTGACTCTCGATAATTCAAACATTCATTAATACGAACCTCTCAATAATTCGAAGCAAATGCTCGGTCCCTCAAAAAACACTCGGTATTTCGAAGAAAAACAATGCAATTTGGTATACTCAGTAATTCAAAGTAAAATTCTGTAAAAGTGGAGACATTGACATGCTGCAATTCGAAGATCCTCTCCCCATCTCTGAACAATTCGAACTTCCTTCCTGGAGAGACACATGTGAAAATTTTACGATTGGGAACTTTCTCCTCCTCCTCGACGATGAATCAGAACCTTTGCCAACGATAACTCTGACCGAAGCAAGTGATTCATTAAAGAAACTGCAAGTTTTTTCCCTCCAAACCCAAGTTAAAGAGGAAGTGTTTGAAGCATTATTCACACTTGAAAAAACTATTGACCAAATTCGTTTGAGTACCTTAAAGCAAAAAGTAATAACCGATTTTTTTTCTCCAAAGAAAGATTAATTTTCCTTGTTTCTTATTTTTTATTATTGTTTGTACAAACTGTACTTTGTTCTCACATACATTGTTGTTTATTTGGTTAAAATATACATGATGACATTTTTTCTTTCCCCTTATACATTTCTCTCATGCCACCATTTGATAATTCAAAGTTTGTTAGAGGTCCCTCCAACTTTGAATTATCGAGAGTCGACTGTATATGAGTGTAGACACACAGCCACTGATGGTTTTTTTGTTTACCCTAGTGCCCCTGTGATTCCCAATTTCCACCTCTTTTAGTTATCTCGTCTTTCACTGGTAAGATGGAAGGAGGGGGGCCACAGCCCTCAGCACCGACTCTACTGTTCCTGGAAAATGAAAACTGTGTCTTTGTTGCTTGAGTTTACACAGTGCTTGTTGCTTTTTTGGGGGGGAATTTACAAAATACATGTGTTGGTAACTTATTTCTTTTACAAACCTGGTTGTTTTACCAGAGAAACAAATAGAACATTGATCACTACCGATGGAATAAACAACATTGTAATACTATGTTATCATCTTTTTTTATTTTAGAAATAAGGACTCTACACTTATTTTAGTTAGCTAAACTAATGTAAGGCGGCTTTCACACCGAAGTAGCAAGTCGCAGGATGCATGCGTCCTGGTGGCAAGATGCATGCCACTTAAACACCGGACTGTATAACTGAACAAGAGCTTACACATTGATGCACGTCGCACTTGCATCCTCGGTGTGTAAGCTCTCGTTCAGTTATACAGTCCGGTGTTTAAGTGGCATGCATCTTGCCACCAGGACGCATGCATCCTGCGACTTGCTACTTCGGTGTGAAAGCCGCCTTAGATTCTTCCATCAGCATTAGATAAACCCTCCACAAAAGGGAAGTAGTATTTTAAATAATAATCGTAAAAAAAAAACTTATCTGTGTAATATTGGTTATACAGGTTGACGCTGGTTTACATTTTGAAGACAGGAAACAAAAGTACGCTTTCATGTTTGATGTGCGCACACCAAGCAGGACATACTATTTAGCTGCTGAAACAGAGGCTGACATGAATAAATGGGTGGAATGTGTTTGTCAAGTTTGTGGACTCAAGGCCTACAACCAGGATGATAATTGTAAGTTATGAGATGTAAAGTCTTGTAAATTTAGTACCTCAAATAGCTCATATATTATACACACTCACATAATATATATATATATATATATTTATATACATACAGTTGTATGTGTATATCGAATAAAATCAATCATATTATTTTTAAATTAAATAAAATGGGTTGTAGTTACATTTCGCTACTGATGTGAAATTTCACCTTACATTTTTAAAATGAAACAGAGACCGAATTATACACACCGTATAAGATTTAAAATGAAAAATAAAACTCATTTTAACACTTTTAGAGGGTTATACCTGGGATCAGGGGAAAAAACGATAAACGAAAAAAATAAATTCTTTTGCTAATCATATTCATTTTATAAAACTAAAATACTGTAATATAATTATAATTACAGACTTGAATCGGTACTGAACAAGAGAAATTCTGATGTTGTCGTATTCAATAATAATAAGAGTCAGCCTAATAGTGTGGAACATAGCTTGCTTGCGTCCTATTATGGGGCAAATGTTCAATTGAGACTTGAATCTGTTTCAATTCCCAGTGGGCCCTTATTTTTTAACATTTTTTTTTTAGTGATATTAAATTTGTGCAACAGTTGACCATCTGTGGGCCACTTTCATGGACAAACCATCCAATTTCCTTCAAAGTCGCATCAGTATTTTTAAAAATAGTTTGCCAATTAGTGTCACATAGCTTCCTCTTGTTCTTGAATAACTTACTTAATGATGTTTTTACTACCTATTATTGTCTAATTTATTTTATTTTTTCCCTCCTTTTATTTTAAATCTGTCAAAATTGTTTTGATATTTCCATTAAAATATCATTTTTAAGTTTGGCAAGAGCACTATACTGGAAATATAGAGGCCCGTGGTTCGAGTCCTGGCGCTGGAGTCTATGTTTCTCTGTCTATCTCCCATTGTTAATAATAATTATAATTTGATTTAAATTAAAATTTAAACTTTCTGTTGTATGAATACTACCAAAAACTTAAAAATGAATTTCTAATTGATTGTACAAGGTACAGGTACTAATTGGGTACTTTATAATTATAAGCGTTAATTCTCGGTCTAGTTCTATTGTTGTAAATGTCGACTCCTAGACTTGTGGAAAATTGAAAGCTTAATTCGGGACTAGGTATCATTGTTGACCGAGGAAATTATTCTTCTGTGTAGCTTATTTGGCAAGAGCACTATACTGGAAATATAGAGGCCGTGGTTCGAGGTGTGGCGCTGGAGTCTATATTTCCATTAATAAAAGTATCAATTTAAGCTTATGTCTTTGGTAAGCCACGAAGCAATATAGATGTTAATAAAACAAAAATTCCAATTCCCCCCTGCACACATTAAATATTGCTAAATTAATAATTTTATTTGTATAAAAATACCAAACAATTTTGAATATATATATTTATCTTTTATTTTGACAAAGTTTTACCACTTAGTGGTTTTCATATGGATTATTATTAAAATTAAAAAAAATTAAAATTAAAATTAAATTTTTTTAAATAATAAATAAAAAAATTAGCTATATTTTATTTGTGTAGGCGGTTGAAATTAATCTGGGGTTACCTGTGGGCTATTTTCGACAAACCATTACTTTTGGAGATGAAGGAGTAAATGATGTTTGTGTACATGTGGAAGAAAAATAAATGGACGCAGAAGGTTGAAACTCTTATGGGTCCAGCAATGGGCTAATTATGACTAACCATCCAAATTTCATTAAAATTGAACGAGTAGTTTTTTAAAATATGTTGGTTTGCCAAAATTAAACCACAGGCAGACTCAAAACCAATAATGTTCCCTGATGTCTAAAACAGATTTTTTCCTTGGATCGTTGAATTTGTGTACATACAATTTTTTTGTTCTGCAGATCGATAACATAGCTTACATTACTGTTAATGTAAGCTCGGAAGCAAAATTCCTGGACTGAAATCCGTTTGAGACATGTGGGAACATTATCGGTCTCTTGTGTATCTGTCGGTCTGCCTATATGTCCAACATTTTTGTGATTTATCATATCTTAAAAACTACTTGTCCGAATTTTAATGAAATTTAGGTGGCAGGTCAAAAGTAGCCCATATAATTAATTGGCCCTATAAGTTTCAACCTTCTGCATATTTGGTTTCTCTCCAAAATTGCAGAAAGTGTATTTATAGACCTGTATCTCTAAGTACTCATTTGATTTTTAAGAAAGCTATAGACCTGTATCTCTAAGTACTCATTTTATTTTTAAGAAAGCTATAGACCTGTATCTCTAAGTACTCATTTGATTTTTAAGAAAGCTATAGACCTGTATCTCTAAGTACTCATTTGATTTTTAAGAAAGCTATAGACCTGTATCTCTAAGTACTCATTTGATTTTTAAGAAAGCTATAGACCTGTATCTCTAAGTACTCATTTGAGTTTTAAGAAATTTGGATGGCTTGTCGAATGCAGCTCACCGATAACCTGCATAGCAATTTCTGCACTAATTCAATTTTGCTAAATTGATCATTTAAAAAATCAAAGCAATTTTAACAGATTTAAAAACTAAAATGAAAAATTAAATTAGTTTTAAATAATAGGTTGTAAAAGCATAACATTATTAAAGTTGGCAATAGGACGCAAGGAAGCCATGTGCCACACTAATGGGCAGACTATTAATTAAATGTTCTTGGTTTGATTTTAAAGTCATTTTGTATTGTTTGTTAATTAAGTAATATTAAATTATCAAACAAACAAATATGATTGTTTTCATTCGTTAATGACTCATTATTTTGTGTTATAAGTTTATAAATGTATTTTATACTTATTTTTAAGTATGATGTGTCATGTATATTTTGGTCGCTGTTTTACTACTAAAATATAATTTCAAGAAATGTTACCATTTCATTTTATTTTTTTAAAAAATAATAATATTAGCTAAGAACACATTATACAGTTTAGTAAGTTAGTAAATGTTTATTGGACATATTTTTTGCCCCTGGGATTTTATATTTTGAAAAAAAGAATTTGGTGTTACCGTTTTGCATTTTATTTTTTTTATACATGTACATGTATATTATATATACATATACATGTATAATATTATATATACATATACATGTATAATATTATATATACATATACATGTATAATATTATATATACATATACATGTATAATATTATATATACATATACATGTATATTATATATACATTGCTCAACTATTTCTATTATACACATATAGATTCTTTTTCAACCTCCCCTTCCAATTTCACCCCCTCTTAGGATATTAATTTAAAAAGAAAAATACGTTTTAAGTGGGTTGTTGTCCTAATAAGACTTTATTAATAATTATGTATTTGATTAATCTGTTGAAAAGTAAGGGTTATGACGTTGGAAGGTTTACAGGTGTTTGGACTCACTAGTGTATCACATTGCATGCAATTTGCTTACAGATTTTAAAGTATGGATATAAAATGGTAATTTTATTTGGAAAATAGGTTCTACTCAGATAATAGCTAGAAGAGCAGCATGCCCAATATTAAAATAAAATTATACCTGAGGGGTTTAACTTGGGAGTAAATTGAAATAATTTATTTTCTTTCCTGGTATATTAGGTAAAATAAATTAGTATACTCTAATAATTACCTGTTTAACAAATTAACCTCATTTATGTGAGTAAAAAATAATTGATATCTACAAATCTGTTTGTTGTTATTGTTTTAGTGTGTGATTTTCTGCCTGGAGAATCGGAGAATGGTGCTTATCAAGATGCCCAAAATTTAGAATCACCTCCGTTGTCACCTTCCAGTACTGCTTCTGGACCTTACATTCCGATTAGTGAATGTACATCTGGAACACCTTTCCATAGTTACCACAATCTTAGCGAGTGCTATGATTGTCCTCGAAAATTAAACTTACCTAGCAATTTAGATTTAAGGGGTTCAGGATCCAATTCCCCACCGTTACAAAGCCCCCTCACTGACGGTGAAAGTGTTTTCACCGATGAAGATTGTGTTAGTTTAAACTCTAAACCTGTAGTTAATTGGGAGACATTTCCTAACCCTTTAGATGGCTCCCTTGAAGATATTAAACCGATTGCCAGTGGCAGTTGGCACTATAGGAGACCGTTACCTCCACCTCGACCCCCGAAACCTCAAAACCTGTTGGTTCTAGAATCGAGAAGAAGTCATACTTATTGTAACTTAGAAGAAATCAATAAAAAAAGGCATTCCAGAAGTGCAGAACACCTAGATGAAATGTATGACTTTCCCAGAAGTCATGTTTTAAATGGTCAATCTAATTTAAACCCTGATTTATGCCCTAAATCTATCGGTTCATTACAAACTGTGAATTCAGAAGCATATAAAGAAGTTGTATTTAGGTATGATTTCCCTTCTCTAAGTTCAGTGGATATATCTTTGTATAATAATGGTGCTCAAAGTACTAAACATGCCCCCTTTGTTGACCGAGGGTTAAAACCTGGTAGGAAAGGTTCAGATTCAGCATCCAATGAGCCTTCTCCTGTTCCAAGTGGATTTCCTCCTAGTATCGACCGAAGCCTCAAGCCCTCCAGTGTAACCAGTGATGTAGAAGGTAAATTCTTTTCAATAATAACCATAAACATTTCTATATATAATATACAGTGTCCCCCCCCCCCCCCAACATAAAGTATCCAAGAGTAAAATGTTTATTTTTAAGTTTTAATTAATAAAAACTCCCGCTTGTTTTTAAACCTCTAAAAATGATAATATTTTCTTGACTTTGTGTGCAGGGTGCAGCTTAATTAGTCATGACCTGTTCGGTGGGTAAAAACAGAATCATTATATTTTTTAGCTAGTTATGAAGTAACTTATAATAACGAGTAACATCCCCTCTACTGAAATAGGAAACCTGACCAGGGGTTTAAGGGTTAAACCCCTGGTCAGGTGGTGTAAAGTGTGTTACCTCCTCATCGGCTGTGGATATCAGCGGTAAAGTAAAGTAATACTGTACTAAGTATAGTATACAGGACTTCTTCTTTTTCGTGTTTCTTCGAACATTCCCCAATGGAGTTTATAGAAGATAACTTTGAGGTTCCTGGCTGCTTTTTCATAATATAACCATAGCGTCTAAGGTCTCAGATCCATAGTCTCGTTTTGAGTTAATAGGAAGTCTAGGATTATCCACAGGTCCATCAGGGTGGGCTCTATTTATTTTATATTTCATCCCTTATATCCAATTTTTCTTGGAAGTTTTTTTCCCACAACCTCAATGTAGTTAGTAGTTTGACTGCAATTGAGACCCCAGAAATTTAAATGATTTCTTCCACACTTTTCTAGTGATTCTATTCTCATAAGTAGAATATAGTTGTCCGCTTTCACATAGGCTTCCTTAATGTCTTTGTGCAACATCTTCTTACGTCGCTAGAGGTTTTAGCTTCTCATCGAGAGGGTCAGCGAATGTTGCATGGTCCATTATTAAAGCTTTCTTTCACGCCGGAGATTTCTGTGTATCGTTATCAGGGGAGTTGTCTGCTCTGGGTCGCTTGAATGTTTCCTCCTCCAAGACACTTTGCTTCGTTTGAGGAATAACTGTTAGGTGATCTAGTGGCAATACAAATATCTTCACCTACTTATGGGATAGTGCTGCCTTCCATGACTTCTCTTAAAAATGTTAAAGATCGTTCTACAGCAAATTCCAAGAGCTATTATCAATTATGTTAAAATCCTAGAAATAATAACCTAAATAATTCGGCCCTATGGACCTTTAATCCAAACCACTGACTATTTTAAATATTAATTACTGACTTACCTTGTCAGTTCAAGCTTTAATGAATATTTCACTGTTTAGCCACTTAAAATGCACTCAGTTTTACACTTTCAGTTAGTTTCATTTAGTTAAACTGATAATAAAATCACGAAGCACGATATGAATGTCTCTAAGCCAAAATAACTGATTTTGGGGGTTTTTGACCCAATTTTTTGGCCAACATTTTCTTTTTTAAAAAATATATATTGGGCGTTTGAATATCTTCAATCCATGAAGAACAGCAGGGATCTAAAGTGAAAAATAATCTGCTGACCTTACTTCTTTAAGAAAATTGAAAAATAAGAAACAAAAAAATCGACTTTTCCTTTTATTGATTCTTTGTATTTCTAATTCTTTTCCAGTTATATAACAAATGTTTTGAGACTTTTTTCTGGCATTATTCTAGAGAATTACAATATATGTGACCAAGGGGGGGGGGGGGGGGGGTACAAGAAACATTGGGGGGATAATAAAAAAAATGGGCAAAACCATAATTTGTATGTACTTTTTCAATCAAATATGATATACTATAATACAATACCCCCCCAAATGTTTCTTTTGCGCCCTCCCCTCTCAGTCATATAAATTGTAATCTAAAATAATGTCTGTAATAATCAGAAAAAGTCACAAAACATTTGTCGAGATTTTAAATTTTCCATATATTTTATGACATGATCAACTGTGTCATGATGTAAAATTAACTCAGTACTTACATAAAATGTTATCAGTGTTGTGATTGGTCTATTGGTAGTGAAAAGAAAGGAAACCTTGTGCTTACCTAACTTGAAATCTGCCTCCAAAGCTTATTTATAATTAATTGAAAAGATATCTCGAACCCCAGATATTCTTTTACATCTCTTCCTTGTAGATATGTATTTTACCAACATATCCCTGAATTATTACTATTTTTGACATTTTCATGTCTTGGCTATGGCACATAACCTCAAAAAGCATTATGAGTAGGGAAGATATAGGAACAGGGAGTTAGGAGGATATAGGAGGTGTTCAATCGAGTCTGCCCGCTCTCAGTATGTATAGTGTCTCCCACTACCGCCCTTGGTAGGGCCTACCCGCCCCTGCCCTCCCGATCGACTAGCCACCACGTCTCACTCTCTTCTTTTCTCGCTACCACTCCAGTAGTCGCTTACGAGCCCCAGGGGCGCCCCCCTCCCCCCAACTACAACTTCTGTTCTACTGCTCCGATTTGCATCGGACAAACACCATAATCCTTAGAATTTTATTCGTAATAAACTTACATACATAAAATTTATTTTTTTATTTTTGTTAAACTTTATTTTATGTATTATAAAAATATGGGTGAAGAAGCTAAAAGATTACTTCTTAATAAACTGGAAATGAAGAAAAGTACTTTCTTTCTTCGTGCACTACATATGTTCGATTTAATTCCTAATTTACAAACGCAAGAATCTTCACGCTCGAATTTTTTGACTTTTTCATGTCTTTACTTTAGCACATAAACTAAAAAATTGTTACAAAAAAACGACACCAAAAAGAGTTACATGAAAATGTCTCAATGTCTTGCAGACTCGTATGCAAGCAATTTTTGTTGTAATACAACTTACCACTACAATTTGTTTTCTTCTTTCTAGATATTCCAATAAAACTCTGCCCGCCACCTTTGAGTAGATCAGGAAACCAGTATACCTATCGAGCTGCTCCTTCACCCATTCCTAGAACTTCTGATGCATCTGATCAGGACATTAAGGAAGAGAACGATAAAGTAAATATTTTATATTTTTTATTAAAGGGTTGCCAGGTTTCCCATCTTTCCGGGATTGTCCTGGTTTTTGACTTCAAAATGTCCCGGTTTTCAATGGAGACGTTGAAAATTGTTAAAATTTTGTTCTAAAATGTAGTCTATTTAAGTATAAATCAACTATATAACATCATGGGGAAGAGAAATACTTTAATAGATTGAAACTTATACTGTACCAACAATGCGCTAATTATGCCCTACGTATTATGAGCAGCTTTTAAAATAAGTTGGTTCACAAAAATGGAACAACAGGCAGACCCTACACACACATGACCAAAAAAGTTCCCTGCTGCTACAGATTTCTGGCTTGAAATTTTTGAAAACATAATAGACAGCATAGCTTCCGTTACCTTCAGTTAGCTCGGAAGCAATAAATTGATAATTAAATATTATTAGATTTAAATTCAATTACTGTGTACATAAGAAAGTTTTGTTTGAGTTTGCCGTACCTATTTTTCGGAATCATTGAAATTCATAGCATATAATAAAAATAAATAAATTTAAACATTTTTTCCTCTTACTCTGCTTACCGATGCTAACGGTAGCTATGGAAATCAATATACAGTAGAACCTCCCATATCTATCACCTACGGGACTGGAGTGTGGTCGGTACACAAAAAAGGTCGGATAAGTGAATTGTTCTGAGTAAAAATTAAATCTTAATTATTAAAAATCAATTTAAGTACTCTATTCTGAATATGTATATAAGAATATTCATACTAATCCTGTCAAGGAATACGCTTCAAAGTCTTTCAGACCCTTTTTCCAATCTTTAATTGTTGTTACACCAACTGCTAACTCTGAAGCTAGTTTTAGAATGGACTCACCTTTGTCAAGCCATTAAAGAACATCTAACTTCTGCAGTAATGTACACAAAACCCGTTTTTGATTCAGTTGAGCCGCCATATTCACTAAAAATATAGCGTAACACTGGATTGTAAATATAGAATGATACCCACGATAATATGAAACGAAGTCTAGCGATCAGTATCAGTACGATAACAAAGACCTGACTAGCTACTTTTATTGTTTTATACTCAATATTCTGATAAGGATGAAGTTAGGTCGTGTCAGATTAAACTTTTTTTTTAACCTAGGGGTGTCATGGTCGGAGGTCGGATATGGGGGGTTTCTACTATATCTTAAAAACAAATCTTTCAATCTTTTATTTTTAAACGAATCTTTCGATTTTATAAAATTTGGGTAGTAGATTATAATTATTCTATTTTTTTTCCCATATAAGTCTCAACCTTCTGAGCCCATTGGTTTCTCTTCCATTTTCCCAAAACTTTTTTTTTTTTACTAACCTGTATATGTTTAAAAGTGCTCATCTGGCTGTTAAGAAATTTGATGGTTTGACAAATCTAGCCCACAGATTGTCCCATAATAATGTTAACCTTTCTGCGCTTATTAAATGTTGCTAATTTCATACTTTTATTTATTTAAAACAATTTTGATTCATTTTTAAAATGGGAGAAATTAACTAAAGTAGGGAACAATGTGTTGTAAAAGCATAACATGATTAAAGTAAAAGTAATTGGATGCAGAAGACCTGTGTCGCACTAATTGCTAGATTATTATTATTTTAATTGTTTAATCATTTATTAAATTTTAATAAAAGCTATTAATGTTGGTAAAAATTAGTTTCATAAAAATCAAAATAAATTTAAATTGGTACTTTAAACTTTAAGTTTATTAATGTAGTATTCAAATATTGCATTGCTTCAATATGAAGGATGCTTTTTTTTAAAATAAAAAACTCAGGGAATTTTTATTCTGTGGTTTTTGTTGATCCCACACGGAATTGCGGCAAATTTGAACATCTGACTGGTATACCTACTCTACTGTCACTTATTTTTTTCTTTCTCCATTATTGTAAAAATGGCAGTGAACCTCTTAAAATGCAAACTATCAACTACTATCTTCACTATTCAGTTTCCAGCGCATTTTCAATTATGAGAATAAACTAATAAAGGTAGTAGGTAATATTATTTGTGATAACTACATGGAATATAAACGCATATTAAATGTTTTTCTCCAGTCCCTGGTTTTGACTTCTGGAAATCTGGCAACCCTAGTTTATTATACATTTAATTTATACTTAATTACTTTACATCTAATTTAACACCCAAAAATGCTCTTAAATGCCAGATGTAAAAATTAATTATTTAAAATTAAATTAAATAATTAATTATATTAAATAAATGATTTAATTAAATAATTAATTATATTAAATAAATGGTTTAATTAAATAATTAATTTAATTTAATTAATTAGGGGTTGGCCCTCTGGAGGTCCTGGTGCAACATGGTGCATTTTGTATACCCGGACCTTAAAGGGTTAAAATTGTCACTTTTGTGTATTATTTATGTGTTTTTGTGATTTAGTGTCATCACGAAGATTACTATAGTTCTTTTAGTCCCAAAGGAAGCTTCAAAAAACCTGAGATCCAGTATTTGGACCTGGACCTAGATCCGTCAGACCAGAACAGCCCCTCTACACCTCCCGCGGTTCAGACATCTGCTCCTAAATCTCCTTTAGCTACTACGATTTACAAGACTGTTGACTTTTTAAAAACAGAAGCCTTTAATAGAACAAGACAGAAAGTGGAAGAGGAACGTAATAAATGTTCAGAGGTTACTCACTGAAAAATTTAAGTGTCTTTTGTTATGAAATTAGGTATTGCTTAAAGCCCAGCATTTCGCTCGGAGAAATATAAACAGGTATACCTTTACATTCTTATGTTTAAAGTTTTATCAGAATTAGTTTTATTTCCTACATTTAGTCTTTCATTCCTTTATAATATTTTCATTAAGCTAAGCCTACCAACCTTCCTCTCTCTCTGTCTCTGTCTGTCCCTCTTTCTCTCTCTCTCTCTCTCTCTCTCTCTCTCTCTCTCTCTATATATATATATATATATATATATATATATATATATATATATATATATATATATATATATATATATATATATATATATATATATATATATATATATATATATATATATATATATATATATATATATATATATATATATATATATATATATATATATATATATATATATATATATATATATATATATATATATATATATATATATATATATATATATATATATATATATATATATATATAGAGGTTTCAGTGAAAATCAAAGCAGTTTAAAGGTTATAAAAATTTCAATCCAACCATGTGCAGGTCACTAACAAACTTTTCTTATCACAGCTCATTTAAGATTCAACACTCCTAGGATGGGGCTTGGCTTCCGTAATTTTCAGATAGAGGGGGGGGGGGGGCATACCCTTCCCCCTCCATCCCTACCTCATACTTACTCTCCTACTCCATTCCTACATATATATATATAGTTGTAATCAAAATAGCTAGGAATGGGTAGTTGATTCAATGTATAGTTGAGTCTCTGTAGTCCAACACGCCGCCAGCCCTGCACATCACGTAATCCGGCACTGAAGCTGAGGCCCCCTCCCCTTTTGCCTCGTGAAAAATGAGATAACTAAAAGAGGGGGAAACTGGGAAACACAGGGGCACTAGGGTAGACAAAAACAAACCATCAGTTGTTGTTTGTTCGTTGTGCGTCTACACTCAAATCTCGAGTAATAAACACTAGTTTTATTGTGTCCTGTGTCCATTTTAATAATTGTTTATTATCAAACATCCAGTAATCCGTCGCTTCTCTGTAATCCGACATGGCATGGCCCCCTATGTATTAGTGAGTCTCAACTATATCAACATTTTTCTGCTAATCAGTTTTGTCCCAAGAAATTTATTTTGTATTGTTCCTAAAACGAGAAACAGCTTTTAAATAAATTTATGTAACATTATGTACATTGTAATTCAAATTATATTTTTATTTTCTAATGTGTCATCACATCACTCAGTGTATGTAATAAACACAGACTTGTTTATAATTTTGTTTTGTGTTTTGTTTTGAGTTTTACCTTCTCCGGTGGTATCTTTTGCTTATTATTATCAGTAGGTCCTTTTTTTTTCTTTTTTTTTTTTCCAAAAACGGGACATTTTTCGGCAACAATAATAATGTTGGGGACGTCTTCAAAAGCTTAAAATAACGGGACTGTCCCTGTCAAAACGGGACGTATGGTCACCCTAATCATTTGGGAGCGTTGGAGCGAGTAAGACACTCGAACCTGCAGTATGCCCATTACAAGTTGTGACTATGACACTCAGATTGGCCAACCTAATTGAGAAAAAGAAAAAAAAAAAAAAATAAAGCCACTAGGCCTTGTGGTAGGGGTGGGGTCAGTGACTTTTTTGTTTGCCTAGTGGGCCGACCTTCTAGAATTCAAAATCCTACCCTCCCATTGGCTCCCCACCCTAATTTTTCAGATTTTCCCACCCTGTCAAAAGTCACAACTGATAACATGCTAACTGTAGTTGGAAGTGTAGAATCGAGATGTGTCCAAGTCTTGTACAGTTTCCAGTAAATCTCCACTATTTGGTCCACCTATTTCTAATTGTCCAATTTACTTGCAATTGTTTTTACTTTCTACATTATAAAAACGATTCTGGTTGTAACATCTTGATAAATTCAATTTATTTTTAAATACGTTTTTAGGAAGTGTTGCTTCCTAAGAAAAATAAAGGAAGGTTATGGTTAGTCTAGGTTAAGGTTTGTACTTTTTTGACATAACCTTTCATCGTGTCCCTTAGAAAGTGTCACTTAACGTATTTTTTTAAAATCAAGATGCTACTGCCGGAATCGGTTTTAAAATGTAAAAAGGAAGAGCTTAAAAAATTGTAAGAAAATAGACAATTATAAATTGGTGGGCCAAATAGTGCAGATTTACTCAATTTCCTTCGGTAAAATTATGATGAAGCCATGTGCGTCGGCTTTACGTCATCAGATTTTGACATAAGGTACAGAGAAATTCTCCCAAGCGTCGGCGTCACGGATAGAACTTCCAGCTCAACAGCACAAGTCTAGGTAAAGGTACGTCCAGAATGCACGCTGGTTCCGAATCAGGTTCAGTCACTAATGTGAAATAATTGCCATTTATAAAATTAATAAGTTGAGTGGATATGGGCAATATACCACCCCTTTTTGAGCAGTTAACAAAGTATAGGGGACAGGGAATGTTTTTTACTTTCAATATTTTAGGATAGAAGTGGAGACACTACTAACCTTCTCTATCATATTTACTGGTGATATTATTTGATGCTTTTATATATTATACATAGTAACTCTTGTATACATACTGCCAGGAGTAAATGTTGTTGAGTATAATACTAATACATGGTTGATAACTAAACTGGTTACATTCACTTACTGGGAAATATCTTGCCACATAATTTTATTGTTCTAAAAATACAGATAAAATTTATTAATATAGACACCAATTTAAATAGCATTTTTATTTCCAAATTCAAGATCTATAACTGTATATCTTAACAAATACAGTAAAACAGACAATTTAAAACAGTTGATAAAATCAATAAAAAATAGTTTACTCCTTTTAGCTTTTTTACAAAGGTTTTTTTTTTTTTCTTTTTTTTTACAATGCATATATAATAATAACAAAATTAATAATAATAATACAGTAGTAGAAAAATAAATAAATAATTGAAAAGCGATTATTACCCATTTAACATAAAACTTTCATCTTTAGAGCATTTACAATAAAATAAAATATTTTTGAAGCTGCTTGCCTAGTGAGTGATCTCACACCTAATATCAATGCTACATTGGTTTTATCGAACAACTCTCTTTGCCAACAAGATGCATCGGCAAAAATGCTTTTCTTTGTGGCTGATACATTGAACATCTTAAAAATATATGAGCCAGTGTTTCCAGTTCATTCATATTGCAATTTTTTTTAGTTTTTAATACATAAAGAATGCCTCTAACTATTATTTTTAAACTATCATGTTCGCAGCTGTGCAAGGACTCGTTGTGTAGCGTATGTGTTGTGGTTGTCTTTGTTTAAGTAATTTGTCTCGGTGTCATTATAACTATTAAGTTCTGGGTATAAACTGGAGTAGGGTGTTTTCAGTATATTCAGTAAGTCTTGTTGTTCTAAAGTGGTCTTGTAAATTTCCAATTAATATTGGAATTAGATGTTGTCTATTGCTGCGTTACTAAATGGGGAGGAGAAGACTGTTTGAAAATCTACATTTGTTTTTTGTAGCAGGCATTTTACCTGAACTCTTTTCTAACAATATAATGTGGTGAGTTGATTTTCAATGAAACAATGGGTCTTAAAAAAATGGTTTAGAGTGGATTCTAGTTTATCGATGTATCTAAGTAACCAGATAGGTGAGGCGTAGAGGAGAGAACCCAGGGTGCTTGCATTATATACTTGTTTAGTTGCTTGGAATGATCTGTTTAATGCTCTAGCTAGGGTCTGTCTAATAGCTTCAGAAGCTGTTCTGCTCGCACTACTGTCTGATTTGCAGCTTTCTCGAATACACCTCATCTACTGAATCATACGCCTAAATAATTAAAGCTTCCTACTTCCTCTATCACTTGGTTTTTATAATAGCATCTCGGTTGTTTTTCAGACAATTTTCTCTTTGAGACTGACAAAATGTTTGCTTTATTGATATTAACAGACAATCCGTTTACATGACAGTACTCATAGAGAATATGTAGACCCTTTTTATTTGAACTGCGGAGTTAGCAATAATAGTAAGGTTGTCGGCGTAGGCCAAGATAGCCATGTTGGTATTTCCGTCTACACCTATGACATAGAAGTCACTATTAAACAGATTAAATAATGAGGGAGATAAAATTTCGCCTTGCAATACACCTTTTGAGATAAGGATCTCATCGGATATACTCCTTATCATCATGTCACTTGTATAGAATAAAGTCCTTGAGTTAGAATGTCATCTAGTGGCTTTTGTTAATTTTTTTTATCTTTGTCTATGCCTGAAGGTGGTTTGGGGTTTCTGGGCGTTTATAGTAAGCGTAGTTATGTATATTATATAAAAGTTATGTATATATAAAAGCCTTGGCCCGAAAGACTACACATTTATTTTAATAAAGATTTACCAATCTGTACAGTAATCGTAAAACCTACATAGTAAATAAACTAAAATACACATCACTGTGAAAACATGTAGTAGGGTTCCTGGTTTGTTAACAGGCCTTGTTTACCCCGAATCTTTTTAGCGGGGATCAGGATCTTGTGGTACTTAAGGACCTTGTCTATTGTTAATATAACTTCATATTGGCCTTACTTATGGGCATAGCTAAAATATTATTGAGTGTTACAGAGGGGGTAGTAGTTCCTTACCCCTAATCCTTACCGGTCTACGTGTAAGCTGCCACGACTAGTTTTATCTAGCGGGCCATTCCCCCACCCTCAGTCCTAGCTACAACAATGAACCTAATTGTTTTTTAAAGCTCACAACAAGCTACACAACAATGTTTCGTTTTCCTCATGTATTTTACCAGGGTTATGAAAGCACTCTTATCAACTAAATCAACACATATAGAATAAGATACTTTATTTTATAGTTTTCTTTGTGCATACAATGCAAATACTCCTAAACTTAAACATTCAATCACTTAAAATATAATAAGAGAATAAAAAAAATACAAAGTTTTACCACATGTAATATAAATCATAAATTGAATAAATACGATTATCGAGACGAAAAATGCTGCAAACGATCGCTAACCTCTGATTCTTTTTTACGTAGTTGAGCCAATATGAGACTAAGGACAGCGTCGAGGACGCTGACGCTGGACAGAGCTATAGCGATACCAGATATCCAGGACGACTTCTGTTCCAGGTACCAGGTGATTTCGTCGGCACATCCGTAGAAGAAGGCGTTACCAGTCACCGTGTCCCTGCATTCCACCGGCAGAGCTCTCTGCATGTTGATGTAATCGTTAGGCCCATTGGCTCCGCAGCATCCCATCTGCAAAACGGATTTGACATTTTATTTCCATTTGAATCTCGTAAAGAGCCGAGTTACAGGCAAGTCTATTCAAATTAAAGTAGTAAAAAATATCTTATAATATAGGAAAATATAGCGACTTCTTTTGATTGGAGTAAAAGCTCTCGAATAAAGTGGCCTTAGCCCAAGCAATATTGCTATTAAATTGGTAAGTATAATTCATCAGTAGTTTTGACGGAGATTTAGTGGTATTTAGATAATATCATGGTTTAATTACTGAGTAAATAAATAAAAACACACCTAAGGCCCATTTCACACTGAAAGAATCTTCATAAATCTAATTTAATCCAAATCAGATCTGTATTTATTATAAAAAAAACCCTTCACCCTGAAAAAATATACATAAATCTAAATCAATCCAAAATGAGGAAAATCTGACTCACCCAGGCACAGTGATATTTATTACAATGTAAACTAACTCAGTTTCTACCTTCATACCGGCCGTATTAACTTAAGTTCACCTTGATATTAACAAAATACAGACTGACATTTCTTACTTTCTCATATACGTTATATATAAAGAGAGAAAATATTGTGATGGGCATAGAAATGTTTATTACGCAAATTGTATTCTGGTAACTCACGCAATAATCCTTGAATCCTCTAACTTCATCCAGGTCTAGTCTACGTCCGCCTCTCTTAAACCTTACATTTTACATCCCCACCAACTCCTCCCTTCATAGTCCGTCAAAAACATAAGCAGTTTAAAACAGCCAGCCAACTGATGATGACATTACTTAGTTATTACACTAAAGACAAAACGGGTATTGCATAATTGTATATATTCTTGTGGTCAGACAATAAACTGATTAATCCTTACATATGTTGATTAATTTACTCAGTAATAAAACCATGATATTGGTAAGTATAGTTTGGACCATTTATATAGTTGAATAAATTTACTAGCATATTAATAACAGCTCAATCATCTAATTCTCGCACTTGACACCATACGAATTTCATAAACATCAAACAATCAGTATTAAAAATACGGACTGGGCAATATGTCGACAGACCTAAAGCAAGGCTCAAAAAATACAGGGACCAAAAAATTCTGAAATGCATTTTGCTTAAGCGAGTTTTGAATTTGGATAGAAAAAAATTAGTGCTCGAGTGATCACACTATTCACAATGCAAACTATTATTCTAAAATGTCTAAATTACTGATTATTTTTTTTGAATCTATTATTCCCTTGGATTATAGATTTACAAGGGGGGGGGGGGGGGGTATTAAACTGACACAACAAAATTGATGAAATATTACAATAGATTTCTCCACGGCTTATACCGATTTACCAGAAGGTAAATTAATGTAATGTATATGTACATATTATTTGGTAATAAATGGATCTATCTATCTGAAAATAGATTAATCCTAAAAAATAAAACGAAAGTTATAAGTAAATACTGCTGCCGCAAAGCTAGTATTTAATAATAATGAAAAATTAATATTCAAATCTACTGTCAAAAACAAATATTTATTTACTAGAGTTTTAGCTCTAGGTAAACTATTTAAGTCGACTCTTGAAGTTTATTTATGGGAGGACCCGAACACATGTGTACAGACACACCGGTAGACAGTAGCTAGTGGCTTTTTAAACGGACCTCTTCTTGGACATTAAGAAGAACGTGAGTGACGTGGTCGTTTTGAGGGTACCCTTGTATCAGATACAGCATGACCTTCTCGATAATGGGATGAATAGCCGACTGGTAAGTACTGTAATCCATCAATACGGCCGCCCCAGTCAGTCCAACCAGAAAACAGAACATTTGGCAGCCCGCATTCTGCAAAATCAAAAGTAAGAAATAATAAATACAGACAAATTAAATTAATAAATACCCATTTATCTCAAGTAAATTACAGTTCAAACGTTCATGTTAAAAACCGTGTATTACATCATGCCTTCTGTAAAAAGAATAGCGGGTATATACTACCCCCAGTAATTATTCCAGTAGTAAGTGATTTAGTAACTTAACATGTTTGTAAAAAACATCGATTTAGGTGTATAGTTTAGTAAAATGATTTATTGGGCTAGATCTACTGAAATGGAAAGTAGAGAGTGGAGTAACATCCTCACTTACCTCTAGGGTTAAATCAATCAACGAGAAGATCAAGTTTTTAAAACGTAAACTTAATTAGTAAACATTAGATTTAAACTATACCAAGGATCTAAATCTACAATGGGTTTACAGTCCTTTCAAAAGAGAAAGTATTGTGATGGACATGGCAATGTTAATTATGCAAGTAAAAGAAAATATGTAGTGTGATTTATGACGCTTTTTCTCCATGAATGTAGTCAGGGTGGTCCAAAAGTCCCCCCCCCCCTCTTAAATTTTGAACGGTTTGAAATAAATGAATGAAACTTGGGGGATCTATTACATGCAAAGGGAAGTTTGTTTTCATGCTATCTCGCACTGGGGACTGGGGACAACCGGGTGGACAAAGGGTTTTTTGCCCCCAGATCATCCAAATTCAAAATTTCGAATCGGAGTGTTTCTTTTTGATATAGTACCTAGATTTTGATTCTTTGGTGAAAAATAATCAACTTTTTCTTGAAACTTTTTTTTCTATCTCTAATATTTTACCCCCTCTAGAGGGGCCAAGAAAGAAAAATGACCCTTCCCAAAAAATAGTTAAAATCTTTTTGAGATAAATTAATAAAACTGTTCCTTCTTTTCTAATACAAAGTTGTACAAGTTACAACAATCCATTTTGAAATTGTATGGTATTTGAAGAATTTCAGAGAGTCTCCACTTCCAACCTGTTTTGTTCGTCTGTTAATTAAATGTTCATGAGTAAAAATATTTTTTCAGTATTGCCATTATGGGTAGGTATAGCAAACACACACCTACTGGCATAACCTTGAAAATTATTAAAAATTTTGCTCAAATATATAGAAGGAGGTCAAGAAAAGGGTTTTTAGTACACAACACTTCTTCTTCTTTTAGTTAGTTCTTCTAGGTTAGTTAGTTCTAGGTTTTTAGTACACAACACGACTTCTTCTCTCTTCCAGCGGCCCCCCTTCCTCCCCCCCCCCCCCCCCCTACAACTTCTGTTCTACTGTTCTGATTTGCACCGGACAAACGCCATAACCCTTAGAATTTTATTCCTAATAAACTTACATACATAACATTTATTTTTTACTTTATTATTTTTTTTTGTTATACTATAATATTTTGCATTTATTATAAAAATATGGGTGAAGAAGCTAAAATATTACTTCTTAATAAACTGGAGAAGAAGAAAAGTACTTTTTTTCTTCGTGCACAACATATGTTCGATTTAATTCCTAATATACAAACCTAACGGCAAAATTTTTTACATTCTCATGTCTTTACTTAGGCATATAAACTCGAAAAGCGTTACCAAAAAACGATAACAAAATGCCTTACATGCAAATGTCTCACTGTCTTGCAGACTCGTATGCAAGCAATTTTTTTATTAAGATTATGAACTGCCGAACTGCAAGTTTCAGGCTAGTTGAAAGGGACTGTGAAGAATCATTACTTATATATAATGCTATTCGAAAGTTTTGCTCGCATTTGACATACTTCATGACTCATGACACCCCAAGTTGCCGCTTCAAGGAATCTGCCCCCCCCCCCCCCCCCCCAATTAGTATATTTCATTAAATAACTTGACTCGTAGTGGAGCCCCTTTCTTGGAAAATTTTTCAAAGCCCCAGTTTTATTTAAATTCATTTTTTAAATTAAATTAATTTTTTATTAAATTCATTTTTATGTAGTCGAACTCGCGACCTCTGGTGTTGAAATATTAATTTATAAATGAAAGAGTATGTATATCGTAAAAATTCCATTGGTATGTAAATGACTTACAGAATTGTTATTATTGAATGTTAATTGGATTCAAAAATAATAAATGTATTATTCATAGAATTCATAGTAAGATTTTTAAAAACTAACAAATATAGGCTAAATATAACATGTATAATGCATAATATAATATTAATCAATTACATGATTTCTGTAAAATTTAAGAATTTTTCTACTCACAACTGTAAGAAAAGTAACGTCTTCGGAAACGGCAGCGATGCAGGCAAATATACCGCTAGCAATTTTAAGGAAAGCGGCTATGAGAAGGATATAAGCGCCGATATATACATCTTTTATTTGAAGCACTTCTATCCAATGCCTGAAATCCGTGTCGAACCTCATCCACAAGCACAGACCAGCCACAATTATCCCCACAATCTGGAAATCAGTGTTATTATCGTGTTAAACTATTTACATTGAAACACTTCATTATAATATTTAAAACTTAATATAGTTATTATAATAACAAATACATTAACTTAATAATTAATGATTTGAAGAACCTATTCTAAAAAATATCTACAATTGTGACAGTGACATGATGATGAACACAATTGTAACGGGGATTTGGTGAGTGAATAAAGTAAACTGGTTATATATTATATATATATATATATATATATATATATATATATATATATATATATATATATATATATATATATATATATATATATTGCTATTTGATTGTATATGTGCGATATTGATGTATGATGTGAACACTTTGAGAGCTAAGATTGGACACCCCCGTGTGCAGAATTTTTAAAAATTAAGTGCAAAAAGATGAGTTTTAAGGATTTCTGAGGGGAAGTTTGTCCTTACAGGAAAAGATAATTGGTGGGGACGAATTTTTGAAGTAACTTAGATGGGCTAAAAAAACAACAACAAATAATTGAGTTGTTTTGTAGCTGGTAAGTTTCATTAAATAACCTTCTTTTTACACTTTGTATTATCTATATCTATATACTATACAACCCCATGTGTTATTATTATTATTATTTTATTATTTTATTATATATACTATAAAGTGGCTAATCAGCTGATCGGGTTATCAAAATGTTTCGGCACTTCCAGACCACCTAGAGACTCGCGGTTTTTTGCGTTTGGTCCCGAATCGGCCCAAACCGACTAGAACAATCTGAAAAGTCGAAAAAAATTATTTTTACCCCCCTTAAAAAAATAAAAACGGCGGACGCGAATTGAAGGGTTTCTTCGAAGGGCTATAGCGGCTAAACAGTAAGTCGTATCGAAAAGCGGATAGCACACACGGTAACTGATTTTAAAAGATCTACAATTTTGGTTCTATGACTTTTTGTCGTACGACTATCGGTTCTACCTTAAATCGAGTAAATTTGGTCATTTTTGGTCAAATTTTGACTTTTAGCTCTTATGGCGTCCGCGATTATTGGCCGATTTAATTTTCGATTGGGGTATTTAAACCCCACACTAATGCTCTTTAAAACGAGTATTTTTTTTTTTCAAACTATCTGTCTTTTTTGCCGAGAAAAATGAATATATATATAGAGAAAAAACGAATTTAAAATACCGTAAATAACGTCATGTTTACGTTTATTTTAATAAATATTACTTTTTATAAGGTTATGTTTATGGTTATGTTATAGTTAAAAACAAGAATAAATAAATATAAACAAATATTGAATAATAAAGTATGTTGTTCGCTAGGTAAAAGATAATAAATACAATTAGTTTCCGCGAAAACAAACTTTGTAAACAAATGCCCCCTCTCTTTCTCCGTCAGTCTCCCTGACCAGTCTTACGTGTCCAGCCGTGGTGTGCACTTCTACTCCCCAGATCATTTGTTATACTACCGACATTTATTAAGGTATAATTTTATTGTTATTTATTTAATTGTTTTTATTACCATATTATTGTTACTAGAATTGTTTTTAATAGGTTGTTAAATTCTATATTAAGAAAATGTTTTAATTTATTTAAATGAATATTTTACTTTATTTAAATGTATGTTTTATTTTATTTAAATGAATGTTTGTTTATTTAAATGATTTTTTTTACTTTATTTAAATGAATTTTTATGTTTATTTAAATGATTTTTTTACTTTATTTAAATAAATGTTTTACTTTTTTATTGAGTCGAAACGTCTCTTCACTAATAAAATAACTTCTGAGTTTAGTATCTTCTTACAACTCACCGTCCATCATAACTACGTATAATAAATGTTTTACTTTTTTTTAAATGTTTTATTATCATATTATTATTATTACTAGAATGAACTGATTTATAGTTTGTTAAATTCTATATTAAGTTGGTACGTTTCAGTTTATTTATATGAATGTTTTACTTTATTTAAATGAATGTTTAAGTTTATTTAGGGCAATTTATAGTTTAGTTGTGTGTATGGCAAATTATTTCGACGACATTATTTTCATTTTTATATATGATGTAGCTAAATTTATATATAGAATTATTATTTCTCCTTGACTTTAACTACTTATGTTTCAATTAATCTCGAGTACTAATAAATAATAAAATAAATTGACAAAGGTTCTATGTTTATTTTTATTATTCTGTAATTTAACTAATCAAATATAATGAAATTTATTTCATGACAGGGCCTACAGTTTACTCTAATATATTAACACTGTGACACAGCCAGCGATTCCTAGCATGAACCTCACGGTTACGACCATCGATTCTACTGCTTTTTCTCAGAAAAATTACCGCTTTCCAACTATATAAATCATATTGGATGTTGTCAACCAAAATTTCGGGTCAAATTTTCCGGCCTAAATTTGATCCTTTTGAAATTCATTTTCCGCAAAAATGAACCAACTTCAAAGAAAATTATATATACGCTTTATTTAACATCAGAAAAAATAATGTGGAAGAATTTTTGAAAAAATAAAGAATTAAATATTTCTTATACACGTAACACATATATTAGAAGGTTATTTTAGGTTGTAACCTTCTGCAGGGTATTTTAATATTTTTTTAAATTACATAAATGTATGTGTCACTCAATATATGATTTGGGTCAGAAAATTGTTTTCATTACCTACGGTGTAAACATTAATTAGCTGTAATTAATTAATTAGAGATTTATATTTGAGTTTGATCCATGTTGGAAAGTACTTTTAGCGTGCTTATGTGAGGTCTTCGTAAAATTTTGAAAATATAGATTATTATTTGCATATTTCTGTATAGTGTAAAAGTAAATGTGTTTGATTGTAGAGTAGTAAATATATTTATTTTACACGTTTTAGTTTATTTAGCAAAATAAAGAATAAAGTAATCTAAAAATTAAAGATGGTGGCTCAATCTTAAAAAGAGTGAGAAATTTTTTTAAAAAGTGGCGAATTAACACCTCTCATGGAGTTGCATATGTAACAGATTTAAATGACCTTATTGATTTCGTGTATCCTCCCCTGAATCCTCCCTGTATCCTTTCCTGAAGTTCTTTTTAATAGTGAGCAAGCAGCCAATGAGCGATATTAGTAGGCACAAATGAAAATGTAAATGAAATAAGTAAATAAATATTAGAAAATTAAATGGATCACAAAGTGTATGTTTCAGTTTGGATACAGAAGTTGATAGTGAAATTAACCCTGGGGGGGGGGGGGGTCAATACATAGATGTGTCAATATTGAATTGTGTAAGCCATTCAGGTTTACCAGATCATAGGTTAACTTTTAAAGAGGGTGCAGATGTCATATTAATGAGAAATTTAAATTCCACTGATCAATTCATTAGTTTATGGAAAGAAACTATTATAGTTAAGATATCTAAATATTTTTTTTCAAGTTAGAAAACCGTCTTCGGAGAAACAATATTAATTCCAAGAATAACTTTAAATTTTAAGTTGGAAATAGAGGTGTGGAAACTATGCGTAGAAAGTTCCCTCTGAAAGCAGCTTACTCGATGACAATAAATAAATCCCAGAGTCAAAAATTATCTTTAGTTGCTGTGGATCTCAAAGTTTGTAGTATTATATTTGATGAAATAGCCTTCTCAATTAACCAATATGATAGTAATAGGTATAATATAGTAATATTACAGCCACTGATTGAAAATTAAAGATGGTTGCTCATTGTTCAATCTTAAGAAATAGGAAGAAATTGTATACGAAGTGACGTATTAATACCTCTTAATGGAATTGCATATGTAACAGATTTAAATGACCTTATTGATTTCGTGTATCCTCCTGAAGTACTTTTTAATAGCGAGCAATATCTCCAATATTTTAAGGTATATCTCTAATATGTATCTAAATATTATTTTCAAGTTAAAAACCCATCTTTGTTATATATTATCAGAGTTCATTAGAAATAAATCCCAGGGTCAAAAATTATTTTCTATTGGTGTGGATCTCAGAAAAATGTCTAGCGCCGGCCAATTTTACGTCATAGTAAGAAGTAGCTTCTTCATTCAAGTTTTGGTACCATGTGAGAGGGTTACAGATTTAAGGGAGGCGGAGATAAATTTTTTCCTTATCTTATAATCATTTTGGAAAAAGTCCTGCGATATTGTGGGAGGACCCATTTTCAAGTAATTTATTTTATTTTAATATTTAAGCCATTTTCATTTTCTATATTATGCTAAACAAATAATGAAGATCGATGAAATGGCCTACTCAATTAACCAATATGATATTAATAGATATAAAATAGTAATAATACAGCCACTGATTGCAAGCATGAACCCCGCGCGAAGCGCGGGGCGAATGCTTGTAAATTATATCAAATTAAACATAATGTAAATTGTTTACTAAAATAGTGAGATTTCGAGTAAACATATCAAAATAGTTAAGTAACATATTTTATTTACCAAAATTGCATTACGAGTAAAAATGTAAAAGTTATTAATATCAGTTTGTTTATAAGAATTGTCAGTGAGTTTCTCTCCTGTAAATTAACATTGACCACATTGAATAAGATAAAACATCTAAGTAACTAAATGAATACAAGATGACAAGTATTCAAACTTCATATACTCATGACACATTAGGAATAATTTTAATTTCATCGCAAACAGTGGCAGTGGTATAGCTAGGGCATTGGGGGCCCCTCCATAGCCTGACCTCGCCTCCGGCTCGGAAGCTAACTTAATCATTCTTCAGAAAAATTCCATTTTGCTGCCTAGTTACATAAATAACTATTTACTGCTTGGCGATTGGCGATTTGATTATTAAAACGAACTAAAGAGACTGAGCACTTGGGAGCACTGAGGTTTGAAATTACTTTAACTATCTTTACGCCCAAAGCGATAGTCGGTATAGCAATTTTAGCGTGTATGTTTTGAAAGTCATTAACACATTAACTAATAAATTATTTACCACTTTAAAGATTTTATTTGCTGTTTATGTTTAGACTTGATGTTCATCATAGTAATGCGATTAATGATTAATATTTGGAGACTAATGACTAACTATATCAAATAACTTTGTGACTAATGATTAAATTAGATTTGTGACTAACGTGATTTGTTAGTCATGACTTCATGGAAATGAATGACTAATTAGTCATGATTAATGATTGATCAATTGATTAGTCAAATATTAGTTGATTTGTGCCCTACTCTGTCTAACCCCTCACATGGAATTCAGGGAGTGTATATGACCCTCCCTGACAGCTAATCAATAACAATAACAATAACAATCTTCAACATTATTGACTGATATCCAGAAATAGAAAACTCCAGCTAACCTTACCATTAACCTTACCCTTGGTAAATTACTTTCGCTTTACCCTTAACCCAGGAGAAAGTAGAGTTATTTGACCACTCTAATCTGCTTGCATTAATGTACGGGCTAGTCCAAACAGTTATATCATAACCATAACACACAACACGAAAATACAATAGAAGCGAGAGAGAGTGTGACGTGACATTAGCATGCTCCTATTCCTGAGCATGCTAATGTCACCTTTCCACAATCCTCAAACAAGCTAATTATAATAATAATAAATAAATAAATAAATATATTATTATAAGAAGCAATACATTAAACATACTTTTTTCTCCATAAACGTTTTCCTTGTTTTTAGTTTTGGTAATTTTACACACAAACTACAAACGTATTTAATCTATTATATAATTATTATCTATTATATATCGAAATTTATCTATCAAATTACCTATATGTTTTTACCTATACTATTTTAATTGTTTAAAAAAATTTAAATAAAAATGTCATTATTAAAGAAATACTCTGGTCAATTTGTGTGCTATAATGACGAATTAACTGAAAGACCGACTTAAATTGACGTTTATTTTTTTTTTTTTAAATGCTACAAGAAATTTCATTTTATTAACATAGTTTTTCAAGTAATTTAATGTTGCATTTTGTTCCTTTTTTAATTGTTTGTTTAAACTTTAAACAGCTAAAACAAAATCAGCACACTTTTTAACTTTTCTAACTTAAATCTAGGAGTCAAGTGGAAGAGACTAAAAGAATATTCATGGAAATTGGTCTTTAGGTACTAACCGGGTTTCAAGGCAAACCATCTTTTTCACCCCCTCAAGTTTCTGCAACTGCCATTTATAATGCAATAGAATAACATTTATAGATATTTACCAAGTGTTAAGTGTGTGTAGGTACTCACATACACTTACGCTATACACTATTTTACAAAATATTTAAATAAATAATACAAAAATAAAAGAATATACATAAAATATTTATTTATTTTATGCAAGCAGTGATATTTCCGTCTTTTTACTAAAAGCAATAACTCCAAAAAAAATTAAACTTACAATTATCACAACATTGAGGCAGAAAAGGACGTTTCTTATGCGATAAATGTAATTATCCAATTTCGAGGCGTCGGACGGCATTTTCGGGTCGACCAGACGATTTCTACGACTAATAATAAAACAAACGTACGGGATGTACTGAAAACGTCAAAGTTCGCACAGAAATAAAAGCCGTAAATGAAATAATAAAATTGATAATTAAAAGGTGTGTTTTGTGGCAAGATAAAAATTGGATAAGACTGATAAGAGGTGAATCATACGGCCACGCCTGCGTTAGTATTATCTGATGTTTGTCGAATCTCGACTTGGTCTGTCGAAACCACGGCTCCGTGCAGTACTATTCAACATTATCGAGTCAAAGTTGCGACCAGGATTCACTGATTCACAGTAGTACCGTTCACACAACTTTTATTTACCATAACTATATACAATTTAAAAAATAAAAACAAATTGAGGTTTATAACGAAATATTTTGAAACCTGTAAACAGGCATATCTCAATAATATATTATACTAGCCGGATCGGCACGCTTCGCGCGCCTTATCCGTCTAGAAGTTGGCGCTGTGTGTGAAAAATAATTAAAACAATATAATTAATATATCTTTATTGTTGCATAATTTCGTATTTTAGTGCAATTAGGTATTTCATTATTTTATGCTCATTTTTAAACATTTTATCTAAATTAAATATATATCCAGCTGTTTTTTTTTTCGTATAATATGTTTTTCATTATAAATGAATTGGACCATTCATTTTTATATTTATCCACTTTGCAGTTATTATTTAGATAATGCATTTTGTTTAACTGTAATATATATATATATATATATATATATATATATATATATATATATATATATATATATATATATATATATATATATATATATAATATGTTTAATTAAAAAATAAATTATGAAATAAATTTACCTTCAATTTTTTTATTTTATAATTTTCAATTACATATTTTATTTAATACTACTTCAATTTTCAATTTTAGGTACAATGAGTCCATTTACCAAATTTCAGATCTCTAAGTCCACTGGAAGCTAAGATAATAGTATCTGATAAAGATAATACTACTATATACTAATAATACTAAGATAGCGGCCATATGTAAAAGTGATATTACCTTTAATTTTCTTCTTTAGATACCATTAGTCTATGAACCAAATTTCAGATCTCTAGGTCCACTGAGGGCTGAGATAATAATGTGTGATTAAATCCAAAATTGCAGTTATAATTCAATATGGCGGCCATTTGTTGAAGTGAAAGTACCTTTAATTTTCTTTTTTAGCAACTATAAGTCTATGTACCAAATTTCAGGTCTCTAGGTCCCTTAGATGCTGTGGTAATAGAGTGTTATTAAATCCAAGATGGTGGCTATAATTCAATATGGCGGCCATATGTTAAAGTGATAGTACCTTTAATTTTCTTTTTTATCTACTATAAGTCTATGTACCAAATTTCAGAACTCTAGGTCCACTGGAAGCTGAGATAATTGTGTGTGATTAAATCCAAGATGGTGGCTAAAATTCAATATGACGGCCATATGTTGATGTGATAGTACCTTTAATTTTCTTTTTTAGCAACTATAAGTCTATGTACCAAATTTCAGGTCTCTAGGTCCCTTAGAAGCTGAGGTAATAGAATGTGGTTAAATCCAAGATGGCGGCCATAATTCAATATGGTGGCCATATATCGAAATCAAACTGGCCGCACTCTATCTATGTACCTAATTTCAAATCTCTAAGTCAATGGGAAGTAGGAGAATTAGTGATCAGTCAGTCAGTCAATCAATCAGTCAGTCACTGTCACTCAGGGCCGTCGCAAGAACTTCGGGCGGCCGGGGCGAGCCTTAGAAAAGCCCCCCCCCCCCCCCCCCCGATGACCAAACCTCTCATAAAATATATTAATTTTCTTCATTCAAGTTCCCATCAGGTAATTAAAAATATTTATCAAACTAAAGGCAAAAACATAATTTATTAAAATTATACACTACAATTGTACCTAAAATTGCCAAATGTAGTATACAACTACGATAGGCTAACTAATACAGGAGGCTACTAGTAATTTTTACTACTGAAATGAAAAAATATAGTGATTGCTAGATTATTTTTTTGGTGGCAAAAATTAGCTTCAGTGAAGGGATTAGAATAGGAAATATATAGAGAAAATTATTTAAATTTATCATAATTATTTTGAATCGCAAAATACCGCCGAATTTTGCATATTTTTGATATTTTAAGTAACAGCAGAAATATAGTTTTAGGGGGAGGGTGGGTGGACACGCTAATTGTTGATGTTGTTTGGCAAAATGACATGAAAAATTAAACACTATCCGCAAGTGTTATATATTTTTGTAATCTACTCTTTAACACCTCTCATTGATACCCCGATCAAAATTTTACAAAAAAAAAAAAAAGTCCTTTGTGACATGAATTATCCGCCATTTTGGATTTGAGCAGCTGATAATTTTGAGTTCGCTATAATTTTCCTGTGTGCGCGTCAAAACGACCTTTAATACTGCAAAGTCTCATGTTTATATCTCTTTTGATTTAAAAGTAATTGGAACCTTACAGAGTGACAGACTGACAGACACAGGAATGAAACTATTAAGAGTTAAGGGGTAAAAAGGGTATTTTATGTACATAGTAATGTTATCATTTATATTGGACTATTTCCTATAGGCTAATGTATTTACAAACTGTATAAAAAAATTAAAAACATTAACACTAACTGGCCAACCTAAATAAATTAAATACCAAATGGTACTTTCCAAGCCTTTGAATGAGCAAAGTCAGTGGCGGCGATTGGACTATGGAATTGTAGGGGCGAGATTGTCACACCAGGGGGTTTGGGGGTAAGGAGTAGCCCTTACCAAAATGGGGGATCAAGGAAAATTTTTAAAAACTAGGTGCAAATTGATAAGTTTTAAGAGTATTTGAGGCTAATTTTCTAGATGGATCATCCTTGGGATTTTTATTTGAAATTTAAAAGTTTCGTAAATAAAGTTTAAACAAAATTTTAAAACTGAAATAGTCAGGCCCATTAGTCTAATAATAAAAGTACAATATTATTTTAAAATCCAGATAGAATATATTTTACAAGTTATTGGTAGTATTCATACTACGGAACGTTTAAATTTTAATTTAAATCAAATTATAATTACTATTTATAAAGGGAGCCAGACAGAGAAAAATAGACTTTAGCGCTGGGACTCGAACCACGGACCTCCCCCTCATATCCAGTTACGGGAGCTCTAACCAATTAAGCTACACTGAAGAATACTTTCCTCTGGCGATATCGATACCTAATCCCAAATTAAGCTTTCAAATGTTTCTACAAATCTTAGAAGTAAACAAACGACAATAGAACTAGACTGAGAAATACGCTTGTAATTATAAAGTACTCAATTAGTACCTGTACTTAGTACAATCAATTAGAAATTCAATTTACAAGCGTTTATATTTTTTCAAATTTATATTTTTTTGGTTAGAGCTCCCGCACACTGGATATGAGGGGGAGGTCCGTGGTTCGAGTCCCGGCGCTAAATTCTATTTTTCTCTGTCTGTCTCCCTTTATAAATAGTAATTATAATTTGATTTAAATTAAAATTTAAACGTTCCGTAGTATGAATACTACCAATAACTTGTAAAAATTGAATTTCTAATTGATTGTACTAAGTACAGGTAGGTACTAATTGAGTACTTTATAATTACAAGCGTATTTCTCAGTCTTGTTCTATTGTCGTTTGTTTACTTCTAAGATTTGTAGAAACATTTGAAAGCTTAATTCGGGATTAGGTATCGATATCGCCAGAGGAAAGAATCAGGATAATCGGTTCAGACAAATTATTCCCACATATTACGGTGCAGGGTTGGAAAGTAAAAGAGTTCGTTAAATATTTACATTAACTATAATTTTTGATGTACGCAAAATAGTAAATGCAACAATTACATGAACAAATAGTAAATTAAACAAAAACAGTGTTCAAAGAAAAATTATTAAGTTACATTTCCCTAAGAAAGTGGGAGAGTGGGGGGGGGGGGGGGGGCAACCACCCCCCTCCCCCTAATACCACCACAGAGCAAAATTTCGTTGACCGCAGATACGTTTTAATAGGTATTGTTAACGTTAACAAGGCAGGCCAATACAACACAAGGGGGTTTAAGAGGTATTGTTAACGTTACAGTTGTAAGGCTTATTCAGAGATTGGTAAACGGTAAACAAATCCTTTCGGCCTGTGTCTTTAATTAATAGCAAAACGCTCAATGGAGTTGACTTCTTATTCCTTCGTATTCCGTTGACTTCTAATTCCTTCATATTAACATTCTAGCGCTAAACATGTCAGGACGGTGTCGCTCCTAGTCCTTGGTACAAGAACCGATACCGATATACATACTAGACTCGTTCCCTTATTGATTGGTACAAGTTCCGGTAAGCACAAAGACTCTAGCACCGTCGGAAAAGTGACAAAGAGAGACTCGGTTCCACGTTCCGACACACCCCTATACTGAACCTTAAAAACATTTCTCAATTGCAAATGGTTCAGTATAAAAAATAATTTCCTAAATTTTTAAGGCGCCCTCTGCCCCGTGGCGCCCATGCGACCGCCCCGGTCGCCCCACCCTCGCGACGGCCCTGCTGTCACTCTTAGTTTTATATATATATATATATATATATATATATATATATATATATATATATATATATATATATATATATATATATATATTAAATATTCTTTCTTGCATAATGTTGTTGATATTGAGCAATCATATAACATATACCTATATAATATAGCATAATTTATGCCGTGGATAAAGTGAAGTAAGTAAAATTGAAGTTTTGAGTAGGCAGCAATGATTAGTGGCAAAGGTTGTAAGAAACACTAAATACCAGGCTCTACAGACTCTAGACTTTAGGGATGTAAGTATGCTTGTTTCCATCTTCCATCCCGAGACAAGAATTAGCTTTGGCTCTTTTAGGTACAAACGCTTCTACAATGTCGTCAAAAGATAGTTTTGAAGCAATTTTGTGCTGTATTGACATGATTGCCTAGATTGTTTAGTCGTTGTTTTCCTGTCAAGTTTCTATTGTAATTTTTTTAGTTTACTAAAAATCCTTCCGTTTGAAGCAACTGTTACTGCTATTGTGAGAAAAATTGTTAACGCTGTAGCTATGTTGTGGTAGGCATGCTCGAGTCCGTATTTTGTATATTAACGTCATAAGAACGGTTTCATATTGGGGTTTAAATCGAATGCATGATAGTTAAAACTCCCCACTTGCATTGCCAGCTCGCCCATCTCTAAGTCTTCTTTATATGGCTCTTAATTCAAACACCAGATTATTTTTATTTTGTTAAGAAAGAATGTTTACATATTTTTATTTATACTTTTCTTTAGTTTATTTTTTGAAGTGAAACTTCTTTGGCGGCGGTAGAGTGAAGTTTTTCATATAGTGAAATCGTGTAACGAAGTTTGCGATTCGAGACTCGTCCAAGTGTAACATTTTTACAGATTAATTGTATTATATCTATTTAAAGACCAGCAAATCAAAACAAACATTTATTTTTATTGGAATAAATGTGGTTGCCTTAGCGTAGCAATTAAATTTTAAATTTTTCAATTAAATTTCCCATAACCATTTCTTAATCCTGAAATAATTAATTCGTCAAAAAATGAAAGAGAGCAATGCATTCTAGAACTTAAGTTTCACTTCTAATGCGTGAGAGCCTCACACATATTTTTTTATTATTATTTTCTTAAATTTAAGTTTCTTATCTTGTATAAGTGTGTTTGACCTCTTTTGTGTTGATTTTAATCTTATTTTCCCCATACCTAGGCTTATTTATCTTTTATCTTTGTTGATATTTTTATCTATAAATTATTGATATTTTATCCACCACAGCCACATGCCACATGCTTCATCTCTCCACTTTTATATTCCTCATCCAACCAAACGTCTGTCGTTCCCCTACTAACGTGCAAACCCCGTCCGTCGGATCTAGTCCGTCAACTCGGTCTGACGACACGGTCCGCTCCAAAAATGCTTAACTTTGACAGAGTATGTCAGAAAATCTATCATTTTTAGTATCAATTTTGTTCCTGCTTTCAGTAAAACAACTCTTAATTTAATATATATAAATAAAAAATATTAACCCAATCTAACGAACACAAAATTTTATATATATTTTTTTTTTTTAAAGTACAAATTTTTCTAAAAAAATGTTGATGAAAATATATAATATGTATACTATTAAATTTTAAAATCCTTATTTCTTTTGGTCAAAATTAAATGGTATTTTTAGTATGACAAATCATATTTACAAAAATATATAAATAATTGAAAAAGAAAATGTTCAATTAATTAATTTTACCCATTAATTAATTGGGGTCTCTCTGACCCCAGTGTGGAGTTTACGTAAAAAAAATATGTCGGGTCGTTCTAGGGTTAAATAACCTTTCAGATGAGGAATAGTCAACCTTTTGACTGGTGCTAGTTTGGTTTTGGCGAATAATAGGTGTACTTGAACACACTTTTCAGATACGGATCTTAAGTAAGCTGCAGCACAATAGGCAGTCTCTGATGCATCGGCAAAAATTAAAATTTCGACAGAACTAGCATTCGGAACAATCCAGCGTGGAGTACGAAGTTTGCCTAACAAAGTCATTGTACATATTTATTAACAAACTCTAAAAAACGTTCGTTTAAATGTACGGAAAAGTTTTGTTCCCAAGTCAATTGAAGTTTTCAAGATTCCTGGATAAAAATCTTGGCCAAAACAACAGACGTATCGATATAACCAAGAGGTCACATATCTTAGTCATACCCGATACTAGATAATACTGGACGTTTCAAAGAGGTAAATTAATTGCATACGAAATAAATGAATCTAAAGTTGGGTCCTACTGAAGTCCTTCATTTTTAATGGAGGTGTCATCACTAGCAGAATCGTCATAATTGATCATTTAGAAAATTTGAAGATATTTTGGGATTAACATAAAGAGTATAGGACAAGAAAAGGCGTTACCAAAAATATAGTGCCAAAAAGGTTTGGTACATCGTGTAACACTGGTACTAACTGACCTGTTAAAATATCGGAAAATAAATCACATCCCTGCCAGAAACTTTCATCGGAATGATACCCCGGTAGTGCTGATGTGATGTGATAGTGTCAACAACCAAAGCGGTGGTGGTTAACCAGACTGGCTAGGAGAAAGTGAACAACCAGTTTAACCTTTAAAACCAAGTAATGGAGTTTCTCCAATACCCCCAAACGCACCTGCAGAATAAATATCAATAATTAAACCTAAACGTTCTGCATTAAAACAGGTGATAAAAGAAAAGTAGCTACCAGAATCAACAGCAAGTCGAACAGCGTGTAGTTTACCCTTACAATCTAATATATTACACACAACAGTTCCTAACATGAACTTTAACTGGCCAGAACCAACAGTGTTCAAGGAAATTGATTTACGAGTGCCATGAGACGACACATTTTGGTCGCGTAAATAACGGGACTGTCCCGGTTAAAACGGGAAGTATGGTCACCCCAAACCGCAATGAACTTACTCCGAAGTCTCTAGCTCATAATGTTAATTTGTTGAGTTATTTTCTTGGGGGGCGGGGGATTCGCATTTTTTTTCTTAAAAAATAACTGACGCTAGAAAATTTCCTTAACATTTTTTTATGGAATTTTTTAAGAAAAATAAAAGCAATTACGTACATATGTTAGCAGTGGCGTACGCAGGGGGGGGGGGGGGGGGGGGCGATGGAATTAAATTAGGAAGCATAAACTATGTAGGCCCAATTGCCGGCTTGGCCCGGATTTTTGACGATGAAACTAAAACTGTTAAAATGACGGACTTAAATTGAATTGAATTATGATATGCATACTAGACTTTGCCAAAATTGGAAAAAAGAAAGGATAAGGGATTGTGAATTTCATTAGCAAATTTTTGTTTTGGACCAGGGTTGTGTGTAGAATATTTTCCCTTCGTTTTAAATGTGTCAAAATTTGTTTGATTTTTACATGATTTACTTAAAGTATCAATTTAGCAAAAATTAAACGGAGCTGACAGTTAAAATTAATCTGGGGCGAACTGTGTGAGTTACTTTCGATCAGCCAAATTTCATAAAAATCAGATGAGTACTTTTGAAGATACATATAGGTGTAAATAAATGTATGTGTGAGCACATGTGGAAGAGCAACAAATGGGTACAGAAGGTTGGAACTTATATTGGACCAGCAATTAACAATAGGCTAATTATGCTATAATTATCTGCCATCCAAATTTCATTAAAATCGAACAACTACGAGTAGTTTTTAAGATATGTTCGCAAAAAACGGGCGAGAGGCAGACACGGGACCAAAAAATTTCTCTAATAACTGGAATGGATTTCTGTCTTTGGAATTATTGAAATCGGAGACATAATATTTGTTCTTTAAGAACGATCACATAGTACCAAATTTTTTATAGATTTATGTGATTTTAGTGACGTGTTCGATGAAGTTTACTTTGCCCAACTCCCTGTGTATAAGAAATAAGCGGTTAACGAAGCACCATAAAGCGCTTTGAATAATAGAAGAGGTGCTGACGGAGGGGGGGCTTTTTCCACAATCTATTGGGTAATCTGGAAACTAAAAACTAAACTCCAAACCTGGCAACACTGCTTTCAACATTCATTAATTCCTGATTCCTGATTAATTCATTCTATTTATCAACACAGCTGATAGTAGTGTTTATAGGAAGTGTCAGATTCCAATTGTTATTAATTTTAAACGTTTTAACAGAGTAAATTTTACAATTTTTCCATGGCAAGAAGGTATTAATCCCTCGGCGATTGTATCTACAAACATGGCGAGTGATACACCATTTGATCTGGTAAATATTCTTGCCTTGTACCATAAATACTTTTGTTCCAGCTTTACTTTACCCTTACTTATTTTCCAGTGTTCCTCAGTTTTTTTTTAAAAGATATTTCTTCCTTGTTGTATGCCGGGTTTAATTTATTTACGATTAGTGCGTAAGATTAGAAACGGCTGATTATATTAAACAAGTGGTATTTACGAGTGACAATGGAGTGATTTTTAGGTTCTGTAACATGTCCTTTTTAATTTACATATGACCCTTGTATGGAGAAAGTGTTTATCACCTCTCTAATTACTTGGCTCTCGTATCAAGGTTTTTATCGGGACCTAAGACAAGAATTGACGTCTTCATTGACACAGTACATTTTTCGGAATAATCAATCTGATAGTGGAGATACATTTTTGTTAGTATCGGTTAGTAATGATAAGCAAAGAAGATTTGAAGGTAAAACTGAAGAACGGTGCTGTGAGGGGAAGAAGTCAGAAAAGTGTGCAGGGCTTACTGGAATGTAGTATTTTGACAAAGGGATATCAACTCTACTATGTACAAATCATGCATATATAATCACTCAAATATATAAATCATACAAATGTACTGTTTGACAACGGGATATAATCTCTTGCTGCCAAGCGATTCTCGACCGCACCTTGTATCTCAGTTCAACCGATTTGAAGTAGTGTTATGGGTAAGATACATTTCTTGTCGAATCTTTTATATGTTTGAAACAGATAGCTATATTCACTGTCGAGAGGTACGGATGAAGAAATGCTAATATTACTTGAACGTAGGTAAAATGTCGAATAAACTCGTGAAACATGCTTAGGGTTAGGTACCATAATTTCTGGTAAGAGGAAAAAAAAAAAAAAATGAAAAATAAAGATGTATATATATGTCTGTTATATATAGTGATGTAAAATACCCGGGTATTTAAAACTGCGGGTAAATACCCAGGTATTTATGATAATTTTTAAAATTATGACTGCTATGAGTTTAATTTCAAACTTATTAATGGTAAATAAATATATTATAAAAGAGTTCAAGTAGTTATTAAGTAATAGTATGTCTCAATAATATTGTTGAATGGATATTAATTACTTAATAAGAATAATAGTCGAGGAGATAGCGTGCTAAAAAGTGTCCAACTAACATCAAGCTAAAAATTTGTGTATAAGTAAATGTTTTGGTGGCATTTAAGAAGTTTTTAATCCTTTTGTATACTTTTTCATTGTTTTTTTATTGACTGATATTTTGGACTAATTGTCTGTCATCGTTATAAACAAATATGTGGTCGGCTAAGTTCGTTGGCGGGAGAATCCGGTGGAGACCGGCCATACCCTTTATGATGGACAATGTGGTTTTCATGATCCTGGAGTATGAAATTAGTTAGTAGACCAAAAATCAAGTTGATGATAATTCGTTGCTTAATAGGTTAGTTAGTCAAATGTTACTCCAAATCAAAGAGGTCACCTATTAAGTGACGGACTATTATCAACTTGATTTTTGGTCTACTAACTAAGTTAGTAGACCAAAGGATCTTGAAAAGGAGGAAGACTCAGGATCTTGAAAGTCGCATTGTTTACCAAAAAGGGAGTGACATGGCCACTCTCCACCGGTTTGACCACATTGATATTCTCCTAGAAGAAATTCAGAAACAGGGCTCAGCCGTTTTTTTAGAATTTTTGCAAAAATATTGTATTTTATTTACATTTATTGTTATTATTAATTAGTTTATAATTGTTATATTGTGTTAAGGTAAAAACACGGGATAGAAAACTAGCGTATAGACGTCTTTGGTGTGGGTCGTGTAGGGTATTTAAAGTTTTAATAAACAACTAAATTGTTTTCATGCGGCTATATTTCGACCAGCTTCTGGTCATATTCATGCCTAAAACATCATTTACACACATTTAAAAGACGTATTACATATTTGCTTAACAATAAAATTATGATACACATTTTTCTTTTTACATTACATATAGTCTTTTTATTTACATATAAAAGAATTGTCATACCTGTAAGTTAGTCAAATTATAAACAGTTTTTCTACCATTTTATGGTATCGTCGTTTTTTAATAATATAACATGTTCTGGAAGTAAAAAGTGGAAACATTTTGGAAAGGGAATAAACAAAAAACTATTAATACAACTTGATAGAAAAGAACATGTCAAAAAATGAAGGATAAGTCGTTTGGTCGCGGGATAAAATTTGTATAATAATTGTAGAGACTCAACTTTTTCCAATAAATAGTCAAAGTCCTCAGCATTCATTTTAACAAAATTGCAATGGCAATTTTCGGCCTCTGTACGAAGATCATACAACAAATTTTCTTGAGTATCACGACGCATAATCCATTGTTTTGTCCAATCAGAGCTTTTCTTTCTTCTTGCCTCCATTCTTTTGTGGTTTATAATAACTTCAAGACAAGCAGCAACCTTTTTTTTCACTAACATTTCAATCAACAATTGAATTCCACTAAATTTTAAAATATAACAAAAAGTATAGTTTTGATTCATTCTCGTGTGGCCCCTCTGTATAGTAATATTTCTGTATAGAGTATAGTTTGACTATAGGATAGTATTTTTTTTTTTTTTTTTTATTTATTATAATGTTAACGGGAAGATCTCCCATAAATAACATAGTCAAAAAAAGAAAAGCAAAAAACAGAAGAACTCAGAAATTACTAAACATACAGCATATAAATCAAGTACAAATAAATTACAGGTATCTTTAAAATAACAAATTCAGAAAATTATAATCATAAATATATAAAAATACTTAGAAGATCAACAAATAAAATTAACATTTGTGTTTTTAAAATTTAAACTTTTTTTAAATTAAAAAAGAGACATGTTGAAGGGGTCGATATCTTCGAGGAAATCATTAAATATTGACATGGCCTGCGACATAGTGCTGGATTGTCCATAATTCCTGCGGTGATAGTTGACATGAAATATATGCTTATTCCTGGTAAAGTGAGGAGGGACTCTAAAATTACACTTTTCAAGTAATAATGGCACATCATATATTCCTGTAATGAGTTTAAAAACAAAGATAACCAGTGCTTCCATTCTTCTTTCTGCTAAGGATTTCATTTCCAATTTTGCTAGTCTCTCGTGATATGAGAGGGGAGACGAACCATTATTCTTGAAGTTTAATAGATAATTCGTAAATCTTCTTAAGACCCTTTCAACTGATAAAATTTGCTTTATATTAGTAGGTGCCCACACAACACTACAATATTCTAGTATGCTTCTAACTATGGCATTAAACAATAAAACCATAGATGATGGGTGCATGAATTCTTGAGAAATCCTTATTACAAATCCCAGGTTCTTGTAAGCTTTCATACAAACATAATTGATGTGGGGATTAAATGAAAGAGTACGGTCAAATATGACACCTAGATCCTTAATAGTTTCAACTTCTTCGAGAACAATACTGTTTACTGTGTAATTACATCGGGCAGGGTAGCTCTTTCTCGAGAAACATATAGCTTTGCATTTTAATGGATTGAGCCGCAACTTATTTCGAGAACACCAATCACTAAGTAGGTCCAAATCTTGTTGTAAGATGTTAATATCATGTAGAGATTTTATGATTCATATAATCTTCCAATCATCCGCAAAGAACAAACTTAAACTTATGCATCATTAACAAAAATAGCTAATAAGAGAGGTCCTATATGGGAACCCTGAGGTACCCCGGAAGTGACTGAAAAATATTCAGAAATATTATTTTTTATGTTTACTGCTTGTTTTCTACCAGAGAGAAAGGACTTTATCCAGTTTAGGAGTTTACCATGAAATTATGCGTATAGCTGACTAAAACTAGAGCTCATGTGAACATGTATGCTAGTTTACTATACCTATAGTAAATACTATACGCTAGTTTTATATCCCGTGTGTTTTTACCTTTAATTTAGTTTTTTTCCTGTATTGTGTTTATTTAAGGACAATTTAAAACCATGGGTAGGGTAGGTTAGGGTTAGCTTTTTTCAGCTTTTATTGCAATTTTATTTACTTTTATTGTTATTTAGTTTATAATTGTTAAATAGTGTCAGTTTAGTTATTTCGTGTATTGTATTTATTTAAGAACAATTTAAAGCCGTGTGTAGGATAGGATAGGGTTAGGTCATTGTTGTTTTGTGAACTTTTTTTCTGTATAATTTTTGTTTTTATAAACTTTTAATAATGTCTCTTTGTGAAGACGATGTCCCCGGTACTAAATTTGTATTTGAAAAATATTGAAGACTATTCGGTACAATACAAGTTGTAAAAATATGGTTATACTGTAGAGGTTTGAAACAGACTGGACGGAAGTTTGAACTTATTGAGAGGTCCACCACTATTACAAACACCATAACAACACCTCGGCATCCTATCAAAAGCACTATAACTATCCACAGCAATTAGCTGATTTAGAAATAATTGGAAATTTATAAAACTAAATACTATTGAAATAAATTGATACTATAAATCACTTTTCAACACTTCTTATTTTAATAATAAATAAAAACGAGGCATATACTTGAAAAAAAATTATAACACAACTCAATTTTTATTAAACTTATCTCGAACTTGCTATTTATGTTACTAGATAGTATATATAAAAATAACTTAATCCTGCTTAATAGCATTTAAATTTGTGCCAATTACGTTGTTAATTAATAATATTATAATAAAATATACTGACAATATCAATGTAAATAAATAAAAGCAAGATTCTAACATTTCTTCTATCCTTCCAATGAAAAATAAGAAATTGTTTTAGTTCTTGAAACTGCCCGTTGACAGGTGAGAGTGCCACCATCGATTTTCTAGGGAATTCGTCCATTTCTATTTTTTTTTTTTTTTTTTAATATTTAACGAAATATGTGTTATTGTAGTATAGTTTACCAGTTATGTTGTGTGCTCTTCACTATCTTTCTACCTATTCTGGATCCATATATTAAGGGCTTCCTTTGCTCGCCCTAAGAATTCTGTAAACAATGTCTTAACATTAATTCTTTGATTTGTTTTGATTTTATTAACAGTATGTTGTTCTCGTGAGGTACTACTCATTTACATTGATTTCAATCCCTTGTTCCTCTTAAATTTTGATTCAGGATATCCTTATTATGTGATGTTAATTCTTTGTTTTCATCCCAGCAAGAAGTGTAAGAGATATAGATTGTAGAAAAGAATAAAGTAAGGGGCATGTTTTGTTTGCAAGTATGTTGATGTTTGTGATTTATTTGAAATATAATCAATTACTCAGAACGAGGGAGGCATCAGAATCATTGGGGATATTCACTAGGATTGGTCTATTCTTCTGGGATTTTAATCCAATAGGATAGGCTTTATTGGTGAGTACTTCTTCTGCTCTGCTATCAGAAGAGTTTCTCTGAAGAAAGATTTTAACAGTTTTATAATCTATGTTTTTATCGATAGGGACATTTTTTATAATAATATTGTTTTTTTAATTGATTTTCAAGTAGATCAATTTTTTTTACAGTAAGGGATGGGTACACATTTTTTCAGAGATTGGACTTCCTGTTGCAAATTGTCAATTTTGTGTTCGTTTTGTTTTGTTAAGTTGATGATTTGTTTATTTTTAAAATTTTCCTTTGTTAGTAATATTGCAAATTCGGCTTGCATCAGTTTTTGCATTCGATCCATAATGCCGTTCATTAACTTATCTAGGTTTATTTCTTCGCTATTGCAAGAACCAATGGGTTTTGATTGGTTTGTGTGCGACATTTTTTCTGGTTGAATATTTCTTTCTGGGACTTTATTTAGGGCAGGAAATTCAGGAGAGTAGTTATTAATTTGGATGGTTCAGACAAGTTTTCCTTTTTTGTATTGTGTTCCATTTGTATTGTGATAAATTGCAATTTTCATTGTTATTTTTATTAAATAAATGAGTTGAGAATAAGTTAATATAGGTTAGGTGGGGGCAAAGGTCCGCACTTTTTGGTTTAGGGCTAATTTTGAGCATTTGCTTCCTTTTAATAATTTCAGAAAGAGCTGTGAATTTTGGTCAACATTCCATCTAACAATCTCCCATCTCTCATTGCTCCAAAAATTTCTCAACATTTTTGGGGCACCATTTTACCAAAATTATGATTTGCCGACCTTTATCCCATTTGGTATTAATTAGTTAATAATTCAAGAAAGTGAAATACTTCATAAACGAACATGTATATTGAACGATAAAGAAATTATATTAAGTACAGTATAAAGTATCGTAGATGGAGAAACCCCTTATAATTAATCCTTTCTTTTCATCCAGGATCTGCTGAGTTAAAGGGCGCAAACAATCTTTCTTTCTCCTGTACACTCTGAAAATTAAAAACTAGTTCTTTTACCAGAAGTAACTAAAATAAATTAAACTTTTTAAATGGGAGAAGAGTCCACATTAGGACATTTTCCCTATTCAGTGTGCGGATCTTTACCCCATTCAGTGCACGGATCTTTGCCCCATTTTATCAAATCATATAAATATAGTAACCTACATATGAAGGTAAAACAAGTGTCTATTTCTACTCTACTTTAGAACCATTTTGGTGCAACTTTATCAAAAATACGAATATTGATTTATAATAATTAATAATAAACTGCCAAAATTCTATAAAAGTTAGATTGAAACATAAAAAAATAAACTTACCCCATGTTTCTTGGCAACAGTACAAACTAAATCAATATAACCTTACAGAAGCAAAGCCTCAACATAAGGAATGAGTGTTGCCAGTCCCACTTCAAAAAATAGTTTCCCTTCCGTTTTTAAAGCAGTGCGGACATTTACCTCATGTGGACCTTTGCTCCCACCTACCCTGCCTATTATTCCAGTTGATTTGCAGTGTAGGTTGAAGTGAGCTCGTTTCTACAGAGGTCGCATGTGGCGCTAGTCGTCTTAGGCTGGAGTGCGCATGCCTGTTATTTACTATAGAAAGTCGTTGGAGGAAGTTTCATTCACGAGTCTTGTATTTTTCATTCATATATATTTTCAAGTAATAATTGGGAGATCATAGTTCTATGACACCTCGTTGGATATCTGAGATCTTACTTATTGAAGGCTATTTTTTTTAAAAAAGTTTGATTGAATTTAATATGTCTAAAACATTAAAAGACTACTAGCTAATAACTGTAATGTATTCACTATGTAATTTCTTTAACTTTTGTGAATGAATTAACATTTTTAATTATTTTTAAACTATTTTAATGGTGGAAAACAATCAGAGAGCAAAATAACCGTGACCGATCTTGGTGGACGTCATGATAGGACTCGTCTTTATTTAGATGTAAGCAGGCGCTGGTAGAAAGTACATGCTGGTAGAAAAGTAGCAAGGTTAGATTTTTTTAAAAAAAGAACTACATTTTGAAAATAATTTAGGCTAACAAAAATACCTAGGTACAATTGGAACCCTTTACACCCAACATCTCATCTGAAATTGAACAGGTTAAAATTCCTAAAAATTAACGCATGACAATAATATTCTGGCCAAATTCAGAGAATTGGAAATAAAAAAATAAATAACGATCTCAGCGATAGTTAAACGAGAAGTTCTTAGTAAAAAGGTTGTTAGCTCATGCAACGTTGCTTACAAAGGAAATGCTATTTCGATAATCAATATAATCTATTCATCAATTATATGGATTATAAAATGCATCTCAAATAATAAAAGACAAATCCTGATTTTCGTGATACAAAAACGGGACAAAGTGGGTCTTGTATTCGAAGCAATCCGGTATATATGTAAATAAATGACAAGATCATGACATTCCGAAAGGCTCATTCCTTCATTAAAAAATTAAACTTAAAAACAAAACAAATCTTCGAACCTTTGTAAATTTTTTGATGACAGAATACGAATCATTGAAAGACTAAAACACACTGTGTCTGAGATCTGACTGTGGTCCTTCTTAGTAATGGGGGTAGGTGAGGTAAAGTTTACTTTCAAAGGATAAAGGATGAAGGAATTTTATGTATTATACTGATGGATCTAAATCTGAACAGGGTAGGATGTGCTTTGACTACGGATGGGACCATTCACCAATTTAAACTCCCTTTGTATGCTAGCATTTTTACTGCGGAATTATGGGCTTTGGATAAAGTAGTTCCTTCATCCCATGGATTTTCTGCTCCAACTCGGCCAGGGGCAGTATTGCCAGATGTCGTTCTCAGAATCCCACCATTTTCTCTTTTAAAAAACTCCAAAATTACCAAAAAAAAAAAAAAAAAAAAAAAAAACACAATTTTTTTACAGATCCAGAAAATGCATTTATTCATTAAATCAAAAAATATAAGAATTGGGAATAAGGAGTAAGGAGAAAAAAGTATAAAACAAAACTTAAATTTCTTGTAATATCTAACTATGTATTAATTATAATTATAAAAGAACAAAAAATATTTATTACAAATTAATGAAATTTAAAAAAAAAAAAAAAACATAATAACAATAAATAAAATAAAATTTGTTAATAAAAACAAAAATTAAAAAAGAAGAACAAGAATAAAAATAATATTGTCAACGTTGTTATTGTTACATAAATAGCAAATAGTAATTATTTTAGGGTTGAGATATCAGTAAGAAAGGCTTGGGTCTGTACATTAAATCCGGGTTCCCACGGGGAGTGAAGACTAGAGTGGCTCACTGTAGAGTGGACCCGCCCCGTCTGAACGCGTCGCAGTGAACTCTGCTCTGACGTCACCGGGAGTGAGGATAGTTCACTACCGCTCACTCTCCAAATCAAACCTGTTTAATTTTCAGGCGTGAATACTCCTGTTGCCAGCCGTTTCATTGAGCCAAAACTTCGTTTTTTTTTATCTCTCCTCCACCCGCGGCTAAAACCTTTAACCTTTGCTTGTTTTATTATTACTTATTATATATTATACTATATTATATACTATTTTAATTTTATATATTATACTATATTTATACTATATTATATTATACACTATATTATTATACTATATTATGCTATATGTACTATATTATATATTATACTATATTCGATGGTGTTGCGCCAATCTGCATTTTATATTTGAATTCTAAAACTTGAAAAGCTATAATGAAAAATTGATATTTGAATGACTTATTTATTTTTATTCATTTAAAATATACTTGGATACCTAATTAATAAGTCAAATTAACCAAATTTATTTTATTAATTATAAATTAAAAAACAAACATGATATTAGTTGCAGATTGGCCCTTGTGGATCGATATTATATTTCTTGTTAGTTTGTGTGATATTATACTATATTATTATACTTTATTATTATACTATATTATATGTCTTGTTAGTATGCGTGATATTATACTATATTCTTCACGTTGTTTTAAAAGGTAGTAGGTAACTATGTCTGAGCCTTCGGCGTCGGCTCGTATTCTTAAATTGCAAGACGGTGAAACTATGAAGTTTCTAAAGTTGTATTCCAGTGAGTCAGTTTAAATTATTCAAGCTGTTCAAATGATAAAAATAGAGATTTTAGAGAAGCTCGCTTTTCTACGAGAAGCTCGTTCATGGTTGGCTCCCTGGGATAAACTGAGAAGCGTTAGCACTACCCTGTGTGAACTCTTCACTGTTCTCCGCTAGTTTCACTCTTCTACCCCCTCCAGGCTTGGGTCACAAGAGTCTTTACTCTAGCGTGGCACTGTAGAGTCTTCACTCCCCGTGGGAACCCGGCTTAATACAGTTAAATACTCTTATCATTCTTTAAGATAGCTGAATATCATTTCAGACCAAATAAATTGTGAAAACTAAGTAAGGTTTTCACAATTTTATTTGAGCATTTGGTCTGAAATGATAATATTCAGTTATATCTTAAAGAAAGATATGAGTATTAACTGTATTAATTTACAGAGCCAGGACTTTCTAACTGATATCTCAACCCTTGATTGAAATTTTAAAAGAGGTTATTATTAACTTTTATATGTTTGATGAATTGAGCAAGGGCTGAAATAGAGAAAATTGGGATTCCCTATCACTAGCGTAGTTAAATATACATATGGAAAAAATATATTTGCAGTTCTGTCTTAGAAAATTCTAAATTATGTAAATAAAATAGCAGTAAGGATATGACAGTTATTAGTTAATACACATAATAAAATCACAGTAGGTACATATTTGATTGCATAGTACTATGTATAATAGGTATGCATTTATTCACTCAACAGAAAAAAAGACAAGACCGAGTGGATAGATGAATTGAGAGTTGATAAGACACACAAATGAAATGATTAAATTTAGAGAAGAGGAGATAAGGCAACAGCCAGGTTTATTATAGTTACCACAAAAAAAAACCACCACTGATTTAAAAAAACACCAAAATGGTGGGAAAAAATACCAATCTGGCAACACTGGCCAGGGGAATTATTGTGTTACAGGACACCTTTTCCTTGGACCCCCCTAGTAATTTCGACTCTAGACTCCTTGAGACAACCCCGTTCACAGGGAAAAATTATTAAAATACTTTGGGTCCCCGTCCCCAGCCATATGGGAATTGAAGGCAACGAGGCAGTTGATATAGCTGGTTTGTTAGGCTGGAGGACTATCTATGGTTAATAAACAGGACCCTGAGATCATTATGGGAAGAGAGATGGCTGGAGGTCCAGAGTCTTCTTGCTGAAGTTTTTCCCTACATTGAGCCTATCACCTGGCCTCAACATTTCAGTAGAAGGGATACAAGCAGATTACAGAGAATTGTATCCAGCCACTCACGCCCCACCCACATGCATATTCTGCTGGGTGACACGAGGCCTAGGTGCCTTAAATGCGGTGAAGCAGATGCCACTATACAACATCTAATAACTGAATGTCCTGCACTCCTGGTCGGCAAGACTGAAATTTAACACAAATAGGCCACTTGCAGTACTATTCTCATCGGCTGTATATGCCAAATATGTTGGCATATATTTTTTAATCTGAAGCTACATAGGGAAAAGAAGCAAGAAATGACAGTATTAAAGATGAAACAAGTTATTAGAAAAGGAAAATAAATAATAATCTTAGAATGTGAATAAAAGGATTTACATTTCAGTTAACAGGAAAATATAATAAATTGTGTACATCCCTAATAACCCACATGCAGTCGAACCAGAAAACTAAAAATTTAACGTAAATAAAAATATTTATTATAAAATATTATATTTCCTATTAAATAATTTATGTTACTGCAGTTATTATTATAAATTTATAATTAAATTATTTTCTTTAACGTAAATAAATAGCAAGCAGGTTGTAGTGCGTTGTCTGGCTACTGCATTTGAGAATCTAATATTAATCGCCTACTAGAATCGTAGTCTTAATGGTGCCATTTGACTCTTGGTTTCGTTAGAATCTTTCATTTGCCAACCGGATTTCAGAATCTCTAGTGTGAATGAGGCTGGATTTTGTTTTTGTAATGTATGAAATGAAAAAGTATCCAAAAATGTTGCAATTCTGAGCATTGTACAGGCAAAACTGGAATTTTATAAATATAGATAAAAAGATTTTTAAATCTGACTTTTGGGTAAGGGGTATAATCAAAGAAAGGAGTAAAATTTTTATTTTTATGAAGAGGGAATACAAAAGTTTGTCCTATTCTATGACAAGTGCCTACAAAATGGTGGGAGTTGTATAAAAAAAATAGTTTATCTAAGATTGATATGAAATATAAACATTTTATCTCTGTTTAGATGCGTAGAAAGTGATTCTTTTCGTAGTTATATTCATTGCACATGCGTGTTTAGAAATTATGCGATAAGGTGAAGAATTCTTCTTTATTCCTAGGGCGGAAAAAAGGAAGAATTCTTCATCTTATCTATCGCACGATTTGCTTGTTTGTTTACATTTAACAAATCTCATTTGCTAACTGTTTTTATCAAGTTTTTATGATAAACAATGTATATTTAACGATTTTCTGTATTTATTATTAAAATCCAACAATCGTAGATAAAGTACGGTACGCAACTAGTGCAAAAACTGCATTTTGCTTTGCTTGTGTGGTTTTACTACCCTTGCTGTTGCTCGGGTGCAAACTCCACACTCGCATGAAAAATGCTACTTTCCGCAATAGACGTGTAAAGTACTATTCTGGTCTTAAGATTTTTTTCACAATACTTTTTTTTCTGAATATTTACTTGTTTTCTTTTACCTTTCGAACGGAACTTACTTTCTGGATGTAGCTCATCTTATTCAACTTGAGTTTATTATTAACACAATGTAAATCTTAATAATGTAATTAATAATGAAAATTAACATGTTAAGTGACATGAGTGGCATCAATACAATGTTACGCATTAGACGTCAACTAATTAGAAGGTAGCTGTAGACAGTGTGAGGTGGAGGAATGAGAGAGTGATCAAGCCTATGTTTAGAAATGAGGGGAATTGATAAAAGGTTTAATGAAAAAAATTCATTTGTTATAAAACTGGAATGGTGAGAGAGGTTTTGTTAGGACTCCCTCTGAATTTTGGCTTTCTTCCTACTCCTAACACCTCTTATATCTTGCATGTGACTTATTGAATAATGGCTTTCTTCCTATTCCTAACACCTCTTATAACTTGCATGTGACTTATTGAATAATGGCTTTCTTCCTATTCCTAACACCTCTTATAACTTCCATGTGACTTATTGAATAATGGCTTTCTTCCTATTCCTAACACCTGTTATAACTTGCATGTGACTTATTGAATAATGGCTTTCTTCCTATTCCTAACACCTCTTATAACTTGAATGTGACTTATTGAATAATGGCTTTCTTCCTATTCCTAACACCTCTTATAACTTCCATGTGACTTATTGAATAATGGCTTTCTTCCTATTCCTAACACCTCTTATATCTTGCATGTGACTTATTGAATAATGGCTTTCTTCCTATTCCTAACACCTCTTATAACTTGCATGTGACTTATTGAATAATGGCTTTCTTCCTATTCCTAACACCTCTTATAACTTCCATGTGACTTATTGAATAATGGCTTTCTTCCTATTCCTAACACCTGTTATAACTTGCATGTGACTTATTGAATAATGGCTTTCTTCCTATTCCTAACACCTCTTATATCTTGCATGTGACTTATTGAATTTTGGCTTTCTTCCTATTCCTAACACCTCTTATAACTTCCATGTGACTTATTGAATAATGGCTTTCTTCCTATTCCTAACACCTCTTATAACTTCCATGTGACTTATTGAATAATGGCTTTCTTCCTATTCCTAACACCTCTTATATCTGCATGTGACTTATTGAATTTTGGCTTTCTTCCTATTCCTAACACCTCTTATATCTTGCATGTGACTTATTGAATTTTGGCTTTCTTCCTATTCCTAACACCTGTTATAACTTGCATGTGACTTATTGAATAATGGCTTTCTTCCTATTCCTAACACCTCTTATAACTTGCATGTGACTTATTGAATAATGGCTTTCTTCCTATTCCTAACACCTCTTATAACTTCCATGTGACTTATTGAATAATGGCTTTCTTCCTATTCCTAACACCTGTTATAACTTGCATGTGACTTATTGAATAATGGCTTTCTTCCTATTCCTAACACCTCTTATATCTTGCATGTGACTTATTGAATTTTGGCTTTCTTCCTATTCCTAACACCTCTTATAACTTCCATGTGACTTATTGAATAATGGCTTTCTTCCTATTCCTAACACCTCTTATAACTTCCATGTGACTTATTGAATAATGGCTTTCTTCCTATTCCTAACACCTCTTATATCTGCATGTGACTTATTGAATTTTGGCTTTCTTCCTATTCCTAACACCTCTTATATCTTGCATGTGACTTATTGAATTTTGGCTTTCTTCCTATTCCTAACACCTGTTATAACTTGCATGTGACTTATTGAATAATGGCTTTCTTCCTATTCCTAACACCTCTTATATCTTGCATGTGACTTATTGAATTTTGGCTTTCTTCCTATTCCTGACACCTCTTATAATTTGCATGTGACTTATTGATACATTTATAAGAGTAACAATTAGGATTATTATTTTCTGTTGCAGCCTGTTCAAGCTGTCGGGTCGCAGAATGGTACTGTTTTAACTTTAGTACTGCCTGCAGAATTAAGAGTAGATGGAAATAACCTTGCTTCCCATCACCTGCCGGTAACTTATTTTTCACCTTTCACCACCAAAATGTTCTTTATTTATTTTTTAATATAAACAGTCCTAGGTTTCAGTTCACATTGTAAATGCGTCAGGATATAGGAGAAAGAACCCCCTCCTGAATAAAAAGCTCTAAAGAATGTAATAAACGTTAGTATTATTGAAAAAACGAAATGCCCCTATGAGAATTTTAAGATCCTCTAAGACAAATTAGCTGATCGATAAAATTGTTTAACCCTTTGACTGCGGCAATAAAAATTGAGGGTCACTAAGGAGCAGGTAATTTTTTTAATTTTTTTTTTCTAACTAGATATTAGACAAATAATATGTTAGAAAATTATTACTATGTTTTTCTTTAATGCAAATGAAGAAAAATGAGAGATCTCAACGTTTGAGACCACCCCCCTCACAGTAAACAAATATTACCGAGAAGCGGTAGATCTCAACATGTGAGACTAAAAATCTCAAAATTTGAGACCTTCAGTTTTGCCCTTCCAATAAGTAAAAACCCAGGGGAGGACCAAGGGAGGAAACAAAGTCATTACACCCTGAGCGTTTTTGTTGGTTCCCGAGGCGTAGCCAAGGGAGTTATTTAGTTGGTTCCTGAGGCACAGCCAAGGGAATCATGAAGTTTAATCCCGAGGCACAGCCGAGGGAGTTAATTATAGCGAGGGTACTATGACTTTTTGCTCCCATGGCACGTACAAGATTTTTCCTCTAGAAGGGAGAAAAACAACACAAATAAAACCTAAGATTTCGATTTATCGATTTATTTAGGTATTAATAACTAAATTTACAAATTTTTATACCTTTAATTTGTACAATGACTTTTAAAAACAAAAAAAAGTTTTATAACATCTTATAGTAAAAAAAAAAAAATGAAAATTAAAAGTGCAATTCATCAATTCCAACTATGTTTTCTTTGATTTTCATAATAACTTTCTATAACTATGTAACTATAATAATAATTCAAATGTTTATTAATACTACAAAATGACTAACTGAATAATAACATTTTTCAAGTCCAAAAACGTAAACAAAATAAATTAGAAGAATCGAGAGTTTAAATAAGACGTAAAGTGCAATTAATGTTATGGATATGTCTTGCCGAGGTCGCACGTATAACATTGTCGTAGTGTGAAAAGACGTGATACTTTAATCTGTCACTGTTGTCGTATCACCTTTTTTACTTTATTTGTGTTTATCTCTAAAATACGAGAAATAAAAAACATAAATATAAGCTGATTAGACGTAGCCTACCTCTTTTCTGTAAGTCTTGTTTAAACTCAGTTATGAAGTCGTACGACATTTTAAAATGGCGATAAAAATTATAGTATCACGGCAATCAAAAGTACGTCTTATTTAAACTCCCATATTTTTTTTGAAAAAAGCTGTTAACCTGCCGAGTCATTCAGTTAAAAAAACTGCTACTTGTTACAAAGCAGGCAACACTGATTTATTTTAAAGAATAATAAGTTGGCTCCACTGTTACTTTCCACCACAATTTTTTACTTTCCGCCACGATTTTTACTTTCCGCCATGATTTTCACAATTAGGCTGTAATGGTATCCTTTCCTCCCTATAAACTAGAGAAAGTTAATGTTTTCTCCCTTCTGGAGGAAAATAATATTTTTGTTGAAGATAGAAGATCTCATAAGACCGAAAGCATGATCATATGATCATGAAGTGGAGGGGAAAAAAAATCTATTGGATGTTTTGGTGGTGCCTGGGTCTCAACTAATTTTTGGGTTAAACTGTTGGCAAAAAAAGGAATAAAGCCTTACTTTTCCTATGGAGTATGTTTTTTTGTACCTTGTGTCTAGATGTTGATAGATAGATGGGATTAAGCTCTTACCTTGCCTTATTACACCTGATGAGATTGTTATGTATTATTATGGAGAAGTAAGGTGTGTATTTTATCAAAACCTGTTAGTGAAAGCAAACAACAGGTGCTACTAGATTTTTGTGAACTATTAAATCTATTTTTATTGTTAACAGATAGATGACGAGATTCCTCCTCCAAAGCCTGATTTCTCCGCTCCTCCTCCATACGATATAGCCACTAAACTGCCTTCATACGAGGAAGTCCAACGAGAGAAAACTCTTGAAGGAGAAGCACAAATTAATCGAGTTTGTCTATTGTCAATTATATTATTTGATAATACTATTTTATTTTTACTATTCTAGGGGTTTTCCCCTTTGTTTCTTGAGTTGAAATATTTCATTTTTTTATGTAAAATTCCTTTGTAGCTGAATTTCCTTGTAGCTGACCTTTTATTTTATATTCAGGGTGGACCAAAAAAAACCGCACTTTTTTGAACACTTAGGGTAGTGACACACTTCGCCACCCGGGTAGCTTTTCTCCTTTCCGGATAGCTCTCTCAAAGTCTATTGGGCATTATATAATTGTTCAAAAAGTCACATTCCATTGAGTCAATGTGATTATTATATAATCATGTACACTCAAATGCTCTCGAGGATTATAGCAAACAATTTTAATATGTTAATTGCTGTGCAATTTAATATGTAAATTATGTATTGGATTAGTGATAAAGAGATTTAAATGCCTGGAATCTGATGTAAAAAGCTTGAAAATTACCAAAAGTGGTTGAAGTATACCGAATTATAAAACCTGTGTGGAATGTGATTTTTTGAACAATTATATAATACCCAGTAGACTATAAGGAGAAATCCACAGTTTTTTACAAATATACTTATAGAGGGTAATTGATAATACTATTTTAAAATACTAAAATAAAACGTAATTTATTAAATATAGGAGATTTAACAATTAAATAGAATAAAAGAAAGTGGAAAAGTTTCAAGTGCAGAGTAAGAAATCTTAAGAATAAGAGTAGTGACACACTTCGCCACCCGGGTAGCTAACAAACTACATAGTATTCTTTTTGTCTGAAATTATTGGATGAACCCAAAAACGCCTTTTTCCCCTTCTTCTTTCACGAAATAATGATAAGCAAGCACACCTATCTCCTCTGGGTCCATTTCTCGACTGGTCCATGGCTCGACTCGGGTGGTGCAAGTAAGATGGCGGAAGCAAGTGGCATCAACCAGTTGGTGCCACCCAGGTGGCGCTACCCGGGTGGCGAAGTGTATCATTAGCCTTATAGCTACCATATGGTGAAGGAGGGGGGGGGGGGGGGGGGGGTTTCTATGTAGGTAAGTGGTAGGAGTCCCTCAGTGTTATAATATAACAAACATTGAAGATGTGTTAAGCACATTGTTGCCTAAACTCTGGGAAATTCTCTTGAAGTATTTAATTGCTTGCAAGGAGCGATGGGACGGGGCACTATCTTGCATAAACGTGTAATTTAGTATTTGATCTTCAATTTCAGGCAACAATGTGCTTAACACATCTTCAATGTTTGTTATAACACTGAGGGACTCCTACCTCTTACCTACAAAGAATATTCACCATATGGTAATTTATTCTATCAAAACTATAATACGAAACAACGATTACAACCCGGACAACGACTTTTTTTCAAGACCCTATTTCATACCGTCATTGCATGACTTTCACTCAATAGTCTTTAAAGTTGTAGATATGAAATTTAAAGTAGAAGAATGTAGTTTTCAGACCCGGCAAACCCCATATCTCTATCTATTACAGATGCTGAGCTATAAGTGTTCAAAAAAGTGCGTTTTTTTGGCCCACCCTGTATATAGCCAAACCCTAGTGAAATTTCACTTGAAATAAAAATATTATCTTATAAAAAATACAACTGTTGTTATTGAATTATTAATTATAGATCAATGGAACTCAGAGGACTTCAGCTTTGGCATTTCTAGCCATAGACACTGATTCTAATGAAGCTGAAAGTGAGACTAATCTCCTTGGAACCGATTTAATGTTTTTCCTAGCATTTGTCGGTAAGGTTTCTCTTTATTTGTTTACATTTTGTGAAAATAAGAAAAATTGTTTACAAATAATTATACTAAGGCCACATTATTTAAATATACGCAGTAAAGCTTAAGTGCAATTATTTTTAGGGATTAATTTTAGTATTTTATTAGCATGTTATTTATTACTTGTTTTGACAATGAAGATAATACCATTTGTTTTCTCTTAGTGGCGTTTTTATTTAACTGGATTGGATTTCTTCTTCTTATGTGCTTCTGTCACACTGTGGCTGCTCGCTACGGGGCTCTGTCAGGGTTTGGATTGTCGTTGGCCAAGTGGACTCTTATCGTTAAACATTCTACCGACCTCGCTTCTCATGAAAACGCTTGGCTGTGGTGGCTTATCATGGCATTTGGTAAAACTACTGATTACTTTTATTTTAGAATAGTAGCAGTAGTAGTAGTCTAGTACTTCCTACTAGAACGAGTAGGACAAACCACTTTTTCGAACCTTGCAATTAGGTAGGGTTACCACGTCCGGACTGTCCGGATTTGAAACATCTGTCCGGTTTTGCGTTCGGATTTGAGAAATGTCCGGATTTTTTTTAAAAAAACAAATCTAAATGGGCTTCCTCACCAAAAGAAGAAACCCCAAAAACTCATGAGAAATGGAAATAAATATTTGAAGCATTTTCTAGAAGAAACGTCTCTTTTTAAATATACTTAAAATAGTAGAATTGGCCAAGTGTCTGCCTGGTACTTATAGGCTCCACTGAATGTATTTTTTCAATTATGGGGTCTATTTGGACGCCTGAAAGAGAAAGATTATCTCTCTCAGTTGTAAAAGAGCTTCTTAATATTAAAGCAAATTCTATTATCACATGCTCAGAATCCCACGACAAAATAAAAAATGACAAGCCTTTTCTAAGGAAAATTAGTTTATCTGAAAAGTATGATGGACCCAGCAGATACTAGCTAAAGTTGAATATGATATTAATAAATAAGTAAATATTAATAAATAAATATTATATTAATAAATTTATATATAACGTAATTATATATTTGTAACTTATTTATTTTCCCAATTTCACAACAACAACAAAAAAATATATATATATAGGTACATTTTTTTCAATTTTTCCTCTGAATGAATTTTTCCACGACCTCGAGTTGCCTCGACTTATTGATAGCTGAGCAAGCGCCTTAAGACCCTCGGCCACGCTGGCTCCCTTATTTTAGAATAAATATTTTATTAAATTACGACAATTTTAATCAAGATGTGGTTAATTTTCAGGTTTCCTGATCTGTGTACGTTCCATTATTCAATATTTAAACATCAAGAGAGGATGGAGGTTACTGTCTGGCTCCGCACAGGAACGTCTTTTATTTTTTTATTAAGTAGTCCTCAAGCCACGTGTATTTATTTATATCTTTAATCTATATAATTTGTATTAATTTATTTTTCCATGGTTACCTGCAATGTTATAATAACCGTTAATTTATCTTAATTAACTTGTGTCAATTGTACACAATATAATTTTGTTTTAAAGTCATTTTTTTAAATAATTGAGGATTATAAAGCATTTGTGAAACATCGGCTGGAAATAATTACCTAAAACCAAGGATTTTTCTATTAGATACGTAATGGATGTTTCGTTATGTATCTCTATAATTTAAGCCAAAAGTTGAGTAAAAAAACCGGTTATCACCTGCTTGAAAGGTAATTACTAATTTTTCGACACAGCCAATAATCACATGTGACAGCTATATTTATATCAAATAAATGTGAAGAGAATTTTTAAAAAGAGCAGGGAATTTTACATAAAAGTTCTATACTCCGATATGCCTCTTGTTTGTATAGAAATAATGTATTACAATTTGTCTTTATTTTAAACTAAATTATCCTCTATATTTATATCCTACAAGTATAATAAAATATACATACTTATTCATATGCAACTTAGTAGAGGTTATAATTATTAGTACACATTATAAATAATTTCATGGTTCCCTGCAACAGGTAATAATTTGTTGATTTATTTCCAGTAACTCAGTTGATTTTAATGGTCAATCATTTATATAAATCAATAATTTTAGCAACTGTTCATTCCTTCTATATAATAATAATGAGTATTTTAAAGAAAATGGTTATTGCTTTTTAAAAGTTTGAACTAGTTTAATAGAAAATATAAGGTTCTATTTTGATGCAAACGTATTTCTTATTTATCTAGGTGTTTAATCAAATTAATGTGAATTGTAGATTATCAATACAAGTATTTTTCAAAGCCAAATCAATAATAAAAATTAATTCTAATTACATTTGAAAACATTGGTAGTTTTAGTATAACTGTTTTTGTCTTGATCTATCAAGAGAATGAGTAATTAATTAAATAAAAGACTTTGTCTTATTCTTAAGATTTCTTACTCTGCACTTGAAACTTTTCCACTTTCTTTCATTCTATTTAATTGTTAAATCTCCTATATTTAATAAATTACGTTTTATTTTAGTAGTTTATTACCCTCTATAAGTATATTTGTAAAAAACTGGATTTCTCCTTATAGTCTACTGGGTATTATATAATTGTTCAAAAAATCACATTCCACACAGGTTTTATAATTCGGTATATTTCAACCACTTTTGGTAATTCTCAAGCTTTTTACATCAGATTTCAGGCATTTAAATCTCTTTATCACTAATCCAATACATAATTCACATATTAAATTACGCAGCAATTAACATATTAAAATTGTTTGCTATAGTCCTCGAGAGCATTTGAGTCTACACGATTATATAATAATCACATAGACTCAATGGAATGTGATTTTTTGAACAATTATATAATACCCATAGACCGTAAGGAGAAATCCGTAAATTACGTTTTATTTTTTTACTTTTATGTAGTTACCATTAAGTTTGTTTAATGGCAGTATAAAGTCATGTGTACAGCACATGTAGAAGTGTATATAGCTAATAAGCATTGTATATTATATTTGAGGTACAAAAATAAGTTTAGACATTTAAAAAATAACAAGTGGGTTCTTTGCTTTGAACAGTTTATAGCTCATTTTTATTTTATAATTTAATAATGCATGTTTATTAAGCTAAGATGATTGCTATATATATATATATATATATAATGTTGTAAAAACATTTGCTAACTCAATGCAGGAAATTAAAAAGACACAATACATATGTATATTTTAACCAAGTTTTTACTTTTTACATAAATTTACACTTTTCATTTCAATATTTTAGTATACAAATACATTACTGTACATTTTTCTATTTATTTAATTATATATATATATGTTTTAACTTAATGATGTTATTTCAAGTTCAATTTCATATAAACTGGAAATATTGCAAGACTTAAAGATTGCTTTCTTCGAAGTGATTACTTACTATTTTAGATTGGACTAAGCTGTGAACAAGATTTGTTGCCCTCCATCTTGGTCTTTTGTTTCTTTATGAAGTCTTTCGCCTGTTTGTCTCCTTGCCTCAAATCAAGAACTTTGATAATTCTTGATTCTATTTAAAGAAATTAAAAACATAATAACGTATGAATAAATGTTATATTATAAAATAATAATATTTTTTGTTTGTATTATTTAAGCTAGCTTTAATATCGTGTGAGATTGTTGTTAATATAGGAAACTTTTTGTTATGTAAGTCCTTTTATTTTACCATGTTGTAACTTATCAATTTTTAATAAACATCTCTTTGTCAATGGTTTACATGAGTGATTTATCTTCCATTTTTTTTCTTTATTACCAAAAAAAATCCTTACAAAAATAATCTATAATAATTTATTTCAGTCTATACCTTATTGCGATATTTATTCAATATGGATTTTTTCCAACACGGACTTAAAAAGAACTTTTTGAGTACCCGTTCCATTTTTATATTTAACATGAACCTAACTCAATGCAGCAGCAGTGCTAGTGCTAGTGTAGCTGGGTCTTAAGGAAACAAATGAAAACGCACTCTTTAGCGATATTTCGACCCCTCCTTGGGTCATTCTCAAGCTGACTGACTAGAAGATCACACTACATTTGGATTGTTAAAAACTTTAAAAATAAATTTAGAATTTATTGAATCGTCTGATTCTCGTCAAAACTCCTGCATCTGGATCTGTTATATTCTAAGAAAGTAGTCAATATGGCGAGGTATTGGATTAGTATTGACTACTTTCTTAGAATATAACAGATCCAGATGCAGGAATTTTGACGAGAATCAGACGATTCAATAAATTCTAAATTTATTTTTAAAGTTTTTAACAATCCAAATGTAGTGTGATCTTCTAGTCAGTCAGCTTGAGAATGACCCAAGGAGGGGTCGAAATATCGCTAAAGAGTGCGTTTTCATTTGTTTCCTTAAGACCCAGCTACACTAGTAAAGTGAACAAATAACTTTAAATAATTAAATAAAATTATTAACTTCTTAGTTTCAGGAGATCAGTTTGGGCTCAAAAAAGTAAAAAGAAGGGGAATCTTTTTACTTTTCTTCACCTTTTTCTGAAGGTAAATAGGAAAAGTATGGTTTTTACCCAAAACATTTAGAAACCGAGATTTCAACAGGACTATCTGTTTTCAGCGTTTTTAAAATCATTTGAGTGGTTTTTAGCTGGATGGTTGGATACTTTCTGTCTGTGTCAGGCATTACTCTGACTTTTAAGCTAGTGAGTTAAAACTGGGTTTACTAAATCAGTTTTTACTTCTAGTTGAGCTGCCCGGAAGATCATTAATTTGTGACGTTATTAACCCATTTTCTGAGTTAGAAAACATTTCAAAACTCTAAAAAAAATTTCTGATTGTGCTGATATTTGCACCAATAATCCTTCTTTATAAGAAAAACATTTCTACAGTTTTTCGTTTTGAAATCTGCAGCCATCTAGAAGCACTAAATAATTTTAGAACCATATCGCCAATACTAATAAATAAAGTATTCATAGAAACTGTTTTGCATAAAGAACAAAATGTAACAAGAATATTTCAAAAGTTGTAAGCGTTTATAATTATCAAATGAGTACATTATTTTGATGTATGAAAGAGTATTTTAAACTTTGAAATTTAATATTATTTCATTAAGCATGTATGACAGGTGTAGGGGGGGGGGCTGGGTGGCTCGGAGGCTAGAGCGCTCGCTTGCGATAAGGCAAGTCAAGCAGCCTCGAGCAGGGTCAGAAGAAAGATGGGTGACCGCTTCTGACCACAGTTCTGGGTTCGATTCCCAGACCGGGCCTTCCGCTCTATGTCCACCCAGCATTGTTTAAACAAATGGGAAGCTCCTCGAAAGAGTGGCGCCACCAGGTTTCGGCCTGGAAACCATGATGATGACACTCTTGGTTGTATTACAACTAGGAGGGGAGTCATGGTTAACGACGGGGAAACCTGGAAAAGGACCACAGAATGGGAGGTGCAACCGGTTGGCAGGACATGGAACCAGGTTAAGGAGGGTGACCAGGCAGGGAGTCATCATCAGGGCCCTATGTTCTTCCTGAGGAATTTATAGGACTTAAATAAGTTTATCTCTTATAAGTTTATATATATGATTATGTAGGTGTATTTAAGTTTTATATTTAAAGTGGATTATCTCTAAACTACTAAAACTGAAGTTATGATAATCCTTCTGAGGGTGCGATATGTATAGCAGCATGGTGATTATTAATTTGTTTACCTGATGGAGGTTTATTCAATATTAAATGGGTTTGCTGTACTTGATCACTCGAACCCTCTATGCTTGTTACATCTGAAAGAGGAATAAATGCTTCTCCGACAAATTGATTGAAGTACAGAAAATCCTGGTCTTTTACTATAAAATGTAGTACTGCATTTGTTATCAGTCTTTCTTCAGTCTTAAGTTCACTAAAAAAAATAACACATTATTGCTCTGGTAATAATTTGCGCACATATTTATATATCTATATATATTGTATTATTTAAATATTGTAAGATAACGTACATAGTAAAAGTTTCTTCGAATAAAGGAAATAATGTCTTTTTTTGAGTCTTGGTCCTTAAATGTCCCAGATGTGCAAATTTAACTTTAGGCAGGAGTACTATTTTTACATAAGGGTCACAAAAACCTGAAATTATTTAATTTAAAATTAATTTTAAATTTTAACATTATTATTTGCTTTAACTATGCTAACAATATAAGGATTGATCGATTTAACTTATGAATATTTATCTCACCGTTAGAGTCATGAGGTGGTATGTTTCTGGCATTCATTACTTCGATCTTTAAACTGTCTCCCACAAAATATGTTTTTACTGTGAGCATCCCATGACAAGATTTATTGAGGGATTTCTGCAATGTCACTCTTTCCAAGTAATACTCATGTATTAAATCTTGAGTATCTAATCCATAAATGTACAGTTGTTTCTTCATACTGCAGATGTCGTCTGTGTTTAATGTTTTATCGCCATCTTGGAAAAAGGTTTTTAATATGTCTACCGTGTTTTCTAGACTTTTAAAAAAGTATGCTGGTTTCTTTGCCTAAAAATAAAAAATAAAAAGCAGGTTTACCATCCTATATGCTTGGGGTCCAATATACAAGTATATAGGTAAAGGTGAATATCTCCCTTTTGTTTTCTTTTGTCAACACTGTCTTATCTCTGATTTAATTGATATAAAACATATATAAATGACAGGTTATAAACATTGTATTAAGTGTTCTATTAATTTTCTAGTACTTACATTGTTTTCTTATCAAGTTATGTTCTCTAAGATATTTATAAAAAGACTGAAAAAACCCTTCTTTTTTGAAGGTAAGACTTCCTAAATCATTATTTTAATTCTGTTATGTTTATTAATCATTCTGTGTATTTATTTATGTACGTTAATTTGTTAATATACAGTGTGTCCCAAGATAGAGTATCCCAGAGACAATTTTTTCTTATTTTTGGGTTTATTCTTTATAAAAACTCCTGCTTGTTCTTAAACCTCTAAAAATGATAAAATTTTCTTGATTTTTTTGTACAGGATGTTCTGTTTCTAGAAAACTTTAAAATATGACCAAGAGTAAACTACCCTTATTTTTGATGGTGTCGAAAAATATTATTTAGAAAAGTGGTTCAGAATTGCAAAAAACGTATAAATATAAAATATTAATTAATTTTTAATATGAAAAGAAAATAAATTATTTATAAATCAAATAATAAGCTAATCTAATAAATAAAAAAATAATCATCACAACAAGTAATTAATAATTCTAATCATAACATTTATTTAAGTATCACCCAAAAATATAGTTGACAAATAAAATTATTGAAATGATCATTCAAATGTATTGCCGCCTACTTTTGCGTACATTTCTATTCTATTTATGAATTCTTTATAAGCCTTTTGAACTTGCTAAGAGGGAATATTAGTTAGTTAAAATATGTAAATAAAATCAAGCAACTTGACTAACAACTCCAAATATTTGACATTAACCTATTTGCTGATAATACATTAACTATTTGTTGTAATAACAATTATCAAACTTGTTTATTATAAAAATCCAAAGAGAACTATTTGTTCTAGTTAGCTTATTGCTTATTTTTTTTTATAATATTTCAGAAAATTAACTAAAATTTAATAATTCAAAAAATAAATTAATATCTAATATTTAAACGTTTTTTTCAATTCTAAACCACTTTTCTAAATTTTGAAAAAAAAAGTTTTTTTTTTTTTTTTTTTTTATAATTATTGTCTTTTCGATGTATTTATATGGTTGTAGTCCGGTTCAGTGGCAAAAAAATACTTTATCGGAAGTTTGTTTATGTGTTTTGAGAATATTAGACCCATAGGATAGTTCAAAGTAAGCTTTTTAGCATTTTAAAAAAACACAATCAATAGGGTACTACTTAAACCATACAGTGTGGTGGCCTACGAACCCTCGCTGTGTGCTGACTTGCGACTTGCACACACTTGACCTGTTTATTTCTTTATTCTAGGTATATATAAAATAGATAACTCACCTCAAGTCCCTCACTGATGAGATCATTTAATGATTGTGTTACTCTTTGCCATATTATCGATAAAATCTTTTGGAAGTTCAATATATTCAACTGGGAATGCAATATCATTAAATTGCTGTCCAAATATTGCATCAGAATGTCTGTATCTTTTTCCGGGTTAATAGAACTGTTGCACACATCATAAAGCATTTGTTTAATCGGATGGGCCATCTATAATAAACACAAGAAATAGGGATGGACGTTGTAAATAGTCTAGATTAGTTATAATCATAACGTGACAATATGTTTTTATTAATTCACCTTGTACGATATTGTTTCCAATAACTCAATTATCTTGTTAGTCAGTATATCAATAGCATTTTCCAGTAGTAATTTTATTGTATGGTCACAAGTTTGAGCTGTGGATTGACTTTGAAAATCAGCCAGTCTCTTAATGATACTCTCTACGTCTAAATCATTAGCAAAAGGGAGTAACGATTGTTTTACATAATCAATATTATTGACAGCCAAGCACCACTGAAAAAAAGAAATAATAAAGTTAATGTTGCATGTGAAATTTAATTTGTATGTTTGATTGGTCTCGATGCATTATAAATATAATTCATATATTATTATGTACAATCTTACTTCATTTGTCACTGAAAAGAAATTACTGTTTCCTGCTGCTGAAGGATTATTTTCATATATTTTGTTTAGCTTTTTGCCGATATTGTCAGCATAATATACACAACATCGACACAGATCCTGGAAGATAAGAGCAATAAACTATATAAGAAGAAAGTTTAAAATTTATAGATACTTACAATGGTTAATATAGCATAGATTCTAAAGCTAATATGCATAAAATAATTCAAAACCCACTTCTGTTATCCGCTTGAGTTAAAACCAGCCATTTACGGTTAACCAGCCATTTTAAGATGGCAGCGACTTAAAATGTTTGTTTTAGCTATGACTTGAACCGTTTATTATAATATCAAGTCTCTATCTTCAAAGTTTTCTAAGAACAGGTTAGCAGCTACGGGTGACAGAGGGACCTTCTATCTGCTTGCAGTATTCCCCGTTGAATGAGAAGTATGTAGATTTGAGACAACATTTTAGGTTAGTTTATATAAATATATTTGTCAATCCTGTTTATTTTCAAAGCCTATTATTTAACTTTATTTATCAGTTAAGTGAAAGTACAGATTTTGTATAAATTTGTTGGACAATGGAGTTACGAAGAGATTGAGTTCCCTTTCTTGGAGTAAGTTTGGAAAAGTCAAACTCAATCAAATATGACATAATCAGACAATATGCTTTTATTTGTCAAGACAATACAGAATATAAAATATTCGTAACTTTAACCCTTAAATGCTAATGGTAATTGGATGGCTGGTATTACTAAACCTTTGTCGATTCGACTAACATATGCAGAAAATACATTTTTTGGTTGAAACTACACTTTTATAAAGAGAAAACTATTAAGAACTCATTAATTAATCTTTTAGTGAGATATACAAACTTTTGATGACAAATAACTTAGTAGGAACATCAGAAGAATCTGAAATTGAGTGAACATTAATGCACCAGGTCCCATGCCCCAGGCCAAAAGCCCTATAGGCACTTTGCTAAGTGCTCCAGGCCCAAGATTATCGGCCATTGGTCTCTGGCCCAAGGCCAATTACCCTAGGCCCATTGCCCCTTACCCTAAGGCCTATTGCCCCTTACCCCAGGCCCATTTTCCCAGGCTATAGGCTCATTCGATGAACAATTAATTCCCTACGTCTATTACTAAACGTTAGAAGTAGCTTTGACGGGAATTTGCCAGAAAACGAGTATATGCTCAAAAAGACTACTACCGCTACACTAGCACGTGTGTTACTAACCAGTGCAAGCACTGCAGAAGGATGGGGTACCCATCACCATCGAATACGAGCGTAAAAGATTAATGTTCAAACTGTGCTTGTTGATTCGACTAACATTAGCATTTAAGGGTTAAAACATTCTTCCAAAAGTTAAAACTCTTGAATACCTACTCAAGTAAAATAACAAATGTAGCATATTGTTAATTAGTATCACAATGTCACTTCTTTGTTTGAAAATCAGAATGTAAATATAACTTTTAGCATGAAATGAAGTAATATAGATTACTTACGTCCAAAATCTTTGCTACAAAAGTATATGATCCTTCTACGTCAGGCCATGCAAGTTGAGTCCAAAATATTTTGATCTACAAAATGTTTAAAATAAATAAATAAATTATAGTGGTAGTAGCAAGTATCGAGTGAAGAATGTAGTCCTCTAAATGTGGACGGGGAAGTACCTGCAAGCTCACCTTCGAGCTCTCCAGTCCACATTTTAAAAGAGGGTCGACTTTCTTTAGTATACCTACACTATGGCATAATGCCCCCTTTAGTAAGATACAAACTAATGCAAACTCCTCTGTTTTTATGTTTAATTGTTGAAACGTTAAGGGGGTTCACAGCTAACGTAGCTTCGCTTGACCTGATTCATACATGGCCTTCTTCTTGCGGATCCGCAAAAAGTTGGTTCCAAACCATCTTTTTCGCGAAGCCGCTTCAAAACCTGTATTCTGTATGAATCCTTCACTTTAAGTCCTCTTCTAATTTTTATGTTTTTTTTTTAAAGATCGTTTTGAAAAGTTATTATTGTATTTTAATAGTACATTGCATATTATTACATTTAATACATTGGAATTATTAAATATATATTTCTAGCTACTATGATAACTGTTTTGTTTATTTTCTACTTTTCGTCCAAGGGAGAGAAACTTTGCGATATTTTTTGTCTTTTTTTAACTTAGTTTGGCAACACTTTTACTTGCATTGAAATTATTTTTGATGAGTAGAATTTAAAAAAATGAATAATCATGAACTACAGCGTAAATAGAATTAAAATGTCTATTATAGAATGTATTGTTATCTATATAGCCTGATATGCAAGGAGATCAGCCAGCTGTAAACCTAACTTAGAGGGTAATTTGGCAGACAGGCAAAGAAAAAAATGTGTCTTTGCACCTTGATATTAGGTATAAATACCTAAGTTTGTTTCGTTTGGTTTGGTATCAATGATTTTACCTGATAGAATGTCGATAGTGTGTCTAATGCTGAGGAAGAATACTTGACTGTCTCGTCAACAGGAGTTAATCTGTCTAATTCTATGGCTTTGTCAATCCGTCCCATTGCTTTGAACACAGCTATATCAAGCCACTTAGCCACCCCATGATAAAACCAGTTGTGAAAATTGTTTATTCTCAAGTCTTGAGCTTCTTCGTTAAAAATTCCTGGACCTAGCCTAAGAGAATTACAAACTACATTAGAGCTTTCGGCAACTATAGTATTTAAAATACGTACAAGTAATAATAGATACTTACAAAGCAAGCCTCTGAAGAAGCAAATAAAGTTCAAACAAACAAGTGCCGATATTGATGGAATCATTTTCCACTTGGTCTTTATCGTCCACTCTTTGCTCAAGTTTTATTGGTTTCAACGTTGAACAAATTTTTAGAACGAGTGGTTCTACTAAATCGCAAACCTAAAAAAAAAAAAAAAAAAAAAAATAAAGTTTTATTTCCTACCTCTAGTCTAAAAGAAATATAGTAGAGTCATAAATATAGCAAGGTATAATTGAATAGAAAAAATTGTGACAATACCTTTCCTTCGTATTCTGAATAAACCAATCTGGAATAGCTGATACCAACGGACCTACAAAAATATATATAAATTTAAAATATTTCTAAAATTTTGAATTATTTCAAAATTTTAGGACTAGTCGTAATAGGGTAGTAGGGGGGGGGGATTTTTTAGGGTATATTTTAACTCTTAAAACCAACGAGGAATTCAAAATTTAAAATAGCATATATATATTTGTAACCTACTCATCAGGAGCTTTCATTTAATACCCCACTAAAAAATTAAAATTTTGTCTCACTGCACATGACCCCAATTACACCGGAACCAGTTGTTGGTGTGCCACGGTGTGGAGTGAAAAATTCCATAAGGACATTTATGAGGCCAGATATGAAAAGAACATGGAACACTCCTTCAGGTATGCGACAATCTAAAATGATGATCCGGGAACCATCTCAGCATCTTACCAGATCGCTGCTCTCGCTCAAAAAACAATCCTGTCATCTTTTGACAGGATTTCTTACTGGACACTGTAGGCTAAATCGACATCTACATCTGCTTAGCTACATGCACAACCAGTGTTGTCACTTATTTTAGAGGCGTGTTTGAAGGTTTACGCCTTTTACTCTATTATCCCCAACACACAGTATATTATATGTCTTAAAACTTTCAAGAGTAGGACCTACCACCACGTAAATCACAAAATTTTCACTAGAAAAAAAATCCAAGTAAAGCAAAGTTAACTTACTCTAAAAATAGTTTTTCAAAATGTTCCACAGCCTTTTGAAGATCATTCCTTACTATTTGTGTAACTTTAATAGCTTGTTTCAATGCATTTTCATCAGTCATAATTTCAGGTTCATTAACGTCTAGGTTCTGCTGAAACCTTAAATTAATAACAATAATAATTTAGAGAATTTGTTGGTGAAAAAAATAATAATAAATACTGTATCTTGTTGCTTTTAAAATGATTTAGAAATAGGAACCTACCATTCACTGGTGGCTTGTCTAACTGCAAGTTGAATTATATCTACAATAGATTTTTCATTGTTCTCAACTTCTTCCAACCACCCATACAAGCTTTTTGGGAACAACTCAACTTCTTTGTGCATTTTTATCGAACAAAGATAACTAAGAATTCTGCAACAGTAAAAAAAACAACACAGAATTATATTGAAGTTAATATAAATAGGAAAAAAAACCCTGTTAGTTGAAGCGAGCCTCTTGTATTCAACAAAATATGCATCTTATTAGTCTGTCTGCCTGTCAATAAAGTTTACGTGTCCGACAAGAACATGAGCAAAAGAGAAACAACTCCATTAGTTTGAATATGAAGATTTCTATTTGGGTAGTTGCAAATAATTAGCAATAAAATCCAAGTCTATCAATCAAGTAAATAATCCGAGGAAGATCTCCGCAGTGAGCGATAGATGACAAACTTTCTCGTATACGAGTTCATTATTACTTAGCCCAGTATTTTCCGTTTATTAATTTTCGTGGGTACGGGTACATCGTGTTATTATTGAACATCTTTTCATCAAAATTTATCATAAAAATAACTTCTCCTGGGCGATGAATCGAACCCGGCCTCTCTTTGTCCGAGTTTTAAGCTATTTTCTCAGGAACTAGATTTTTCCCGGGAAAACGGCTTATATCGTTAGATTCGTATTTAAATGGACTACATTTTAGAATTTTTTAATCAAAATTGATGGAACCGTTTTTGAGAAATAATTTTTTCGCGTTTTAAAGAGTTTTTAGGGGTAGCGCCCCGAAATTTAGAGCTAAAATTCATTTCTCAATTTCGCCTCGGAGTATGATTTTTCTGAACATGTATGCCAAATTTCATCAAAATCATCAAATTTCATCAAAATCAGCCCAGTAGTTTATTCTCCAGGCATTGGTACAGACGACAGACAGACATTTTTTAAAAACCACATTTTTGGACTCAGGGGACCTCAAAACGTGTAAATGCATCAAAATTTAAAAATCGAATTTTCGCGCTATCACAATACTTTCTCTTTATATGAGAAAGTAAGCAATATATATATACATATGTGTATAATTTTTTTGTGAAATTGGGAAAATAAATAAGTTACAAACATATAATTACGTTATTTATTTATTAATATGTATAATATTTGTTAATATTTATTTATTAATAAATAAATATTACTGCTTTTGCTTTGTTTTCCGTTCATCTTAGAAAAGTCGGTACATTTCTCAAATCCGGACGCAAAACCGAACAGATGTTTCAAATCCGGACTGTCCGGACGAAATCCGGACGTATGGTAACCCTATCTCTAGGCCTCTGCCTCTTTAGACGTCTTGGAGGATTAACTGGAATCTGGAATATATGTTGAGAGGATAAAAGTTGTACAAGAGGATTAGAATGATGGGATAAGGTTTCATGGAACTTTTACACCGGGATTCTTTATGGAGAGTGAGGTTGGAAACATAGCAAGGAGCATCGTTTATTTTTCTAAGACTTTTTGACAATAGAATTTGGAGACGACGTGAATGTAAAGGCTTGGTGGTGCCCCACTATTTCAGACCGTAGGTCCAAGCTGGGATTTAAGTCTATATTGTAGATACGAAGTTTGTAATTTAGAGAGATCTTTGAGCTGCGATTTAGAAGACCGAGCAGTAACTTAAATTTTCGTGTGATGTCAGTACCTTTTGTTTTATTGTGTAGTAAATCACAATCTGAGTATGAAATTTAATAAACAACCTGGGAATTTTGATCTGTCGTTTACAAAAAAACTGAGTGAGTTTTTACTTTTAAGTGCCATTTTACAGTTGGGTTTAGTGAACTTGTTCTTAGTGAATTGACTAGTTCTTCAGATAATTCTTTATCATATTAGTTTCTTTCTTCTGGAACCTTTTATATTTCTTTTATAATTCACATTTCGTTAGATACCACGTATTGGAAAAGGGAGGGAAGAAGAAAGAGAAAATCAAGACTTGATTTGTAAATCTTTACATAGTTCTCTTTCCTTTAAGTACTTATTCGACAACACTGTTTTTATCATCTATCTTACAACTTAAAACCTCACTGACTTTGTTTCTTTATTTTTTATTATTATACCTGATGAAGAGCCTAGTAAGGCTCGAAAGCTTGTGTTCATATGGTTTTATTATATTAATAATCCAGTCCATCGTAATTATATTATTTTTAGTTTAATTTAAAAAAAATAAAATATCTCCTTTATGAAATGCGTCAAAAATCTAAGGAATTTTACTTACTTGAGAGAGGACGTGGTCTGTTCCATGTTTTTTCTGTCTTTAGGACTGATTTTTTTAAGGTGTTTGATGTGAGAGTAAATTGAAGGGAGTAATTTCTTGGTCCCTTCCCAAAACAGTTTCAACTAAAAAAGAACTTAAATACATAAGCAAACTGTCAACTTAAGCTATTAAAATATTTTATCAATACAAAATCAAGGACAGACCCAGCCGCGCTGACCTTGGGGGGGGGGGGGGGGGGTGTCACCCCCTCCTACACAAATAAATGAAATCATGGGTGAAGTTTTATTCTTTCTGTCTCTTGTTTGGTCTATGTAAGGTGTAAGGTGAGTTCCAAAAAAGCAAATATTTACAATATAACTTATATTGTTCACTTTTATTATCTATTCTTAGTATTTTGAATTTAATGGTGAATTCTTTGTCGCATTTTATTTGAAACCTAATTAAGTTGACGAACTCCAGGAGTGCCTTTTTAAAAATGCTTTATTCTCAATAAACAATATACTTAATAGTGTTAAGGGCCAGCGACGTTTTGACAGTGCCGTGACACAATCGTGTTTTATAGTTGATTCGAAATAAATTAAACGGTTTATTTTTTATCGTGGTGCTTGCTGAGGTAGGCTACGTAAAATTAAAGGGCTTATTGCTAGCGTTGTATGTACTCCAGAGAGTATCGTCGAAATTGAAAATTTTGCCGAATTTCAAAACCATTTAATGTTTAGTGAATTATATTTTCACTATTTCTAAGCTCGTACATCTTGGCGTAATATCGGACGCCCCTATATCCCGTATTTTACATTTTGTTAATTATAATGTACGATTGATAGCACCTCGTCTTGAGAGTATTTTCCTTCTCTTATACTGTTGGAAATAGGCTCAATTAAGTTAGCGAAATGTGTGAAACTAAGCTGGTGGTTGGAATGAAGCTTGGTGAATTCGATCCAGTGAGCCATGTTTTCATGGAAAACACTGAGGCCGCTTTGTGAGGAATGCTGGCCTAAAACTGTAAGTCCCAAATTCGACAACTTGCCTCTCAACTCCTCTTCGCCACTCTGAAACATCAAACATAAAACCTTTACTACGCCGCTAATTCAATTTCAATATAATATTATGCCTATTATAAGCCTTAAATAAATTGCTTATTATATTATACGCCTCATTTGCTGTAGTGTAGGGAAACCTAATAGGATCTCCTTTTATTAAACAAAACATACACACTAAATTTATATTAATTAAATGTTAAATCTGGTAGCTTACATCAGTTGGATGATGTCATGTTAATATAATCAATATTAGCTCAAAAAAGTCAAGGTATAATATAGTAAGTTTGATTAAATACCAAGCAGTACCTATAGACTAACAATTAATTTATCTCATAGATTATAGATCATAGATATTCAGTTAAGCGCTCGAGATTAAGGAAAACTGTTTACAGTTTAGTTAAAATAAAGAAATTTTCTAATAGATCCATGATCCATTTATCATGCTGCGGTGGAGTATATATTAAACAATTGCATTCTTTTTTGGTGAATGGCTGCACCTACCCATACCCATTGACATCGTGATGATGATATCGTTTTGTTTTCTCTGTATATATATGTATTTTTTATTTAACCCTTAAATACTAATGGTTATTGGATGGCTGGTATTACTAAACCTTCGTCGATTCGACTAACATATGCAGAAAATACATTTTTTGGGTTGAAACTACACTTTTATAAAGAGAAAACTATTAAGAACTCATTATTAAATCTTTCAGTGAGATATTCAAACATTTGATGACAAATAACTTAGTAGGAACATCAGAAGAATCTGAAATTGAGTGAACAGTGAACATTAATGCACCAGGTCCCATGCCCCAGGCCAAAAGCCACACCAACACACCACATGTGCCTAGCCAAAAGCTAGGCACTTTGCTAAGTGTTCCAGGTCCCAGATTATCGGCCATTGGTCTCTGGCCCAAGGCCAATTACCTTAGGCCCATTGCCCCTTACCCCAAGGCCTATTGCCCCTTACCCCAGGGCCCATTTTCCAAGGCTATAGGCTCATTCGACGACCAAATAATTCCCTACGTTTATTACTAAACGTTAGTCGAATCGACGAAGTAGCTTTGACGGGAATTTGCCACAAAACGATTGTATGCTCAAAAGGACTACTACCGCTACACTAGCAGGTGTGTTACTAACTAGTGCAAGCACTGCAGAAGGATAGGGTACCCATCACCATCGCATACGTGCGTAAAAGGTTAAGGTTCAAATTGTGCTCGTCGATTCGACTACCATTAGCATTCCAGGGTTAAAAAAAACTAAAATTAATATTTTTTCTTGTGAACAACATGAATCCCTTGTGTGTAAATAGTGATATAAAGATAATGAAGCAATATATTTTTTAGAGTGTTTGTGTTCCTCAAATTAATTAATTGCAATGATTTAGGCAGATGAGGGTAAAGAAATTTTCTACTTAAACTTGATTATTTGTTTGTTTCTTTTTTTTCTCTTATTTTAAACTTGTCTATTATTTGTTCGCAGTTAATTAGCATGTAATTACCCATTGTAGTTGTAGTATTCTAGTATGAATAGTAGTTGTTGAACTTTTTTTATGGTGTTGAGATCATTGAATGCCATTTTAAACTTTAAGCTGTAAATCCAATAGTTCATTAGACGAAAGCATGTATATGTTTGATTAGTATTATTATAGACATGAATATGCCTCGAGAAGGAAGCGAAATATAGTCTCAGAAAGTTTAAGTAGAGAATTTCTGTCCTCTCATCTTCCTAAATAACTACGATAAAATAATCTATTCAATATAACTCATAAAATAAAATAAATAATTTATAATAAATATTTATAAAATAATTTTTTAAATGATATCTGGCTGTCGTCGGTTAAAGACAAAGCCGTGTCCAGACTGCCAAACCGAACAGGGGAAACGAGCCGAGCATTGGTCTCTGCGCATGCCCAGAGTGAGAAGCGCAGGCGCACTTTAGACTAGGCAGGGTCTCTGCGCATGCCTAGTCTAAAGTGCGCCTACGCTTCTCACTCTGGGCATGCGCAGAGACCAATGCTCGGCTCGTTTCCCCTGTTCGGTTTGGCAGTCTGGACACGGCTTAAGGTTAGGAATCACAAACCGGTCGACCGGCGGTTAGTTGTGGTTAGTGTCATTGCGGGTTGAAATAATCTTGATTCCGAACGGGACCGGTTGAAAGTAGCGGTCGACCGAAAAGATTAAAATCAAAGAGAGGTTATTGATTGGTTGTTTTTTTTAGTAACAAATGAAAGAAGTGAAGCTATTGCCATTTCACAAGTGCATAAACTATTGCAGCGGCACCCCAGTAGGTTAAATCTGTATATAGACATCACTCCTTCCCTTTTTCCTTCTACTGAAAACTCTGATTACACATATTAGCGTGATTTTTAGCCGTATCTTCCTCCTGAAACCTTGAACCTCACTGTTCACGTCGATAAAGGGATTCCTTTTTACTCTGTTACCCACCTATATTGGTATCCATAAAATGTTAAAAAGCAGGATTTGTAACAAAGTAAATAACTATTAAGACAAAGGGATATTTAGTCTATTTAGTTTTGTGGGACAAAGAAATATCACACTTTTAATCTTTAAGTTTTGATATATTCTGAATATAAGTCACAAAACCCACCAAATTCATTTCAATTTCAAAATAAAAGAGGTAGGTAACAAAGTAAAATTAGTAGGTAATGCTGATAAAGGTCCATGTTTCACAAAAAAATAAATATTAAAAAATAATTTTAAAGAATAGCAAAGAAAACACTTAAACTTTTTGAATTACAATCAAATTCCCCCATAGATGGTAATGTTATGGTTTACTAACCGGACTAACCTTAATCTGGATTCGGTCGAAGCGGTCGCAACCGCTTCGGTCGACCGCTAAATTTGGTTTTTCAGGACACACCGGTTCCTTGTCGGTCGATCTGGTTAGTGATTTCGAACGGACCCCTAGTAAACATAAAATCAGTTTACATATTATTTGGTTTGGTCACCCTTTTTTTAGCCCTAAATTAGTGGTAAAAGAAGCGTTTTCGACGATAAATAAAACCATTTATAAAATTGTTTATTTAACTTGTTTGTTGCTCCAAAAAAACAGTCTTGCATTGCACTTTATTCTGGTTTAAAATTAATTTTTAAGTTTACTAGGTAAAACAAAAAGAAGAAGAGATACCGTTGCGGGTACCTCAACAGTAATCTTTCAAACTTATCCCTTTTTATTCTATCTACGAATGTTCTGGACGAATTGATATAGTGAGAATTAGTCGGCTTATATAAGAAGTTAGAAAGTACTGTTATATAATTTACTTAAATATAACATGACCAAAAAGAGTAAACTTATTTTGTTGAATTCAACATTGTACCTTAAACAGCCTAACTAATATTATTATCTCATATAGCATAACAACACTACGGACAAGTTAAATAGTAAATTATACAAAATGAAACAACAAGTCTAGTACTGTTATACAACATGGCAGTACTTGTTATAAAACATTAAAAGTTCCTTATGTAAACTTTGATGTATAAATACTAGCCTTTTCTTTTTCGAGCTCGTGAACTAGAAGTAATCTTAGAATATGCCTGTACTCTTGGCTGGCGACGTGATGATTTTTTTGTGAACTGAAATTTAATTTTAATTTTAGGTTGCCTTGAACCGTGGACTTGGGCCTTTTCTCCAGCTCGATCCACCTGGTTTGTCCGTATGAAGGAATCGACTAAAAATAAATATTATATCATAACAAGATGTTATTAAATATTCTAAAATTTTTATAACACACACTAACGCATACAGAGGGTCCAATATTCTAATCGATGGATAATTTGGCAGGATCGTGTTCTCGTGAAAAATGTTATATACAAAAGTCATCAGACTTGAAGAGGTGCCTAGGGCCTAGGTCCAAGGTTACCTAGGTTTAACCTTAAAGGACATGTTACAACTTCATTTTTACAAATAGGAGTCACTGATTTTATGACGTGTATTGTTGAAAATACATATATTTTCCATATTTCGTTGTTAATTATTAAATAATTTAATTTATTATTTTAATTCCTGTAATTTTTCTCTTGAAGTATTCCTTTTTAAGATATTTAATTTAGAAGTCCTAATATAAGTCGTAATTTAAATATCTCGGTAATTAAAGATTTATATTTATTTTTTAAACTGATAAAAAATGCTTACATATGATAAGGAATCAAACTCCATTGATTGAATTTGGAACGTGGAATTTAAGAGGACTTCCAGAAAAGGAAGTGGAATTACTGAATGCACTGGATAAAACGCCTCCCCCCCTGCCCATGGGGCCATGACCATGACAAATATATGCATTCTGAGTTTGCATGGTATTCTCTGAAAGAATGTGACAAAAGCTACACGATCAAGCCGCTTGATCAAAACATCGCGTCAAGCTGATTGACACGACCTTCAAGCCTTGGGGCGCATCAAGCATCCCATCAATCTTTTCATCAACACTCATTTGTAGCGGAGTTTTTGATTAGTGAACTGCTCCTCCTGGACTGTAATAAATCAGTATTGTGTAGATACCATGGTTTCGAATCAGGATTTGGGGTATCGAGCAGGTGATTGACGGAATGCTTGATCAAAATTGCTCTAGACCATCAAGCGCTCCGTCAAGCCGCTTGACTCATTTAAACTTTCCATCAATCTCCGTCAAGGCTTGACTCAAGCATCAAACGGGTTCCTAGACTATCAATCATGCTTGACACCATTGCTTGATCGCGATGTTTTGATCAAGCGGCTTGATCGTGTAGGAGTGTAGGGGCTGCTTAATACATTATAATGCGAAGGAAGAAAACCCAGAGGAAGAAGAAGATAAACATGGAAGGATCACCCTGGCCGAGAGAGGAATATCCCTTAGCCAAGCACGGACAATGTCCAAGGGTGGACTAGTATCTAAGATATTTAAGATTTGACGCTGTTAGGAAGGCACTACAATAAGAATGTTTCTACAGCTGTCATTGTCTCCAAGCAACGTGTAACATTCGTCGCTTTGTGCACTTCGAGTTTTACTTAAATTGTAAAAGAAAGAAAGCATGAGGTGGTATTGTGTTGTACCTTGAGTTGTATTTGAGCGACGCCGATCATTTCGTTGTCGTGTTTACCAGTGGAGGCAGTAACTGCTATTTCCTTCATCAGCTTACTTAGTCCTTTCACTCCCTTAACACCAGAAATTTTGGTGACTTTCTCTTTTATAGTTTCAGCCGGGTCAAAATCCCTTCAATCACAATTCAGAAATTCATTTTTAAAAAACACTGATACATCTATTGCTTCAATAATCTACAAGGCACAAGTACACGCAAAAAGGAGTGAGAGAAAGCAGAATTAAGATATTGCCCTGGCCTTATCACTTCGTTATCACTTTTACGACATGTATTATTCTCTGGAGAAAATTGGCATAAACAAAAATAAAATATAATTATGGATAAAATGGCTATTTTTTAAGATACTAGCCTAGATACAGTGATAGGAATCATATTGCATTATCTTGTAGGCATCATCATCATTAAATACTTAAGGTTACTGAGGTTTATCATTGGATTCGGTTTATAAGAGAGATGGGCTACCCACTCAGAGCTGCTGATTTTCAGAATGACGAACTAACTTTTTGCTTGAGTACTGAGATTTTCCATCGATTCATTTTCTCTAAGAAATCTGCGGCGTTGACGATATTGCATCCGGCATACGAAGCAGGCTGCCCCCCCCCCCCCCCCCCCCTAGGCCCTGAACCTCCTAAGGGGCAAATGCAGAGGGCGCCTGTTTCAGGAGGGCGCCAAACAATTCGGAACTCTCGTAAATATCGCCTTTTTTTTGCTTGTCGAACTGCGGAATCCAACCTGGCTCGAAGTCGACATAGAAGGAATCACCGAAAAAATGCCCACGGAAAAAATGCCCACGAAAAAATTCCCACAGAAGAAATGTCCAAAATATAATTTTGATATGTCATAATTTTGAAATTTCATTCAAAATATAATTTTGAATGAAATAATTTTAGCAAAATATTATAAAACATATTAAAATTGGTTTTATAATTTTATTATTTTTTTAATTTATAAAATACCGTTATTTAGTCTCATCGTTTATAAGCACAATGAATGAGTCAGTCTCAATTATCATTTTCAATTTTTTAATTTTTCAGTATATTTTTAAATCCAGGTACCATATTAATTTATTTTGTATTATATTTATATATTTCACTAAAATTTGCGTAATACCAAAATTTAAGTGAAAGTGGCGCGGGTCCTCTGTCTGGACAATATGGGCACAGAATTGAAGTAAATTTTCGTACGATGTCAAACAGTGACTGATTCTCTTGAAAAGGAAAAAATGGAGGAAAAGACTTTTCCTCCGTGGGCATTTGTTTAATGAAATTTGGAAGGTAGGTCATAAACCTAATTAGTCTATAAGTTTCAACCGTCTGTGCTCATTGATTTTTCTTCCAAAATCTGTACCATCCTAACTTTAGTTTAGACTTTTTTTGGATTTACAAACCTTGGTAGAGATTTTATTTCAAAAGAAATTAATTAGAATGTGTAGTTAGTTTTGTGTTTAATATTTTAAAATATATGCTAGCTTATTAGAATGATGATTGCCATACAAATCTCTTATAAAGGCTCTATATTATAATACTCTCGTATATTTCTACTGAAATTTACCGAGAAAAGATCATATAATTTTACTCCTTAGTTAGTAAGATAATGAAAGTTAAAATTCATAATGCCTCCGATTTTTTTTAGTAAATGATGTTTTAAGTTTTTAGAATTATTTGTTCTAAAATCGGCCCCCCCCCCCGCGAGAAAATTTTGGGGGCCCCCCCCTCGCCAAAAAAAAAATTATGAGCAAAAAAAAAAAAAACCTCTTGCGTTCAGGATTGGGGGCCCCCCTGGACGTTGGTAAAAGGATAGTAATTCCAGATGGGGCCCCCCTGACACTGGGGCCCCCCCCGCGATAGCCTAATCCTGAATATTTATGGTTTTCTAGACAGGAGTGGGCGAACAAATCGTAATCCTACTGTTGCATCTGAACTTTGTCGGCATACTGATGGACATATCCCTTTAGTACCTGTGGTAATCCACGGTTTGTGACCCCTCTGGGGAAATGTCCTGATTGTCCTTGGTCTGTTATTATGTCTGTTATCTTTTGACTTACGCGGTTTCATTGATGCTTAATCTTTAGGAAAGTATGAATGCTTCAAGGAAATACTAAACCAATATAATTTTTAGTAAATTTTATATTTAAATGTAAGCCTAAGTTTAACATAGCATTCTTTTGTATTAAATCATTTATCCATGTTAGAACTAGTAGTTTTGAGTCTGCGTTCACATTTTATCAAACTCAAAAAAGTTTTTTACCGTAATGGAGGGCATCAGGGCAAGCACAGAATGGATCAAACCACTAATTGTGGTTATAAAAATTATTATTCAACAACATATACCTACCTATAATATATGTATTAACATATTAGTATAAGGATCTTTCAAGGCAAAAATCATTTGAACCCACATTAGTGTATACGTATACGATCCTAGCTTCACAGTCTAATGTATCCTTTGCAGTAGAATTAGATTTTTAGGAACCTTTGCAGCTCCATGTCCAGTGGCGTATCTATGGGCCCGCGCGGGCCCGCATTGCGGGGAGGCCCCCAAATCCAGAAATAACTGGAATTACTATCCTTGTACCAACGTCGGGGGGCCCCCAATCCCCACCCAAGAGGTTTTTTTTTATTTTTTTTTGCTCATCGATTTTCTTTGGCGAGGGGCCCCCAAGAATTTCTTGCGGGGGGGCCCCAATGGTCTAGCTACGCCACTGTCCATGTCACAGTTTTTTCTTACTTACCGTACCTTACATTCAGTAAACTTGGACACATTATGATCGTTCTGAAGAGAGATGTTTTTTATGTCTTCGAATTAAAAAAAATCGAGTACGGGGCACCTCGTAACTTTTCCTTAGCTTGGAGGCCACTAAATTGGTCTTTTATATTGGTTCCATATTTTTTACCGCTTCCAACGATATCCCATACGCCATACTTATGTCAAAAACGTATTTATACTTTCGGTAGATTCTTTCGGTTAATTCTATATTATATTTATTTCCTCTTGAAAATGGAAATTAATAAAATGTTTTTTAACCCTTCGACAGTCGCGCACAAAAATGTCAATAGAATGGTCGCACGGCGTAAAAAAAAAAAAAAAAAAAAAAAAAAAAAAATATATATATATATATATATATATATATATATATATATATATATATATATATATATATATATATATATATATATATATACATAATCAAAATGAAAATAGCTTAAATCAGAGACGGTATCAAATAAGTTACATAAAACACTGTTAAAACAGTATTTTTTTTTTTAAATTCCTTTATCACTATAAGTGCTTAAAAAATATAAGTATAGATTAAAATTTAATTATTATAATTATAGAAAAAAGGGGGGTATAGAAAAATTAGACGCGCGGCGTACTAGGACCGCCTGATAGCAGTTAACTAGTTAAACAGCTCACATCACACAGACAAATTAAGTGAATAGAGGATATGGTGGTATATTTCTGTAAAAAATACGCTAATAGAAGGTTAGGTGGAGCCTCGACTCGCTGTAACTCAGATTTAGTCCCTAATAACTGTGAAAAGTTGGATTGGCGTACTTAGTACGCCGTGCAACCATCGAAGGTTACCTTAATTTACTTTAAAATTAAACATTAAGTACACAGGAATGTATGGAAATTATAAAAACTGTAACTTCTGTGATCACATCTCCTTATTTACATCCATTGATTAAATATATACAAGGTTGATTACTTTATTATATACCCTATAGACCTTAAAGAAGATCTTAAGGCCAGTGGCCCCGGGTACCGTTACTTTTATAGTAATATAACTGCACAAATTCAACACCCCTAATGGCTATTCCACTTAAAAATAGGTTAAAATTTGTTAGCGTTAACAATAAACTAATTATACATATTTAAAAACTACCATTAAACATTAAAGTTTATTTATTTTGGACATTTCTTCCGTGGGCATTTTTTCCGTGGGTATTTTTTCCGTGGGCATTTTTTCCTGGGCTTTTTTTCCGTCTACCACATAGAAGACCCTTCTAGAATTAACATGGCCGCTTCAGGCATCATTAAAACCCCTCAATACGTTTATTTACGTTATAATTTAGAGTAAACTTATTTTTATTGTTAATTAGAAGATAAGAAACCTTTTTCCTTTTGGCCAACTTCGGTGACCTGTAATTACCTGATTGCAATTACCCAAAGAGGGACGGAAATGCCGGTCATATACAAACTTAAATTTTTTTATCGTGACCGGTATGACCTTGCGTCCTCCCTATAAATAGGTATATTATTGTGTAGTACTACGTAAGAAAAAGACGATTACCAAACTTGTAGACATAAGATGTCGGTATTTGCGTCGTCCACTGGCCTAAAACAAATAGAACACACTGGTTAAATAGTTTTGTTTAAATTAGTCCTTGAAAGACACACCAGTGAAAGGAACGATGTTAAGAAAGTAGGGAAGGGTAGGGGAGGTAGGCACTCGGGAGTCCACAATGAGCATATGAATTGTTGGCGAAACAGACAGCACAAAATGAAGTGTGACTCATTTTCGTTTAAAACCCCAGCTTTTATGTGATGTGAGAATATATCATTTTGCGTACCGAGATCCCTTCTGTCTTCTTGTAAAGTAGCATTTTACAGAATTTATTTTAATTTTTATTTTCACTTTTACTTTCACAGAAAGTAGCATTTTGCATGCGGGTGTGGAGTTTTGGACACGAGCAAAGCAAAATGCAGTTTTCGCACGAGTTGCGTACCGTACTTTATCTACGATTGTGGATTTTAATAATAAATACAGAAAAAATGTAAGAAACTTCCTGTAAGTTCAGATTTATCTTTTGATTAAGATGACATTAATTCATTGCATTAATTATTTCGAGAGGCGTATTATTATTCTCCTAATTTTCGTCATAATCACTTAAATCATTCATTGTTTTTCACTAAAAACTCGATATAAACAGCAGTTACATACTTTAATTAAGCAAACAGCAAATTAGTTTTGTTAAATGTAAAAAAACTCGCTAATCGTGCGTTAAGGTGAAGAATTCCTCACCTTATCGCACGGTTATGAAACGCGCATACGCAATGAATACAGCTACGAAAAGAATCACTTTCCACGCATCTAAACAGAGATATTATGTTTATATTTCCTATCAATCGTGGATAAAACGTTTTTATATTTAAATATAGTGTATGAAGTAATATAGTAGGTATATGTACTTAAGTATATGAATAGTTCATTATTCATTAATCTGTTCGTAAAAATAGTTTTATAAACCTTTCAGTTTTTAGAATAACCAGAGGTTACGTACACAGTTTAAAAACATATTATAATGAAAGCAAGCTTACTTACAAGGAAAAGTGCTCTTCCCAAACTGGATATAAGGTTTCTGGTTTAACACACGTGTGGTACTTGTGGGTCGGTGCTGACGACAGAAACAACGTGCAAAATGGATCGCTCAACCCTGAAAAAAAAAAAAAAAAATCATAAATATTGTGTTTGCTAATAAGACATTTATGTAATTGGCAAATTTGGCTTAGGAAAAAGAAATAAAGTTGTGAGAAATTGACAGAATTTTCTATTGCTCATAACTTATACATTACAAATATGTACATCCTTTAAAAAATAAAATAATGATGGACTTCAAAAAGACCAGTTGACTAAACAAAAAAACCAATTAATAAACAGCTTGGTTTTCCGGTGATCCGCGTCACGAAGGGGTTGAAGTCCTTGGTTTCGTTTCCTCTACTGTAAGCATCTTCAGGGGTGTGGTGCATCGTGATGTTTGCTTGAAGCAACAACAAGACATACTGTGTGTTCAGTATGACTTGTTGTTGCTTCAAGTAAACATCACGATGCACCACACCCTTGAAGATGCTTCTAGTAGTGAAAGCTAAACGTCGGACTTCAACCCCTTGGTGACGCGGATTTCACCGGAAAACCAAGCTGTTTATTACGAGTCTACCCAAGGAAGCCTATAAGTACACACAATGTTAAAAAAACAGATCAAGTGTGTGCTAGTCAGCACACAGAGAGGGTCGGTAGGCAACACTCTCAACACTGTATTGTTTAAGTAGTACCTATTGATAGGGCTTTTTAAAATGCTACAAAGCCTACTTTGAACTATCCTATGGGTCTGATATTCTCAAAACACATAAACAAACTTCTGATAAAGTATTTTTTGCCAGTGAACCGGACTATAAACAGAAATACATCCAAGAAAGCATAATTATAAAAAAAAAGTATTTTGTCAATCAAAACAAAAAAAAAAAAAAAAAATTCCCGAAATTTCCAAAAAGTGGTATCTTAACTTTTGGTCGAAGAATGTTCAGGGATTTTTGCATTCCACATAAGCAAGATAGAAGGGGGGGGGGGGGGGGGGGCCCTTTCCACACCAACTTCAAACTCGTCTACGCTCGCCCTATCAAAGTTATAACCAAAAAATTATATATGTTTGTAATCAGCTCGACGTACTCATTCATATAATACAACACACGGTCTCCAGAAAAAACAATTATTTTTTAACACTTAAATTTTTTTACCCGAATTTTTTTGAAAAATAATTTTTTTAAGTCGCTATATTTTTAAAATTTTAGGGTAGGTACTATACACAGTATGCCGAATTTCAAAGTGATTGGACGAATGGTGTAGCCGTGAGAGCAGGCGACAGACGGATGGACAGACAGACACACGCAGGAAAATATAAGGGTCCTTGGTTTTGCCTACGGACCCTAAAAACAGCCTTCCCACGTGTGTCATGAAAACACAGTGGTGGCTTCACGCCTGCTAATACTTCTGATTCCGGCAAAATACTCAAACAGGGCCAGTTTAATATTCTTGTAAGAGAGGCCTGCCGGCCCTTTACGCCTCTACTATCACGTCTCTTGATTACGCTATTTTTCTGCATATATTTTCCGGTACCTCGGCAATGTGATTTCTCGTCCTACCAAATAAAATAAGCAAATTGTTCTAAGACACCCGGATATGGTAATGGAGTTATTTTATTTTCAATCAGCTGTGACCATCTGCCGGGAGTAATGGCAGTGAATTTCAATCAACATCATAAAAAATATATATAATATGAAAACATGTGCACATTAAATGCGGAAACACAGTGAGGAAACACATTGAGGAAACACAGTGAGGAAACTCAGTGAGGAAACACTTACCATTCGGGTCTTTCGGCTTCAACTCTTTTCCCTCGATGATTTCCACATTCAGAATTATATTCGGAGGCTGGAAAAAAAAAAAAAAAAAAAAAAATATATATATATATATATATATATATATATATATATATATATATATATATATATATATATATATACACACACACATATATATATATATATATATATATATATATACAGGGTGGTCCAAAAGTCCCCCCCCCCCTTCTAACTTTTGTACGGTTTGAGATAAATTAATGAGACTTGGGGGATCCGTACCATGTAAAGCGAAGTTTGTTTTCATGCAATCGCGCACTAGGGGCAACCAACCCACTTGGCCCCCAGGCCACCTAACTATAAAATTTCAATTTTATAGTTAGGTATAAAATTGAAATTTTATACCTAACTATAAAAGGCTTTATACCTAACTTATAAAAGTGAAAATAAAAATTAAAATAAATTCTGTAAAATGCTACTTTACAAGAAGACAGAAGGGATCTCGGTACGCAAAATGATATATTCTCACATCACATAAAAGCTGGGGTTTTAAACGAAAATGAGTCACACTTCATTTTGTGCTGTCTGTTTCGCCAACAATTCATATGCTCATTGTGGACTCCCGAGTGCCTACCTCCCCTACCCTTCCCTACTTTCTTAACATCGTTCCTTTCACTGGTGTGTCTTTCAAGGACTAATTTAAACAAAACTATTTAACCAGTGTGTTCTATTTGTTTTAGGCCAGTGGACGACGCAAATACCGACATCTTATGTCTACAAGTTTGGTAATCGTCTTTTTCTTACGTAGTACTACACAATAATATACCTATTTATAGGGAGGACGCAAGGTCATACCGGTCACGATAAAAAAATTTAAGTTTGTATATGACCGGCATTTCCGTCCCTCTTTGGGTAATTGCAATCAGGTAATTACAGGTCACCGAAGTTGGCCAAAAGGAAAAAGGTTTCTTATCTTCTAATTAACAATAAAAATAAGTTTACTCTAAATTATAACGTAAATAAACGTATTGAGGGGTTTTAATGATGCCTGAAGCGGCCATGTTAATTCTAGAAGGGTCTTCTATGTGGTAGACGGAAAAAAAGCCCAGGAAAAAATGCCCACGGAAAAAATACCCACGGAAAAAATGCCCACGGAAGAAATGTCCAAAATAAATAAACTTTAATGTTTAATGGTAGTTTTTAAATATGTATAATTAGTTTATTGTTAACGCTAACAAATTTTAACCTATTTTTAAGTGGAATAGCCATTAGGGGTGTTGAATTTGTGCAGTTATATTACTATAAAAGTAACGGTACCCGGGGCCACTGGCCTTAAGATCTTCTTTAAGGTCTATAGGGTATATAATAAAGTAATCAACCTTGTATATATTTAATCAATGGATGTAAATAAAATTAAAGAATAAAGTAAAAAAGGTGATACGACAACAGTGACAGATTAAAGTATCACCTCTTTTCACAGTACGACAATGTTATTCGTGCGACCTCGGCAAGACATATCCATAACATTAATTGCACTTTACGTCTTATTTAAACTCTCTATTATTTTAATTTATTTTGTTTACGTTTTTGGAGTTATTGTTATTATTCAATGTTATTATTCAGTTAGTCATTTTGTAGTATTAATAAACATTTGAATTATTATTATAGTTACATAGTTATAGAAAGTTATTATGAAAATCAAAGAAAACATAGTTAGAATTGATGAATTGCACATTTAATTTTAATTTTTTTTTTTTTAATATAAGATGTTATAAAGATTTGTTTTTGTTTTTAAAAGTCATTGTACAAATTAAAGGTATAAAAATTTGTAAATTTAGTTATTAATACCTAAATAAATCGATAAATCGAAATCTTAGGTTTTATTTGTGTTGTTTTTCTCCCTTCTAGAGGAAAAATATTGTGCGTACCACGGGAGCAAAAAGTCATAGTACCCTCGTTATGATTAACTCCCTGGTCTAAGCCTCGGGATTAAACTTCGTGGTTCCTTCGGCTGCGCCTCAGAAACCAACAAAAACGTTCAGGGTGTAATGACTTTGTTTCCTCCCTTGGTGCGTAAATAACTATTGATGTCTAAGTTAAGTACTTTAATTTGCATAATAGCTGCACCATACATATCTGGTTTGAACCCCAGACAGGTGCATCATGTTTTACACTTATCACCACATTGAGTATACGTGTAAACTTTGTCCTGGAGTCACCTAATGTGTCACTAGTCACTGAGACTTGAAAATAAATATGATTTTTTAACTGTATAATTAAAATAAGGCCGGATGAGCGAACCAAGCCTGGAGAAGACTTACCTCTCTCTCGATTGCGGTCTGAAGCAATAGCTGGTGCCTGTCATCGTCTAATTTAAAAGCTTCCTTTAAGTACTGAAATATCTCTTCCTTGTCGCAGGTTTCGGCCTCTGATCCGACCATGTGTATTATTTCATAGAGCACCTCTGTATAAAGCTCTTCAATCTGAAACAATACCAAGTTACAATTACTGCATTGTGTTACGAGGTCCTGTAGGTTTACTGTTTATTATATTTTTTGAAAATTTGGCAAGTATCGACTGCATCGGTTTCGCCTAGACGCCAACAAATTAAAAAAGTCGAATTGAGGTAGCAAAGTCTAAATGGCAGAGTGAACTTGAAAAAGAAGAAGCCTGTAGAATAAGTATTCAAATAGGGGTGAGATTTGTAAAAAAAAACCGAGGGACGGAATTAGTGCCGGTTTTAGGAATTTTGAGGCCCTAGGCCAAATTTTACCAGCGGCCCCTCCCCCACAATGTTTTTTCATTCTAGTTTTTATGAACTATAAGTTCTATAATTGGGTTTTCTTTTAATTTTTTTACAAAACCGTTATGGTAAGTTTATTCGTATAGGCCTAACTTAACTTAACTATTGTCAAAAAAAGTATATGTTCTTTTTAATTCTTGAAATACTTATTAAATTGGCTTTACGTACCTACTACAAAATATGTGGTTAGGTTTTAATAAATTGGCCGATAAAACTCACACTTTTTATTGAATTTTATTTTTTTGTAGAACCTTTTTTAAAAACATATAAATGTATAGTTCAGGTGATAGCGTGCAAAAGAGTGTTTGACTAACATCAAGTTAATCTTTTGGTGCCTGTAAAAAATATGTGGTAGGGTAAGTTCGTCTGCTGAACATAAGCTCGTCAGCTTGGCAATAGGCATTTGAAAAAAATTAAAAAATAACAAAACAAAAAAAAAAAACCATAGAAAGCGGCCATGTCCCGGCCATTTTGGTAAACAGTGTGATTTTAATGATCCTGAGTTCAAAATTAGTTTTTTTTATTTTTTTATTTTTTTTTATTATTATTATTCCGGGGGGCTTTTTTCAAAAATTCAAAATTAGTTAGTAGATCAAAAATCAAGTTGATGTTAGCTTGTCACTTGATAAGTGACCACTCTTATTTGGAGTAATAATTGAATAATTAACCTATCAATATGATTGATCCCCAAATTATTTTCAGGTATAAGAAAATACATAGCATACATAACCTTTTTTTAAACAAAATGTAAAAAAATGATTATGTCTTGAACTTACAAAATAGGAAAATCAACTTAATAAATTATTAAATTCTAGTAATTATAAATTAAAAACTGGTAAATTCCTTCGGCTTACAGTTTGAATATACAGCAACATTGTAATATGCCTTCATCAAAGTTTTTTATTAATTCTTCTAAATATTTAATTATTTTTCTAGTTGAACTTTTAGTTATTGCAGGGCCTTTGTAACTTTAATTCAGCTTAATTGAGCTGTCTTTCTCCAAGTCTTTTAGTCTTCGACAAAATTAAATGTATTAGGATTAGCACTATAAAAACTGGCATTAAATTTGGTGTGAAAGCTTTCGCATGCATTAGTAGCTAACTGATAACTTGATGTTTTTGACGCCCATGTTTCAGGTGGGAACTATTCTTCTTTGTCAATATATGTTTCTACAATATCATCCATAAAATTTTGAATTCCTTCGTTTATCTCCGAGAGAGGAAAGGTTTATTTAGTAGAGGAATAGAAAGGATTATGTTGTAGAGTAGAGGATTAAAAAGGAATATGTGGTAGTGGTTCAGGAATATAAATTATCGCCCAATTTTCTTTGTGTAATAATTTTTGTAAAGTGTTTGAACGAGTTATTCACCTTTCTTTAGCTCCTGCTCTCGATCCTTGGATTCATCACAGTCAACATGGCTTTCGTCCCGCTAAATCTTTGCTCAACTAGTACTAACCTAGTCTCTTTCTTTTCTAGAGTCGGTCCGGCGGTACCTAATGGCGTAGGTATCTGTATCGCAAATGTTTTTATAAATATGAATCTCTGTGCAGCAGATTTGGTCTAGAGTCTCTCACGGAAAGACGTAATGCTTTTCAGGCTCTGTTTCTGGCAAAGGCCCTCGCTGGTTCCTGTAGATGCGAGGAGATGAGCCAAGTTGTTGTTCTTGCTGCTGGTAGACTTATTATTATATCCGCGACCTCACACCTTTAAATCCTCTTGTCCTTGTCCGCTGTGTCACATCCCTTAATCCTTTCCTCAGTCACATTAACCAAGTCCATGAAATTTCTTCCCTTCGCTCCGTTTTTTCCTTCAGTCAGAGATAAATTTTAAAGTTATCAATATTTCCTTTTCTTTTTTGTCTCCATTTATTCCCCCCTTATATCCTATCCGATCCCTGGTTTACTTAATTATTAAAATATTTATGCTTCGAAGCTTTGCCGTTATCATTATTATTATAACTTTAATTTGTGTACTTATATTTTATTAATTGTTTATGTTATATTATCCATATTATGTTTGTTTTGTACTGATCTTTGTTATTTATGCTTTAAAGCTTTGCCGTTATCATTATTATTATAGCTTTAATTTTTGTACTTATATTTTATCATTTTTATTTTTAATCACTATTTGTTATCACTATCACTTAATTGTTTACGTTATATTATCCACATGTTTGTTTTGTACTGATCTTTGTTATTTATGCCTCAAGAGTGCCTCACTAGTGGCGGTTTGCCGTTGAGGACTCTCAAAATATTTATTAAATAAATAACTTAGTAAGGGAACATATAGGATTATATAGTAGAAGAATGGTAAGAATTATGTAGTAGATGAATAGAAACGATTATGTTGTAGAGGAATAGAACGGAGTATATAGTAGAGGAATAGACAGGATTATGTAGTAGAGGAATAGAACGGATTACATAATATGTAGTAGAGGAATAGAACGGAGTACATAATATGTAGTAGAGGAATAGAACGGAGTACATAATATGTAGTAAAGGAATAGAGCGGAGTATACAGTAGAGGAATAGACAGGATTATGTAGTAGAGGAATAGAACGGATTACATAATATGTAGTAGAGGAATAGATCGGAGTATATAGTAGAGGAATAGACAGGATTATGTAGAAGAGGAATAGAACGGATTACATAATATGTAGTAGAGGAATAGAACGGAGTACATAATATGTAGTAGAGGAATAGAACGGAGTACATAATATGTAGTAGAGGAATAGAACGGAGTATATAGTAGAGGAATAGAACGGATTACATAATATGTAGTAGAGGAATAGACAGGATTATGTGGTAGAGAAATAATAGGGATCACTTGAAATGTTCAGTCTAGGATTTTTTGTTTGTATGTCCATTGAAGGCGCCATCTTGATTGTGTATTAAGTAACACGACTTTTCCTAGTTATCCATAGAATAGTAGTCTAGGACCTCTCTCCAGTAGTATTTTCTGCACTGGGCCCAGCCATCTGAATCTTCCTCCATCTCCAATGTACATCATAATAAATTGCTCCAAAATTTGTCTACTGACCTTACCTTCCCAGTGCCGTCACCAGGGGGTGCGACCCGCACCAGGTGCCATGACAAGAGGGGTGTAAGATTTAAAATGCACTTTTCATTTAATGCCATTTTTAAAAAATAACTTTTTGCTTCAGTTATAAAATGTTGAAGATAGTTGATAAACGGGAACAGGAGCTGATTGAGACTGTGAGACAAACGATAGGCTTACCGTGACAAGGATCAGAGTAGGGTTATAGGTTTGAGTGATAACTGTTGGTAGAGTTGTAGGGTGATAAGGGGGAAGGGGTGCGCACGAGGCTAGTGCGCAGACGTAAACAGCGAAAGATTAATCTGTCAAGAGAGCGGTGAACCGTGTGTTGTTCTGTGACTTGACTACTACTGTACTGTGCACGCATCATAATAGATAAAGATAAAAGTAGTGGAAGTTTATCAGTGTGTTTTGTGTTTGTGTAACACAAAATCTAAATATGTGCCCCAAACATTGAATATTGCGGCTTTGAGACTATAAAAATAGTATGTTTTAGCTATATCATTTCAACGGATTATTATAATCAGAGCCGCCGACGGGGGGCGGCAAGGAGGGAAATTGTACGGGGCCCGGGCCTCCTGGGGGCTTCTTTACAACCAAAAAGACAAGAAGCTATTGTGATCAGTGGCATAACTGTGGGTCCAAATTGCGGGCCGGCCCCTGGTGCCATGGGGCCCCCCAATCCAAAAAGCAACATTAAATTACTATCTTTGTACCAATGTCGATAAGGCCCTTTTATAGAGCATAATACAATCAAACTTTGAATTATACTCATGTACCATTTATAGTGTGATGTCCTCTTTAATATAACTATAATATTTGCTGAGTTTGTCTTCAGCAAACTCATTTACCATTGTCAGGGGGCCCCATTCAGTTCTGAACGCAAATGTTTTGTTTTTTTTTACTCGTATTTTTTTTTCGACGAGAGCCTTTAATGCCCTAGCTACGCCACTAATTGTGTGAACTTAAAATTATTTGTAATGAGTACGGAAGTTTGAATTCTTGTGTTTCATTTAGTTACTTAGATTTTTGTGATGTTTTCATCTTATTCAATACGGTGAATGTTAATTTAAAGGAGAGAAACTGACAGACAAATCAATCCAATCGCCAGCTTGGTTTCTCGCTCCACATTCAGCGTAGGAATGAGTTGAGGGGTTGTAAGGGGGGGGGGGATGCACTAGAGCCCTAGAAGAATCCAAAAAGCCCTCATTCATTAAAATCGGTTCAGTAGTTTAGGCTGTAGGTGTAGGTGCGTCAACGTAAAATGAAGGAAGAACAAGAATAAGAATAAGAAGTCATCAAAACTACCATTTTCGAACCTATTTTTCTCTACTTCTACTTGACCGATTTCGACTTATTTTTTATTTTAATCTACAGGACACGGCCTTCAAAGATATTATAAAAATATTTAGGTACCGTATTCCACGCTGCACACCCTCAAAAACCCTAGTTTGTTATCTACAGTATATACACTGGCAGCTTTTGTGAAATTATGTCTTTTTGACTTGGGCGGAACGCTGCTGCGTTCCTAAATAAGTCCCAGGCAGAGAAGACAAGAACAGTATAAAAATTCAAGTTTTGTGTGAATAAAAAAGATGTTCAAAGTACGCGCAGTTTTATTGATTTGAATACTAATACATATTATATGAGCCTATCAATGTCGTGTAGAACTTAGTAAAATCGCCCCATTAACTTAAGAGGCGGGAATCGCGATCGTGATACGGGGTGTTAACTGTGACAAATGACAGTCCGCACCAGGTGACAGACGTTCTGGCGACGCACAGTGGTGCCTCTGGCGAAAAAACCTAATTTTTTGAAGATTTCCGAAATTTATTTTTGTTATTTTGGCAATATAGGATAGCTAATTAGCATGTTTATCCTCATTATCGGCAATTAGTCATTCATGTATTCAATCAGGAGCTTTCAAAGTTCATGTTTGTTGCATTGCAGAAATATTGCAAAAAACGTAGATAGATTTGTAATTTTGATTTATTTTTATTTTCACTAGATCGAAAAAAAAAATTATAATATAAAAAATTCATCTCTGTAAGTTGTGCTATATTTAATGTTCTATGAGGTTTAGCTAGGATTTCCTAGACTATAACTTAAAAAACGTCATGTTTTTGTCAAGTTATAATTTACATAAATCTATCCTGTAGAACCTTATTAACAACCTAAAACAAGAATCAGTTGCCCTAATCTGCCCGTTTGGATTTCATATTTATGTATGTATATATATAAAATAGTCCTTAAGAAAAACATAACTTATTACTTATGAACAGTTATTTTTATGAACAGTTAATATTAAAAAATACACTTTAGTCGCTTTCCTCACCAGTATTTCCTATAAATAAATAGTATTTTCTTAGAGGCTCTGGAGAGGGGGGGGGGGGGGGGTCCACCCCGGCCCTCTCCCTTTGGGCGCGCCACTGAACTTAGGTTATCATGCAAAGTTCTTGGGCAATAAAACTATTATTTGTTAATTATTTCAAGTTGTTTTAATATTCGGATTGTGTTATTCTTTTAAGTATTTGTTGCTTATATACATGCTATGTATAGAGAGAAAAGTACCATGAAAAGCAAAAATGATGTACAATTTAAGGTCTCTTGGGTCCAAAAAAAAGGTTATTTTCAAAAAAATGGCTCTTTGCAGAGGTGTGGAGTCTAAATTACTGGGCCGATTTTGATGACATTTCGCATTTATATTCAGAAAAATCATACCCCAAGGTGGAATCGAGACATGAATTTAAGCTCAATTTAAGCGCAAATTTGGGATCCTATAACCACCAGACATCTGAAAAAAACTTTTGATTTTTTTGAAAACGGTTCAGATGATTTTGAGTAAAAAAAATAAATTCAAATTTTTAAGTTTTTGGTAGTATTCATACTACAAATTATAGTTACCAATAACTACGGGGGGCATACAGAGAAAAATAACCCCCCCCAAAAAAAAAAAAAAAAAAATCAAATGTAGTCCATTTAAATACGAATTCAACTTTATAAGCCGTTTTTCGGGACGATTACGTATATTATATCTAGTCGTATTGTATTAGGTTTTTATTTCTCCAAGTTTTAGTTTATAATTTATTTTGTTTTGACGTTCTTTTTAAATTTGTTAATATTAATGGACAGGTAGATGGTTTTTAAATTTGTTAATATTAATGTGACAGGTAGATGGTTTTTAAATTTGTTATTATTAATGTGACAGGTAGATGGCTATTAAATTTGTTAATATTAATGTGACAGGTAGATGGTTTTTAAATTTGTTAATATTAATATGACAGGTAGATGGTTTTTAAATTGAATATAATTGATGTTTATTTAGTGATGAGAAAGCTGTGTTTTTTGTTGAATCTAACTGGGACCTTAATTAGGCAGGAATCTGAGTTCGGACAGAGCCCTGTTCCTGACACTAATAAACTAATAACTAACAGATGCAATAACCTTGCTAACTCTTATATATACAACACGCACACCAGACTCACACAACACTACAAACATAATTCTAAAGCTCGCTTTTACGTGTCCATCCCTACCCTTTATACTCATTTCCAATTTTATTTATTAATCATTATTTTATTTTATCGCTCCATTGAGTGTTTTCGCTGGAAATAAATCTTATAAATAGGGGAGACCGGGGCTGGTTGTTACATGGGGTAGGTTAGTACAAGCTGAATTTAATTTGAACTGAGGTGGAGAGGTCTACAATGCATATCTCAGTCTGTCAAGGACAAGAAACCTTAGTTCTTCTGTTATCAGCTTGAGGTCAGGTCCCTTCATTCTACAGATATGTACTGATTTATGTTTTAAACCCCTAAAAGTAAAAAAACTCGGAACTACAAAATTTGATCTGCAGTCTTCATTTGTTTTAATGTTGCTTTAGTAAATAGTAGATTGAAAACAATGTTCATTGAGCTTATTTATCACAATTTATTAGTTTTTTTAAACTTATATGGGCAGAAGCTTTACTGCGTCCAAAATGGCAGCACGGGGCTGGTTGTTACGGGGTAAGTTGTTACACTGTAACAACCTGCCCCATTACTTCTTATCAATAACCAACCCTAGGAATGTAAATTATTATTAAATAACTGTTTAAACCGAGACTTTGTTCAACTTTAACTTATAATGAACAAAAACTATCAGAAAAAAAGATAAATTTTTATCACCAAACGGGTATCATTTTCTTATTTATACAGTAGAATTTCGCCATTTTCTTATTTATGAGTAGTATAAAATGAATTACAAGTAAATTAAAGCAAACTGTTTAAAATTCACTTATAAGGTAAACTTTTTTTCTTTTTAATTTTATTTTTAGGAATTAGCCTCAAGTTGTTTTCGAGCAGGTCGAAGTTCAGCGGTTAAATATGATTAACTTTTAAAAATATTTTGCTTTCTTCTCTATTTAAATGGTTTTGACAAATTTTAAGAGTTATTATTTATCAATTTTTACTTAAATTTTATTATTCTTTTGTGTCCTTACCTATTTTTCCTATTAAGTACCTTGATATCAAACAGATTGTTGAACTTGATGTTGTTTAATTTTTCTAACCCAAGCAACCTAATGTAATTAAAGTTCTTGAAATCATATTACTTGAATCTAAAATGTATAAAAATAGGTGTTCGAATGAGGTACTTGATAAATTCAAGACATTTGGAACGTCATTAAATAATTTCTAACAACTCTCAACACGCAAGTTCCTTTACCAATATAACTGTAACAGCTTGCCCCAATACCTGTAACAACCTACCCCTCCATAGCGGGGTAGGTTGTTACAATTTAAGTTATCTCAGATTATAAATCCCTGCGACAAGAGACGTGAATATTAAGAGCCGAAAAAAAATTGTGGTAGCCAAGAGTTGGTTTTAAAGAACTAATGCTAAATTACTTTCATAAAACTTATGGCATGGCCAAATAAAAATAAATAATAAAAAGTGTAACAACCAGCCCCGGTCTCCCCTATCCATATTTCACGTTAAAATGCCTCATATTCATCTGTAGGTACTGCTTGCATTATTGTGTAATACAATATTATTGTCTATAATGTGAATTAATTAGGTGAAATTTAACTTAAAAAATAATCAATTGTGAATTTACTATAAATAATTGATATCTGTGTACTGTGAAGTCGAGTGGTTAGCGTACTGGCAAAACTCTGACCAGAAACAAAGGTCATTATCAATGTACCTGGAAATGGTTGGAATTCCCAGGCAAGTAACAGGTTCACTCTGATGATTATTCTTAGAGGTTATGGTTATGAGTGAAGTGACCTGTATTATACAGGAAGAAGCAGGTTTGCTCAATGTACCTCCCTACGCTACGTAGTCTTTGTGTCCGAGGTTAGAACCCGGGCCTTCCGGCTTAATTATGTTTTAACCACGCGGGTTAACAAAGATACTATATTGTAAAATATCATATGATAAGGGAATACAATTTTTTTTCACTGATAAAGCTTAGAACAGCATGTCAGCTAATTTTTACGCTTGTATACTGTGAACACATATCATAAATCATAACTAAGAATTGGAAAGTGTCGACTGTGAAATAATTAAATAATATTTTATGGATAGCGAGGATCAGTCAAAAGTAAAAAAAAAATACGTGTGGTGTCGCGGGACACCCGGTAGGAATGAAGTTCGTTACATTTTTAATTAAATATAAATTATAAAATCACACTGCTAACTAATTATACATGGCGGAGTTAGAAAAGAGACAAAATTAAAAGTAATGAAATGTTTGTACCTAGCAGAGTTAAGGCAAAATTAAAAGGAAATCATTATTTGTATAATTAAAGTAAGCGTCTTACTATAAATATATATTAAATATAAGAAAAAAGTTTATCATGATGAGTTTATAGTGAAAGAGTATGTTTGTTAAAGGAGTTTGGATTGAAATAGGACTGTTTTCTACCTACCCGGCCAATTAATTTAAAATATTATAAAATATATCTCTTCCCTACTCTACAGCTTCTGCTTGTATCAGGGTGAAATTTTACATGATTATATTTTATTTATTTACAAAACAAAGTGACATTTTTTACATATATAACAAAAATAATCAAAACAAGTCAAGTAACAGGCTTCCGTAATAACACTTTTTCCCGTCTTTTGAAGCTTACGTTTACGCGAGCGTTGCGCGTGAATAGTTGGGCGGATAACGTTTTCCGACGAACTCAGCCTGGGCACTGGTAAAATGAACATGTGTACCAAATTTCATCTAACTCGGTGATCTTTTACTCAAGTTATCGTCATCTGTAGATTTCGTGACGGTGATTTTGTGACAGTTATTTTGTGACGGTGATTTTGGTCGTTTTTTTCGGATTCACTCCCGGGCTCCAGAACGTGCCATAAGGAACTTCGTTCCAAAAACACAACGTTTTAGTTTACCGACGTTTCGGAATAGTACATTACGCGTCTAGTGCGGAAAGTAGCATTTTGCACGCGAGAGTGGAGTTAGCACCCGAGCGACAGCGAGGGTAGTAAAACCAAACGAGCAAAGCAAAATGGAGTTTTCGTACGAGTTGCGTACCGTACTTTATCTACGATTGTTGGATTTTAATAATGAATACAAAACATCATTAAATATACACTTAAAACTTGATCAAAACAGTTACTTTAATCAAACAAACAGCAAATTAGTTTTGTTAAATGTAAATAAACACGCAAATCGTGCGATAAGGTGAAGAATTCTTTTCTATTTCCGCCCTACGGCGGAAAAAAAGAAGAATTCTCCACCTTATCGCTCGATTGTGAAACGCGCATGCGCAATGAATATAAAACTACGAAAAGAATCACTTTCTACGCATCTAAACAGAGATCAAATGTTTAAATTTCGTATCAATAGTAGATAAAATATATTTATCTACGATTGATACGAAATATAAACATTATATCTCTGTTTAGATGCGTAGAAGGTGATTATTTACGTACTTGTATTCATTGCGCATGCGCGTCTTATAGTTCTGAAGAATTCCTCTTCTTTACCACGCTAGCGCGGTAAAGAAGAGGAATTCTTCAGCTTTACGCACGATTAGCGAGTTTGTTTACATTTAACAAAACTAATTCGCTGTTCTTGTACTAAAGTAACTGTTTATATCGAGTTTTTAGTGAAAAACAATGAGTGAATTAAGTGACTTAGTCGAAAAGGTGGAGAATAATACTCCTGAAATAATTAATTCGGCAAAAAATACAACTCATGAATTAATGTCTTTGTCAAGAGAGAGATACAAACTTACATACATCAAGTTTACTTTTTTCTGTATTTATTATTTAAATCTAACAATCGTAGATAAAGTAAGGTACGCAACTCGTGCGAAAACGGTATTTTGCATTGCTCGTGAGGTTTTACTACCCTCGCTGTCGCTCGGGTGCAAACTCCACACTAGCATGCTAAATGCTACTTTCCGCACTCGACGCGTAATGTGTACTATTCCTTCTCCAGGATAAGATTCTGAGTGATTTTATTTTTCATGGTAAGTTTACAACATTTGGGAGGTATAGAGCGGGGGTAACAACTCTATACCTCCCAACTGTTGACTGTTGTTACCCCCGCTCTATACCTCCCAGTAAACTTACCATGAAAAATAAAATCAATTAGGATCTTACCCTGAAGAAGGAAATATATTTTCCGAAACGTCGGTAAATTAAAACATTGTATTTTTTTACTTTTGACTGATCCTCGCTATCCATAAAATATTATAAATAATAACGACTACGGGAGATGTGGGTTCAGCACCGAGTCCGATAAGAATAGGTGGATTTTTCTCGGTTTCGGATATGAGAATCTAAGTTGGTTTAACACAGAGAATAACAGGGGTTTTCCACGACCAACGAGAAACACAGAGCTGGCTTGGCTACAAAGTTGCGGCAGTTTCGATTCAACGAGTATTCTGCCAAGTGTGACACTGACTCATTCATACTGAACAGAACACCTGCCTCCGCTTCCAAACTTCCTGCGTGTAATCCCTCTTCTAAGGCTGAGAACCGATTTCAACCAGCGTACATAGGCTACAAAATATTGAAAGAAGCAGTCAAAACATCTATTCTCTACGATTTATTTAACGATATGCTTTCATCGTATAGTTCAGTCGAATCTTCTAAATACCTTAATAACGGTCTCTACTCTGATTACATACAATGGTATATTCAACAGTATCACCTTCAAACCGTAAACACACACACACACACACACATATATATATATATATATATATATATATATATATATATATATATATATATATATATATATATATATATATATATATATATATATATATATATATATATATATATATATATATAGAGAGAGAGAGAGAGAGAGAGTGTTTTATGAAGTTCTCCCGACACTAATGGAGCATGTTCTTCATAAATAAGTTTATGTAAACATAATGTGTTCGATTCAATTTATTTATTGAGCTACACCAATTTGTTTAAAAATTGTGGGCAAGTGTCATCTTAACGGAAAAATGTGTTTACAGTTTTTTTGTTAACGCTGCAACGCAAGACACAAATTAAAGATTACCGTACGAAGGTAAGGAATACAACGCGAGCAAGTCACAGGCGTGCGGACAAATATATTTAAATTGGTGGTGCAATTTTCGAAAATCTTTTGAATTAATGATGTACTGTTATTAGAGATGTTCAAAAAATAAAAATTAAATGTCAATTTTTTTTTTTTGAGAAAGTATTGCGATGGCGCGAAAATTCGATTTAGAGATGTTGATGGATTTACACGTTTTGAGGTCACGTGAGTCCAAAAAAGTGGTTTTTAAAAAATGTCTGTCTGTCGTCTGTCTGTGCAGACGCCTAGAGCTTAAAACTACTGGGCCGATTTTGACAAAATTTGGTATACATGTTTAAAAAAATCATACCCCGAGGCGAAATCGAGAAATGAATTTTTCCTCCAAATTGGAGGGCGCTACCCCCCAAAAACTCTGAAAAACGTGAAAACAATAATTCATTTCTCGAATCGGTTCCGACGATTTTGATTAATAAAATTCTAAAATGTAGTCCATTTAAATACGAATCTAACGATATAAGCCGTTTTCCTGATAAAATAGCTTTAAACGCGGAGGGAGTGAGGCCGGGTTCGATTCCCCGCCGAGGAGGCAATGTTATTTTTATGATGTAATTTGATAAAATGTTCAATAATAATTAAATGTACCTATGAAAACTAATAAATGGAAAACACTGGGCCAAGTAAGTATGAACTCTTATATGAGAATGTTTGCCTGAGTGGTCTCTGACCGATTTTTTTATTTTATTTTTAAATTGGTATACCTCAATAAATAAAGTGAATCGGGCCCATGCTCACATCAACTTTTTTACTATAAATACCATTCTCCGTAAGTGCCTGGAGAACTTCATGAAATACCCCAAATGTAATAGACATTTTAAAAGTTTTGAAATAGAATGATCATAATAAACTGACCTTTATCTCTGTAAAAGAATCCTGTTGTGATAGATCAACAAAAAATGTTTAGACACTATAAAATAGTACCAATGTATTTTTAGTACTGTTAAAAAATTAAATTGCAAAGGTGTGTTACCATTAGTTACTCATGTAAATCTAAAAAACATCAAATAATATCATATAATCACACCACAGTCAAATTCATATAAGGTAAATAATTTAAATTTTTAATTGTTATTAATTTGTCGATATTAAATGTTATTTTATGAATAATTAAAATTTGTTGTTTTGTAAAGTTTTAAACTGTTTTAAACTCTTTCGATATAATTAGTAAATACAAAATTGTTAAAACGATTACTTGTTCACAATAACGTATAGAAGCGTGTTTCATTTCTTGTTTTGAAAGGTATTATGTAATAAATGATAAGTATTATTATCTGTTGAGATTCGGTTTGTCCCCTACAAAATTTGGCGTTTAGAGTCGCTGGGGCCTAAACACGGTTTTTTACGAAATCGTGTAAGAAATGAGTAGCCTAAACGACTTCTAGCTTCGGTTCTGCATCGACCCAAAATTAGATTTTTAGACATATTTCTATGAATCTAGGCATTTTTCCTCCTTGATAGGCCAATCGGTCTAACGTAAAATTCCGGCGTCAAAGTAACTTATCTCAGTTATCAGTGTCATGGAGATAAGCCATTCTGGCTAATGATGGGACATTTCTCTGATCTTATCTAAATTAATAACATAATTTTAAATCTAATATTCCTAAGACTTTCTAACTGGGATTTCCAGTAACAGGGCCGAGAAACTAAAACTTCATCGTAATACCGACAGAGCAGCTCTCGGCTGAAAATTTGCTTTGCAAATAGTACATCGTGTACTAATAGTACATAGTACAATAGTACATCGTAGTACTTTGCAAATACGACATCGTGTAGAAAAACAAATACCTATTTCAAGTATAATTGCTCGTAACCCAAACATTCATATCAATCAGTTAACGCAATCAAATCGATATATATTTGGAAAATTGTAAAATGCTGAGTAAAACGACATTGTATTTTTTGTGCTTGGTAGGAACCGGCGCGGCGAAGCCGAGTGCTTAGAGCGCTCTTTAACTCTCGCTTGTAACCAAGGTCATTATTAATACCTGGCACCGGTTCGAATTCCAGCGAGGTAAGACGTGTTTCACTCTGATGATCACATCAAGAAGATGTGTAAAGTGGCTGACACCCCCTCCCCCTCCCACGGGTTTGGTCAATGGACCCACCTGCGAGGTCTATGTCTTTGGGTTACCCGCCTTCAAGATCAAATAAGAGAGACATTAATCGCCTAAAACCTTGTGGGTTTACAGTAGATAATATTTTGATGCTGAAGTGATGCCTTGTACCCTCTACGGTCATCACTAATGTGTCAATTATATTAACAATAGATCCTTATTAAAACAACTTGTCTTATTCTGACATTCGGTTTGCGGTTAGACAATATTCATTACGGTAAAAACAACACGATAATGATATTAATAATAGAATATCACTATTAAACGGATGCATTGTGCGGTATGAAGTATGTGGAATACCTGTCAGATTGCCATGTGCTTCACTGTTCCCTATAGACCATGATGTCAAAAATAACTACCTTTACTCACATTGATAATTCGAGGGGTTTAAAGCTCAAACATTCCGTTGTTACAAGTATTATAAAAAATGCTTACTGTCATCGTTTGCATTATCATGGTTGCCTGCCGTTTAAGTTCTTCTTTCTTCACCCCCCTGTAACTCGGGATGCGAGGAGTCGTTCGACCGAGCGACCGCTCGGGCCTCGTCGGGCCGTTCATATTGTGGCGACGGTTGAGACCCGAAGGGACTCTTTACCGATCTAGTTAGACGCCTGTATCAACGCACATAGCGACGCCGACGGTTCTATGCATGGCTACTTCGGACCGACTGAAGGGAATAGGAGCTGCACGCCTCCCCACTCTCATGCCGGACCCGCTAAATATACCCGGTGGGTTTTCCTCTTGTATCTAGGCAGCCGGGACCGAGATGTCACAACGTGAAAATCCGTCAGGCAGTGACGTTCGGAGCATGTTTTCGGACCGAGTCTCACCGAGTTGCAAGGCGCCTCGCCAATATTTTGGACCGACGCCAAACTTCTATTTAGAATAGTTGTTAGTTTCAAAAAGCCTAAAATCTGGGTCTGACCATCTGGTCAAGACATCTGATTTTTGTTTTATCTCTAAAAGAGTTTGTTGTTTATTTAGTGAGTTTGTAGTTGTTTATCTCTGATTGTTGTTTTATCTTGTAAAAGAGGCTAAGGCTGATGCTGACCTAATAAGACCGCGCTGAATTCACAATTAGTAATCAGGCCGGCCTTTTCAGCCAATGAAAAGGAACAATTAAGATAGAGGATCTACACACACCAAATTCGTTAAAAAAAAATGTTTCATAGCGATATTTTTATTAAAGAACTACTTGACCTGTAAACACGTATATACAGGGTGGGCCAAAAAAAACTGCACTTTTTTGAACATTTATAGCTCAGCTTCTGTAATAGATAAAGATATTGGGTTTGCGGGGTCTGATAACTACATTCTTCTACTTCTAATTTCATATCAATAACTTAATAAACTATTGGGTGAAAGCCATTCATTGACGGTTTGAATTAGGGCATTAGGGTCATAGAAAACGTGCGGTGACGCAGGACACCCGGTAGGAACGAAGTTCCTTACGCTTTTCATTAAATATACATTTTAAAATTGCACTGTTGAGTTATACGATACTAACTACTTATACATGGTGGAGTTATAAAAGAGACTAAATTAAAAGTAAAACTAACTATTTCTACTTAGGGGAGCTAAGGAAAAATAAGAAATGCATTTTTTTATCATTGAAGCGAACGTCTTGCAATATATAATGTATTGTATATTAAGAAAAAAGTTAATCATAATGAGTTTATAGGTGAAGCAGATGGTTGTAGTGATGGAACACGACTGTTCCCTCAGACTCCGCCAGTATATTACTCCGATTTAAAATATTATAAAATAAATCACTTTACTACACAAATACTTCTGCTTGTATCAGGTTGAAATTTTACATGCCTGTTTCAATTGTACTTGAGACGATGTGTATGATTTTGTATTAAAATCGTTAAGTTAGAACGTAAGATATCGGTAAAAACGTTGTTTTCTCAATTTTAAAGGTTTTGGCCCGCTTTAATAAATTTAGCCATCTTTAACACTTCATAGCGGTGTCGGTGTTGGTTTTACTAAAAAAATGTATTTTATAAAAGTTGTTTGTCTCATTTAATAGATTAAGTAAGATTTTTTTCCCGTTCTGAAATTCCAATTTTACATTTGAAGTTCACGTTTACGCGAGCGTTGCGCGCGAACGCTTGGGTGGATAACTTTGTCCAAGGAACTCGTTCTGGGCATTGGTAAAATGAACATGTGTACCGAATTTCAACATCTTTTACTTTTTACTCAAGTTATTGTCATCGGTAAATTTCTCGACTGTCGGTTTTGTGACGGTCAGTTATGTGACGGTCGTTTTTTCGGATTCACTCCAGGGCTCCAGACGCTGTAACGTGCCACAAGGAACTTTGTTCCAAAAAGTCGTTGTCCGGGTAGTTTTTATAAAATATATATGTATTAAAAAAATGTATCAGTAATCAGTTGGATTTAGGTCTAGACTGTTGGGCGGCCACTCGTCTGGCTGAATGAAGTCAGGGCAATTCTTTTACAATTGTTATACCAAATACCAAAAACACGTTTATTAGCAGAAAGAAAGGTCACATTTTAGTGGTTCTGTTATGGTGAGCGAGTGGTGATGTTACGAGTGGCCGCCCAACACTCCAGACCTAAATCCAATTGATTACTCTGTCTGGGGTTGGTTTGAACAAAGAGTGTCCGTAAGAGGCAGAATAAAGCACGTAGATGAACTTTGTACCAGGATTCTTCATGCGTCAATCAACTATTGCTGGGGGTCATAACCCAAAAGAAAAGGATAGTGCAGGCTGTCGTAAATGAGCAAGAAGGACATATTGAACTATGCAACAAGTAAATCTGTAAAATATGCTTTTTTTTCTTTTTTTTTAAACATTCATTTTTAAAATACATTTATTTTATCAAAACTACCCTGATAACGTCTTTTATTAAAACCCTAATTCAAACCGTCATTGCATGGCTTTCACCCAATAGTTTATTTAGTTATAGATAAGAAATTAAAAATAGAAGAATATAGTTTTCAGACCCCCCCCCCCCCCAAACTCCTAATCCCTATCTATTACAGAACCTGAGCTATTAGTGTTCAAAAAGTGCTGTTTATTTTGGCTCACCCTGTATTTATTTAGGTCAAAAAGAACCCCTAAATATTTATACCCCCTCGTACCGTTGGAATGACTCTGAAAAGTCCTGCGAAAGGATACTTTGAAATCTTAAATACGAACTCCCATTTGATGCGGCAGAATCGGGTAGTCAAAGCTTTATCAAACAAAAAATAATTTTATTCCAAAACTTTTCGATTAAAGGAATTAGATTTACTTGAGAACGAAGAGTAATTGGTCCAATAGTTCCACAAGTTGCACAATGATGTGCTCTCGATGTTTAATATCGATGCACCAGCCTCTCTAATACAGATTAAGACATGGCATGTTTTTCGGGTTTATCAAACACGGTGTGTTAGATCCGCAAACTTAAGTGTCGCTACAAGACCAATTTGGCATTTGTATAAATAGTAAAGATCAGAGAGCGCATTATCAGTTCTTATTTTTGGGACTTGTGGAGGATTAGAATAGACCATTTCTCCCCCTCTTTAGATAATGATAATTCTATAAAAGTTCATGACAGGAAGTTTTTGACGAAAATGATTTTTTGTTTGATAACGATTTGATCTTTGATATACGAGTCTGTCATAAAAAATGGGGGATCTAAATTAAAAGATAAAATTTGCTTTTCACTATGCTTTTAAGGACCTTTCCAAGGGTACATAGATCGCAATGCTTTCGGCAATTTTGGGATGACTAACTTTAAATTCTGTTTCCTGTTGAAGAAAAAACAGCTGCAGAAACAGTTTCATTGCATCGGGAAGCTTATTAAAAAGAAGCTCTTAGCCAAACAATAGTATATGAGTGCTTTGTCCGGTTCAGAAATGGCCAAATGTCACACGAAGATGAACCTCATTCGGGTTGCTCCTCAACGTCATGAACAGAGGAAAATGAACGGCATGGCATCATGATTGACCACTGAAGAACAATTGAATTTGTTCCTCAGGGCACTAGGGCACCACTGTGAACTTACATTACTATATGCAAGGCCCGAAGTACTAGCGTGAGTAAGTGAGAAAACAAACTATCTGAATCCGTATGATGAAGTCTGGCTCATGATGACAACGCGCCTGCCCATCCACTCAGGATTCCCCAAGCTGAGTGAGGCCTGCCAGGTGGGCCGTGGGATCCAGTTAGTTAGTCTATAGTTATCTCTTGGCTGGTTTTATTTACATAAGATTATTGTTATGTGTCACACTAACAAGAATTTCGTGATAAAAGGCAACCAGTAATACTACCGCCCACTTACCGGGTTGGCCTACAGGGTAGTAGGCCTGTCGAGATGAAGCCCAGGATGGGGCCCTGCATAAAGTAATAAGTGTCCCACGACTATTGACTACTAGGGTCCGTAGGCAAAACCACTAAAATTAAACGCAGTGTCGTATACAAATTTGTATCATTGTGCTGCGACGCTCAAATGAAGAAATAATATTTATTATTTGATTTAAGTTTGTGGTGTGTATTTGCCAAGTCAGAAAATGTTTTTAAATTTAAACGTGTAGAGGGATTTGGGAAAGAAAATAGAGAGAGGGACAGACAAACATCATGTACTTGCACTGGATAAATTAGACCTAGTAGAACTTACTTGGACTGTGGGCGACTTAGCTAAGCCTATGATCTCACAACTTTTTACGCGAGACGGCTTATTTTTAGGGTCCGAAGGCAAAACCAAGGACCCTTATATTTTCCTGCGTGTGTCTGTCTGTCCGTCCGTCCGGCTCTCACGGCTACACCTTTCGTCCGATAACTTTGAAATTTGGCATATATGTGTATAGTGCCTACCCACACATTTTAAAAATGTATTGAAAAAAATATTTTTCAAAAAAATTAGGGTAAAAAAAGTTAAGGGATGTTTTTTTTTTTTTTTGGACGCCGTGTGGGGTATCATATTAAAGGGTACGTCGAACTGATTTGGCATACCTATATGTGTATAGTACCTACCCACACATTTTAAAAATATAGCGACTTAAAAGAATTAGGGTAAAAAAACTTAAGGGTTAAAAAATAATTATTGTTTTTTCTGGAGACCATGTGGGGTATCATATGAAAGGGTACGTCGAGCTGATTACAAAAATATATAATTTTTGGTTATAAGCTTTGACAGGACGAGCGTAGGCGAGTTTGAAGTGGTTGTGAATAGTGCCCCCCCCCCTCCTTCTATCTCGCTTATGTAAAGTGCAAAAATTCCTGAACATTCTTCGACCAAAAGTAAAGAGACCACTTTTTGGAAATTTGGATTTTTTTTTTTTTTTTTTATTTATTGACAAATACGTTTTTTTATAATTATGCTCTTTTCGATTTATTTATATGTTTATAGTCCGGTTCACTGGCAAAAAATAATTTATCAGAAGTTTTTTATGTGTTTTGAGTATATCAGACCCAAAGGATAGTTCAAAGTAGGCTTTTTAGCATTTAAAAAGCACCATCAATAGGTAGAAAAGAAATGAATACAGTGTTGCCTACGGACCCTCGCTGTGTGCTGATTAGCACACACTTGACTTTATTATAGTTAACTTATTTTTATTATAGTTTGCTGCGAGATAAACCTGAACTGTCAACTATTTAGCTTAGTGAGAGACATGCTCATATATCACGGCCTTTCTTTTGTCCATTAATGCAGCATCTTCTACTTATTCTCCGTTGTTAGGTTATCAAGGTTGCGAATTTCCAGAGCTCTGTGTATTCTCCTTATCGTCTGCTATCTGTATATATCCTCGACTACTATCTGCTTTACCACTTATATGAATATTTTATTATTCTTGGCAGCATTGCCAAGTTATACTATACCAGAACATCTTCTGTCTATGCGTGTCTAATGGACCGTATCTCCGTGTATACCTGTTCAGACATGACCTTTTTTTTTATATTACTTTAGTTAATCTTTGTAATCGATACATATTATGTTCTGTCACGACCGCATCTGAGCGACTTGGGATTATTTTCCACCAATTCCTTGTCCCCACTTCATATTGCCATCTTCAGTCACATCATCTCTTCATTTTGTTCCACTCTCAGTCGTCCCCATTCATCAAGTGTTGCTATATTTTTCTTCTTCCGAATGGCACTAGGTGACTCCACTGTACTATTGCTGTCATGCCTCATTTTTTTCATTGCTCTATAGGTGGCGTAGGAGTTGTAGCTGTGCTTGGCGTTTTAGCGTTCGATCTTTTTCCTGATGGTTCGATCTCATGAAACTCTAAAGATTATCAATAACTTCTATTAGAGGTCGATTCGGTAAGACCATTTATTATGTCCTTATACGTTTGCGTGTCTTTTATTCTTTTTGTACCATCTAACAAAATGTGTGAGACAACTGATTTTTTTTTCTTTCGAAACGAAGTAAAGACTATAATTTGAGAAAAGAGCAAGCTAGATTTTTTTCTAGCTAAAAAAATCTTAGGATTTTAAAGTTTTAACTAAGACTAAGCCAAGTCCTATTCGAGATGCCAAAAAGAGTACATATAGAATAAATCGAATATGTATGAATCTTACAAGTTTGCGGCCATGTAATTTTATTAATTAGAATTGTGAATCGTACAAATTACACGCCAGAGAACTTTATCCGTTAAGCTAAACTGATCGGTTTGAAAATAAACAAGAACAAATGCAAAATTATAATTATAAATAAATTTTGACAAGAATAAATAAATTATCAAACATAAAATTTAACAGTGAAAGAAAGTAGTGGTGTCGGCTGCCCCTATGTTCATGCCTATGCCCCCCTTCATCTAGTTACGCACTAGTAGTGATCGGAAGTAGTCTGGTTCTGATTAGGGAACACAGTGTTGTTTAAGACATTTCGTTCTGTCGCCTTAGATGCGGTGGCATAGTGCAGGCGCCTGGGCGTCGCGCCGCCACTCTTATTTATACAAGCAATATATTACTTGACTCGGGGAAGCTTATCAGCAAGTCCAGCCACAGAGCTTCTCGTCAAATATTATTTTTTATCGTTATATTTAACAGTTATATTTTACCTTCGTCAATAAAATGTACTATTATTATTTACATTTGATGGTTAAGTTATAGTTACACTTATTTAATTTAATAATAATAAAAACACTGACAAAAGTATGGATTGTAGAGGATTAGGTAGCGGGTATTAACTTAACTTGGATCAGTACCTACCTAACTTAAGGTTTAAAGACCTGTATAACTTATAAACTGTTTGGAAGGCATTACTAAAACTTTTCCTGAATATTACAATTATAGAACATACAATAATAATAAAATTAAGTTTGACTATTATAATTATACTTCAAACAAAATTGAAATAAAGCTATGAATTAGTTGAAAATTGACATACAGAAAGTGATTATTGATCTATTTACATAAAGTTATTGTGATATTAATGTGCCACTTAATTAATAATTTATTGAATTAAACAAATTATGGTACATTGGTTAAAAGGTTAATTTACATTAATTATTACGGCATCCTATTGTTGATTATTATCTTATCAACCTACTTCATTAGATTTGCTAATTAATCTATTATTTTATCTACTCTCGGCAGCAAAATTAAGCATTGCTGTACTGTTTTCAATCTGCAAAATGTAATTTTTCTTTATTCTTTTGTTCATGTCAAAAAAACATGCAGCAAAATAATAAAGTGTCAGCAAAAGTTCAAAATGTCAGCAAAATAACAAACAGGCTGCAAAATTATAATAACATTTTACTACAAAAAGGTTACTACATTTCAGGTTATGAACTCTCCCACATTGTTCATTTTTATATATTTAAGCGTAATATTCTGCTAAATATTTATATCTTTTTTGAGAATAACTTAAATAATTATAGTAGATAATAAAACAAATTTTATTATTTTACAGTGACTATTTAAAAAAAAAAAATCGTCAAAACCAAAAATTGAGATAAAAAACAGCTGTTAATAAAAAAAAGCGGCAACACTGAATTCGTTTTGCCTTTGTTTTGTTTCTTTATGACTCAAACTTTCGTTTTTTACAACTTTCATTTCTTTAAATCTTTTTTATATTATAAAAGGAATATAATAATTATTAGTGTCATTTTTCTGCCGTTAGTAGATAAAATATTGTATGTAACTATGACTCGTTTAAAGATTACCTGCTTCGGTTACACCTTAGCAGGTAATTAACATTTTCCTGCCTCGGCTTCGCCTTTGCAGTAAATTTGTTTAGCCTATCCTCGTTTTCGGCTCGGAACTAAAACTTACAAACTTTCCATTTTGCTGCCTAGTAACATAAATAACTATTTCCTACTAGCGGCAGCAAAATGACGCATTATTGAACTGTTTTTAGGCATGAAAGTTAAATTTCTCTGAGGTTTCAAGAAAACTTAACAATACGCAGCAAAATACAGGCGGCAAAATCGTATTTTGCTGAGGATTTTTCCAGGCTAAGCCACGCCCAGATTCCCCGCTACAAATAAATAAACAAACAACCTTTTCTTTTATATTATCTTTAACCTAAATTATTTGAACAATTTACCTTAAAAATATTACGAATTTATAAAAAAAGGTTTATAAATACTTATTATAGATTATATTTATGAAATAGAATGGAGTAAAAAGATAAAAAAGAAATAAAAATATTAAAAAAATATAGTAGATATTAAAATAATCAAAAATAATTAAATTAGTGGCAACACTGCAACTTGTCTATTATCATCATTTTGTTTTGTTTTTACTGTATTTCTGTCGTCATTTTTTATAATTGTAACATTTGAAATTGTTGCTTGTTTTTTATTTTAATTTGAATAGTTCAATAATAGTATTTGATAAGTAAATAAGTATTATGAAATGAATATTATTTATAGGAAACATTTTTCTGCCGCCAGTAGGAAAAATATTGTATGCAACAAAGCAGCAAAGGAAACATTTCTGCCTCATATTGCTATATTGCCTGCCTCGGCTTCGCCTCGGCAGTCAATCCAATAAATTACCTGCCTCGGCTTCGCCTCGGCAGTTAATTTCCATCCGGCTCGGAGGCTAACTTAATCATTCGTCAGAAAAATTCCATTTTGCTGCCTAGTTACATAAATAACTATTGTTTAGCTTTAGCTTAATACTAAAACTTAAGATACAGTCTAGGTTCAAATAATTGTATGATTAGTAGAGCGGTTTGATTAGTGGTGATTGTTTCATGAATTTGTTCATGAAACAACATTTGTTGATTGTTGATCAGGGTTTGTTCATTAAAACATGGTGCGTCGTGTTTTATTGCTCTATTGATTTCTAATTGTTCTAATATGTTCAGTCTAGGTCCTTTTCTGCAAACGTGTAGTACTAAGTTGTGAGAGTCGTGAGTGTGACCTGTTTCTTATAAGTGGTATGAAAAGCTTGAGGTTTCTGGTTTATTTTTATATGGTGACTCATGTTCTTTTATTCTTATACTTATTTACTACCTGATTATCCTGTGTACGTTCCTTTGGATGCATTACATATTAGTTTATAGACTCCACTTCTATCTTTGATGCTATTCTTATAATATTTAGGTTTAGTTATCAAGCGTCCCAGATTGGTTCAAGGTCTAAATCCCACATTTAAATTTGTGGAATTGAGAATGTTGTAAGTCCTACACATCTCTTACTGGGATTTTTCTATATACGTTGCAAAGTGGTGGCTATACTTATCTTTTTACTGCCTAATTTATCGCTTATTTACCGCTGCACTAATCATACAATTATTTATAACCTAGTCTGAGTGTGTATGTTAAGTATTAGCATTAAGCTAAACAACATAAGTAATAGATTATCAAGCAATTCTACTGAAATAGTTTGTAAGGTAATAATCAACAATAGGATGTCGTAATAATTAAGCATTAATCCCAACAAAAACACAAGTGTAAAAAAATAAGCCAAGTCTCGCGTAAAAAGTTATAATATCATAGGTTTAGCCAAGTCTCCCACTGTCCGAGTAAGTTCTACTAGGTCTAATTTATCCAGTGCAAGTACATGATGCTTGTCTGTCCCTCTCTCTATTCTCTTTCCCAAATCACTCTACACGTTTAAATTTAAAAACATTTTCTGACTTCTGGCAAATACACACCACAAACTTAGATCAAATAATAAATATTATTTTTCCATTTGAGCGTCGCAGCACAAGGATACAAATTTGTATACGACACTGCATTTAATATTAGTGTATTTGTCAAGTCAGAAAATGTTTTTAAATTTAAACGTGTAAAGTGATTTGGGAAAGAGAATAGAGAGAGGGACAGACAAATATCATGTACTTGCACTGGATAAATTAGACCTAGTAGAACTTACTCGGACAGTGGGAGACTTGGCTAAACCTACGAGTATAATCTCACAACCTTTTACGCGAGACTTGGCTTACTTTTTTACACTAGTGTTTATGTTGTATGTTGTTTTATTTACGTTAAATTGAAAAATCTGACATTATTTGGATTTCATTTCTTTTTGTAAGTAATTTTTCATTGTCCCCAAACAATTTTTCTTTTTTCTTTCTTTGTGTTTTGTAACTTCGGTGGGTGTTCAAATTGAACTAAATAAGATTATCTGGAGTAAATATGTTTGCACTTTAAGATAACTGTCAAGTCAACCTCAACGAACGTTCTCAACATCACTTTTTAGTTTTAAAGTTCTCTCCTGGGTAGTTCTAGTAGCGATGTTTACAATGTTTTAAATTTTTACAATATTTTGAATAAGCAGTTTTCTTATTAGCCTTGAAAGGGACAAAGAAATAGATTTTTTCGGATTTTTTACTTTTTCCTTTATTTGTACAATAAACTCTAACTATTGTCAAAATTTCAAGTTTCTAGGATTGTTAGAAGTTCCTTAAAATTATGATGAGTGAGTGAGTGAGTCAGTCAGTCAGTCAGTCAGTGACAAAATAACAACTTTAGGCTCATAAATCTTATAAACTACTATGGGTAGAGGTGTGAAATTTTTTATTTCTGGTTCAGTTTGTCATGAACTTTAAATTAAAATTACTTTATACACCTAAGTATCTTCAATAGGATAATAGAGGGGAGTCCAAATTGCCGTGAGTTGGCTCCAGTAAAGGATGGGCTGTGCTCGACTTGGCGGGGGGCTCTGCCGTGCCCCTAGATGTAAATTAACCAATTTCAATTTAGTTTTAAGTATAATTGTAATAATCAAACTTAATTGTAGTTTTATTATATGTTCTATAATTGTATAATTCAGGAATAGTTTTAATAATGCCTTCTAAACAGGGTTCTCGTCGATATTATGTTTTATTTTTTTATTTTTCGTTACATGATTTATTCCAGTTGCATCCGTTACCTGGGGCTACACTTAGATCGTTGTTGCTATACTCACAATTTTAACGTTTCAAAGAAGTGGCGATAATTATAATGATGGGACATGGTTTCAAATAGGTTTAGGTCCGCCATCTGATTCAAAATGGCTTATTGTAAAAATATTCTAGTTTAATGCTTCTATCAACAGCTTGACTGTGGCAAGGATAATTAGAACATAATATTGGTTTACTTCTATTTGCAGGTGTATCTTTTAACTCTTCAATCGATAAATGCTTTGTTAAAGGTGGTTCTCTAATATTTTCGTAGTCCCAATTTATTAGATTGAAGTATCCTTCTGCTTTAAAATTAATATTGGGAATTTTTAAAGGCCGAACATCTTTTATTTTTTTGTTCAACTTTTCTCGACACTGTAAGATCTTGTTCCACAACAGTAGATCTGACCAAAAACCACTTGTGTGGTAAAAAAAAACACCCCGCTAAGTCTGTGGTCCAAAAAAGTTGTGAAATCAACTTTCTGTCCCGCCAAGTGATGTTGGCACTTTCTCCTGGCCCAACACTGTCAACTTAGATATTTATCAGCTTCTGTCAAGCTCGCTACGCTCGCTTCCTACATTCAACGAAATATGTTCCGTGTCTGTCTGTCTGTCTGTCTGTCTGTCTGTCTGTCTGTCTGTCTGTCTGTCAGTAACGTTCACGCGTGTGACGATAACTTGAGTAAAAGTTGACCGATTTAGTTGAAATTTGGTATACATGTTCCTCTTACTAATACTCAGGCTAAGTTCGTTGGACAGCGTGATCCGTCCAAGAGTTCGCGCGCAACGCTCGCGTAAACGAGAGGTACAAAAATTAAATTGGAATTTCAGGACGGGAAAAGATTCTATCATCATCTATTCGATGAGACGAACATTATTTTCAAATAACATTTTTTACTAAAACCAACAGCGACACCGCTATGACTTAATAAAGATCGCTAAAACTATTAAGCGGACCTAAACGTTTATAATAGAGAAAACAACCTTTTTACCGATATCTTACGTTCTAACGTATCGATTTTAATAAAACTTCATATACACCATCTAATGCACAATTGAAACAGGTATGCAAAATTTCCACTTGATACAAGCAAAATTCTTTGCGTAGCGACGAGATACATTTATAATAATTGTTTAAAAGCTACCGGTGGTGAAGATTGTTATAGTCGTATAGGTTTGTTTAGGAAGTAAAGCTTTGTACCGAGTACCCCCACTCTTCCCTACACTAACCCTCTTCCACTTATCTTCAACTATGACATTCATCATGATTAATAAATTTCAATATTCAGTATTTCATTGCAATACGCTCACTTCAATGATAGAGCCACGCGATGCCTAGTATACTAAAAAATATGAATTTTAAGAATTTCTGAGGCCAAGTTTGTTGGCCGAATTTGGGGACGAATTTCAAATACATATGTATTCCTGGTTAAGTTTGTATTTGTGTCTGTTGAATTTCCATTGCGTGAATCAACTTTGCCTCCCAAACTTAGCTAGGTCATTAGGGGCCGTCGCAAAAAAAAAAAAAATCTTAAGAAAAAAAACAAAAAAACATTTGCGTTCAGAACTGAATGGTGTCCCCTTACAATAATATAGAAGTATAATTCCAAGTTAGATTTTATTATGCTCTCAAGGGGCCTCTACCGACATTGGTACAAAGATAGTAGTTTCATGTTTTTTTTTTTTTATTTGGGGGCCCCTTGGCTCAGGGCCCACCCGCAATTCGGGCCTATTATAGTTATGCCACTAATCACAATATCCATCTTGCCTTTTTAATTGTTAAAAATCCAGAGCCGCCCCTGGAAGCCCGGGGCTCAAGGGGACCCGAGCCTGTCCCTCCCAAACTTAGCTAGGGCAAGGGCATAGGGGCCCCACGCCAAAAAAAATTGATGAAAAAAGAAAAGAAAAAAACATTTGCATTCAGAACTGAATGGGGTCCCCTTTACAATAGTATAGAAGTATAATATTAAGTTACATTTTATTATGCTCTAAAGGGGCCTCTACCGACATTGGTACAAATATAGTAATTTCATGTTTTATTTCGATTTGGAGGCCCCTTGGTACCGGGGACCGCCCGCGATTCGGGCTTTACAATATCCATAGGATAATTACAATATCCATCTTGCCTTTTTTTATTGTAAAAAACCAGAGCCGTCCCCCGGAGGCGCGGGCCCCCTAGAGACCCGGGCCCCTGGGCATTTGCCCCCCCCCCCCCCCCCTGTCGGCGGCCCTGCTGCAGACCCTCAAATATAGCTGACGGTGCACACACTCTCTGAATATAGCTGACTAATATGACTAGATTGTGTGAAAGAAATTGTCGATTGCGGTTTCTAAAGGATTTTGTCAAGGTGATCTAGCGAATAAAAACCCAGGAAACCATTCCCATTATAGATGGATTACAACATCCAGATGTTGATCATTATTGTTGACATATATTTTAATTGTTTTAATTGGAGTCAATTTTGGTTATTTTAATATACAAAGTAAAAGGTGGCTACGTTACACATTATATTAATAAAAGGTAATTAAAAATAACTCAAGGATGCGATTAAGCACCGGAGGAGAAGGGGGATACATCCAAATACCTCTGCTTTTCCCGGAAGTAGTGAGAGTAAATTAGTAATAAGGGATTTTCGCAAATTATAATATCCAAAAGGAGGGGGTATATTAATAAGGGGGGAGGGATGCAGCTACGTTAAACATTTACTAAAAGGTAATTAAGGATAACTCAAGGATGCGATGAAGCACCGGAGGAGAAGGGGGGATATATCCAAATACCTCTGCTTTTCCCGGAAGTAGTAAGAGTAAATTACTAATAAGGGATTTTTGCTAACTATAATATCCAAAAGGAGGGGGTATATTAATAAGGGGGAAGGGATGCAAGACTTGAACATCTAGATATTCTCACTTCAATTTTTCTTCATACGATAGTTTATAAACCATTAAATTATAAATATACATAAAATATAACACACTCCGGGGCTCATGCTAGGAATCTGTGACTATAGGTTGCCTGTTATCATGTAGGCAGAGCGATAAAATGAAACGCCTTAATAATTCCGTTTCCAAAGCCTTCATAGAATTGAATCAGATCCATATATTCTACACTATTCATTCCATTATTAAGAATAAAATACCTTGTGAATCGCAGTAAATAGAGCCTGTATATTACATGCAACAAATCTTTCACTTCATTACTAGCCACGATATAGAACCAATAAAATAAAAACAACAAAATCCTTACCAAATATTACCAAAATGGTGGCAGATATTTAGTTGAAATATATTATAGAGAGGTATTATCGGTGTGAATTTCACCTCAATCGGCGAAATAATTCCGTCATTATTTAGAGTTTCAAAGGTCAAAAGTTGATATATTAAAAATGGCGGCAGATATTAAAACGAAATTCAGCAGATTTTTTTATTTATTTTTTTTATTTTTATTTATTTATATAAAAATATAAAATTGGTGCAAGAATGCAAGAGCTATCGGAAAGTTTTTCAAGGAATTTGTGAAATATTTGCTGACAAAATAGGTTAATGACGTCACAATTGTTTTTGGTTTTCCGGGCAGCACAACTACCTTTAAGGACTGATTCCTGTACCGTTTAAAATCTCTACCTTATAAGCAGTGGGAGTTATGCGAATGACACAAACAGACAGACACACACACAAACAAACAGACAGACAGACAGACGTCCAGCTAAAAACACACAAAACTAATAATTCTGTCTAAATCTAGGTTTTTATTTTACTTTCTCATATAAAGAGAAAGTATTGTGATGGCACAAAAATTCGATTTTGAGATTTTGATGGATTTACACGTTTTGAGGTCCCCTGAGTCCAAAAAAGTGGTTTTTAAAAATTGTCTGTCTGTCTGTCGTCTGTACAGACGCCTGGAGCCAAAACTACTGGTCCGATTTTGACGAAATTTGTCATACACGTTCAGAAAAATCATACCCCGAGGTAAAATCGAGAAATTAATTTTAGCTCGATATTTGGGGGCGCTACCCCCCAAAATCTTTTAAAAAAACGTGAAAAAAATTATTTCTCGAAAACGGTTCAGACTAGTTTGATTAAAAAATTCTAAAATGTAGTCCATTTAAATACGAATCTAACGATAAAAGCCGCTTTCCCGGGGAAAATCTATTTCCTGAGAAAATTGCTTAAAACGCGGACGGAGAGAGCCCGGGTTCGATTCCCCACCCGGGAGAAGTTATTTTTATGATAAAGTTTGATAAAATGTTCAATAATAATTAAATGTAGCTATAAAAACTAATAAATGGAAAACACTGGGCTAAGTAATTATGAACTTGTAAATGAGAAAGTTTGTCTGAGTTGTCTCGGGCCGACATACTGGTTAAAAACAATGTTTTTCTTTAAAAGTAAAGAAAAGGAAAAACACAAAAGTAAAAGCAATCAAATTAATTCAGAATTATTATTATTAATATTTAAAAAAAAAAAAAAAACATGAAAAAATAACTAGTTTACATATTACGATAATAACAATGCAAACGTTTTAATAATAATTTTTGTTTTGATGTTAAAATCAATTACTGACATAGTCATAAAAAACTTTTTATTTATAAAATTGTAAATAACATTGGTCATACTCAATATTTTTCGATAAATGCACATCACAACAGACATACAACAACAGACTACAACAAACAAATTAAGGCCAGAGTTGATTTTCAGAGAAAAAATAAAAATATCCAATAAATTTTGCAATTCTGATCAATGTACAGTCAAAAATTTATTACATATTATTTTAGTTTATATATATATATATATATATATATATATATATATATATATATATATATATATATATATATATATATATATATATACACATACATATAACAACACATACATATATACAATATATATATAATTCACATATATATACATATATATGTTATATGTTTTTTACATATATATAATTCTTCTTTATATTGTAATGCTAATTTATCGGCGGTGAAAATGAAACATGTTTAATGGGAAAAGGAGACGTTAGTCAGCGAAAGAATGAGACAGCCCGTGCTCTTTACTTAGTGTAACATTTACGACTCTACATCAACTGAGTTTTTGTTAGTTTTGTTACAAGTATTTTATCACCTTGCCTTGTGTGTATTACTAAAGTAAACAAAACAATATACCTACCGATAAATTTAGACGTTTCTCTTCTACCTCAACACATTGCTTCGGAAACGTAATTCTTCTTCAATAGAAATTCTCATTACGCTATCAATCTACTCAGAATTGCTGTATATTTTTGGATAATTATTCATTTTATGCATTCCGGAAATACCAACCAGCATCATATTATTATCTTATGAATACCCCCCCCCCTTCCAAGTACAAATCTTCAAATTTTAGTAAAATGATGGTAAAAATAATGCACTGTATAATGGTAATGTAATTTATAATGCGATAACTAAAGCTACAATATTAGTAATATATAATAGTGGTAAAAATGTGTCATAAAATAAAATAGGCGCCAAAACATGAATGTCCATTCTAACCATATAAAGAACTATAAAATTTCTAAGCTAGAATACTTGCACTTGCTTTCTCAGTAAAAAAATCGGTCCCAGATAATTATTATTCCAAAAGTCTCATACAGGGTGTTCCAAAAGTCGCCCCCTCCCCTCTTAACATTTGAACGGTTTGAGATAAATTAATGAAACTTAGGGGATGCGTACCATGTAAAGGAAAGTTTGTTTTCATGCAATTGCGCAATAGGGGCAACCGCCCATTATAATGGGCGTAAAGGTATAAAAATGGTAAATTTCAGCGCCTAGGGGAAAAATGTTGGTTACCCCTAGTATGCTATAGTTGAGTGGTAGAATACACACTTCCCTATCCAGATCCTCCAAGTTCTATTACTTTATTTCAACCAGTTTAGATTTTATAACCATATAAGTGTTATTTTTTTACTAGTTTCGAAGGATTACTTCGCTATTTTTGCCCTCTGTAAGGGGCAAAGTATTGGAGATAGAAAAAAAGTTTCAAGTAAAATTTTATTATTTTTCTCATTAGAATACAAATATGCTATCAAAAATATACACTCCAATTTGAAATTTTGAAGTTGAGTGGCCTGGGGCGAAAGTGGGTGGTTGCCCCTAGTGCGCGATTGCATGAAAACAAACTTCCCTTTACATGGTGCGGATCACCCAAGTTTCATAAATTTATCTCAAGCCGTTCAAAAGTTAAGAGGAGGGGAGAGACTTTTGGACCACCCTGTATAAAAATTTACCATAAAAATAACCTTTCCTCGGCGGGGAATCGAACCCGGCCTCTCTCCGTCCACGTTTAAAGCAATTTTCTCAAGAACTAGATTTATCCAGGGAAAACGGCTTATATCGTTAGATTCGTTTTTAAATAGACTGCATTTTAGCTTTTTTTTTAATCAATATCGTCGGAACCGTTTTCGAGAAATAATTCTTTCACGTTTATTCAGAGTTTTTGGGGGGTAGCGCCCCAAATTTGGAGCTAAAATTCATTTCTTGATTTCGCCTCGGGGCATGATTTTTCGCTGTATTTTTCCTGTGTGGGCGTCAAAACGATCTTTAATACTGGAAAGTTTCATGTTTGTATCTCTTTTAATTCAAAAGTTATTAGAACCGTACAGAGTGACAAAGAGACACAGGTACGAAGCTATAAGGGTTTCATTTTTTGGTTTCATCCACGAAACCCTAAAAAAGAAGAAAAAATAACAACAAACAACAGAGAAAGTATGTTTTTTAGGGACTGTTTGTTTAAAAGGCCGGTGACATAAAGAGGATTAGTGAAACGTAATAGGTTTGGTGAAATGATATTTTCTCAAATAATACTGCACAGTATCGTATATAATATTTAGAGTGACAGTCGTGTATATGTTCAGGCTCAACCTTTAATCGTACCATACCTCTTGTTTGCGATTGACTTTCATTAAATCGACAGCGAGAAAACATTGTTTTAAGTTTATTCCTAATATATAATGTAAGTTAATTCTTGGGCTTTCCGATCAAGCCGGTTGACATTTATCTCTACTACCGGGCAACCTTGCCCTTAACCACTGCCCACGATATTTAATACGAGAAATTAATATTACATCGATAGTCCGCTAACACAATCTCCAAAACTTGTTTCTACGCCATACAAAAATATAAGAAACCTCGGATATAAACCATTAGAAATAGAGTGGAAATAGCCGTGTATCTTTTCTGTCGTCAGAAACTAGGATGAAATACCGGTCATTTTGCGGTTCTGTCGTTAAAAACTAGGATGAAATACCGGTCATCTTGCGGTTCTGTCGTTAGAAACTAGGATGAAATACCGGCCATCTTGCGGTTCTGTCGTTCGAGAGTGGAGACCGGTATGCTCACTGTATTCGTCGTACCTAAAATTAATTATCAGTCGACAGTTGTTCGTGGGAAAATCAATTACGGACGACGGGAGGAGATTTGACGGTTATCTGTGTTGGTCGACTACTTTATCTCATTAGTTTATTTAATTTACCTGAATATCCTTCGACTCCGCAGTCGGAAACATCTTCTTCGAGTCAGCCCTTATCTTGACGGCCGGTCGTAATTTCCGACGCAAAGTATCAAAAAGCAAACATGAGAAAAGCCGAGAGGATTTTTTCAGTCGGTCTACCGAACCGAAGCCCACTTCGAGGGGTGCTCTACGATATCCGGTACCTGGTCTCCGTGTTTCCTCGGACCCACAGTGACTTCCTGGGAGGACTCGCTATCGGTCGAGTCGTGAGACGGAGCCGGTAAACGGCGCTGTAAAGACGGTAGTAGACTCGACGAAATGAGAACGACAAGCCTTGACGGCGCTACGAGGAAGAGTATCTGCTGGAGGGGGACCACGCCGGAGGGGGTAACGAATGACCGGGCCGGCCCGCAGAGGAAATATTACTCCTCCAAGGACAAACCGGGGTCCGAACGGGCCCCACACAGTTATTTGTTTATTTCGAAGGTAATAGTAAAAAATATTAGATTACAAAAAAGGATGCCTTTTATTTTTACTTTCTCATATGCGTGAAAGTACTGTGATGACCCGAAAATTCAATTTTATTATTATTCTTATTCAGATAAAAAATAAAATATATAGCAATAAGGTGATACATGAATTTTCTGAATTACTCCTCCAAAAAAGCTGGAAGATTGATCAAAAAGTGGACTTCCTGATTTTAATGGACTTACTCGTTTTGAGGTCCCCTTCAGTGCGTGTCCAGAGGTGGTACAGGGGTCACGTGCCCCCCCCCCCAGGCTCAATAGAGTAAAGAAAAAAAAATACCACCGTTTTTTTTTAATACAAATTTTTTTCACCACATCATATTCAATTTCTCCTCAGAAATGCATAAAAGGGCTGTTTTGAGAGTTCATATTTTCAAAATTTTCCGGGGAGGGCACTCGGACCCCCCCCCCCCACCATAAATCCCCCCACCATAAATCCCCCCCCCAATAATTAACTGCAGACAACGCCCATGACTTACAGTAAGATATTGTACTGCAGTAAGCATTAGCACAACATTTTCTAACGAATACGTTCTAAAACAGTTGTTACTTGGGCGTGGATATTTCTTTTGTTCATTAGTTGTACATTTTTTTTATTTTTTTGGGGGGGGGGAGCTGCTTTTTCAATAAGTAGTTCCCTTTTCTTGTTACCACTACGAGTCAGTTTAGATTGGGGGACCCCCCCCCCCCAATCTAAACTGACTTAGAATGTGCCCCCCCCCCAGACCTAGCCGCTGGATACGCCACTGGTCCCCTTAGCAAAAAAAGTAGTTACTAAAAAGTCTGTAGTCTGTCGTCTGTGCAGATGCGTGCAGCCTAAACTACAGGGCCGATTTTAATGAAATTTTGCATACGTGTTCAGAAAAATAAAACAGTTACGAGGATTTTGATTATAAAATTTTAGTGTCCATTTGTACGCCATAAATAAGGAACGAACCTTAAGAAATTCCTGAGAAAGTAGCTCCAAACACGGACGGTGAGGAACCGGGTTCGTTTCCCTGACGGGGAAGAGTTATTTTTATGGTATTTTTTTTTTTAAATGTTCAATAATAATTGAATGTAACTACGAAAACTCAGTAACAACAGTAGAAGGGATGCGTGCGAATTTCAGAGAATTGCGTCTGGATATTGACGCCTCACCTACATGCATGTTTTGCTAGGTGCTTCAAGGTCAAGGTGTATTAAACACGGAGAACCAGATGTCACTTTGCAACATTTAATACAATACCTGAATGACCTGCGCTCCGGTCGGCAAGACGGAAATGCAACACCAATTCAGTAGGTACTATTCTCATCGGCTGAAGGTCTACCCTAAAATACGCCAAATATAAAGGCATTTGTTTCATAATCTATAGCTCTACTCTACATAGAGAAAAGAAATAAGAAATATATTACTAGGTTGCCAAATCTTTTATTGTTTACTTTTGTACTGCGCCTATTTTAATTGTTAAAATGTAAAATATAAAAATACAAAAGCATGAGGATTTCTAGAATGACCTCGAAACCCTAAAAAGAAATAACAACACTGGACATTTTCTATTGGCCAGATTCCTTTTGTTTATTTCTCTCCCAAATTTACTCAGAGATACCGTGGGAAAACTCTACTGCAGTATCTAACTTAAGTAAATTTTTACTTTTCCTCACCTATGATAGGAAAAGTTTTGTTTTCACCCAAAAATTTGTATTGAGATTTCTACTGAAGTATCCGTTTTGGGTGTTTTAAAGACCTCCTGAGTGGTTTTCAGTACGACGTCTGTATGTATGTGTCTTATCATCGTAGCGCCCAGGGTATTTAACCTAGAGAGTTGAAATTTGGCAGAAAAAACAGTCCTAACTTCTAGTTGTGCCTCCCGGAAAATCAACATTTTCCGCCATCTTGAACCCAGTTTGCTGAGTCAGCAAAAATAAAAAATAAACGTAAAAAAATCGATGAAATTTGGCACGAATGTACCTCTCTGTATGACAAGCAAATCCATCAAATTTCATTTTAATATTGGCCCTCATTTTAAATTTATCGATTTTTGAATTTTGAAACTTTGACGGTTAATAATACCGAAAGTATAAGTACTTTATTGACATAATGTAGCATATCGTTGGAACCGGTAAAAAATAAGGAGCAAATATAAATAAAACCGTTGAAATTCCATTAATTAGTTTAAAAGTTGAAAGCGAACATAATTATTAATTAGTGCCGTACTATTGTTCAACGTCAAAGTTTGTTTACGTCTGTCAAAAGACCACCAAAATTCAAATAATTAAACAAATGAAATAAAATAAATAAAAATAATGTATCAGTTAATGTATAAATAAAAAAAAAAAATCAGTTTGTTCAAAACGGTCACCCATCCAAGTACCATCATGTACTTAGCACCCAATGCTCCATCCTACAGCTGCGAAGCAGCAGGGAGAGGCCATTTTAGTGGCCTCCGAAGAAAAAAGTTCCAAAGAACCCCGTACCGGGGATCGGGTACGGGGTTCTTCTTCCCCTAAACTCTTCTATTTTTTTCGAAGTAAAAAAAGATTAACTTGTATTTTCGGAAAAGAACTTTACATTTAAACAAAACGTTATTATCTTTTTTCTTCTGACTGCCATTCATACATATGAAGCAGGTCGTTCGTTTTATATTATAATCGATCTAAAAATGTATTGTTGATAAAACTTTCTCATATACGAGTTCATAATAACTTAGCCCATTGTTTTCCATTTACATATTAGTTCTCGTATGTACATTTAATTATTATTGAACAATTCACTATTTATTATTAAATATTTATCATAAAAATAACTTCTCCTGAGCTGGGTATTGAACCCGGGCTCACTCCGTCCACGTTTTAAGCTATTTTCTCAAGAAATAAATTTTTCCCGGGAAAACGGCTTATATCGTTAGATTCGTATATAAGTGGACTACATTTTAGTATTTTTTTTAATCAAAATCGTTGGAACCGTTTTTGAGAAATAATTTTTTTAACATTTTTTCAGTGTTTTTGGGGAGTAGCGCCCCCAAATTTGGAGCTATAATCCATTTCTCAATTTTGCCTCAGGGTATGATTTTTCTAAACATGTATGCCAAATTTTGTCAAAATCGGACTAGTAGTTTAGGCTCCAGGCAGCTGCTCAGGCGGTAGACAGACAAAAAAACAGACAGACATTTTTTAAAAACCATTTTTTTGGACAAAAGGGATCCCAAAACGTGTAAATCCATCAAAATCTCAAAATCGAATTTTCGTGCCATCACAATACTTTCTCTGTACCTATTCGAGAAAGTAAAAATCATAAATTTGAAACCCGTCAAATTGAAGATCGCACATATAGGTCATGTCAAAACAAATAAAATAACCTGCGAATTTTTTTTTTGAACTAACTTTCCATACTTGCGGATTTTTTCCTAAGTAACTTTCCATACAGCAAAATTTGCTGAAAACGAATTAAATTCTGCTAAAAGATGGCTAAAAGTATAAAATAATGCATTGTCATCGTGTTCTGTGGTATCTAAAAATGTCTAGCTACTCGGGATGTTAGATAAAAACCGATTGCAAGATTTGTACTGGACACACAAACAAACAATACTACAACATAAAATTTCAAGATAAAAAGAACTTTTTATATACTACGTTTTTAAATTTTCTGTTAAATCGTATGTAATTTTGATAATATAATTGTTATTGTTATATAATATATAATGTTAGTAAAAAAAAAAAAAATCCAAATTTATTTACTTCACATAAATGACAACCATTTAGAGAGCTGATCTTAAACCTATAAAAGGAGAAATCTTTGTACAACGGATCTCCCCAACACCAAATCTAAACCGTGCCATCGATATATTTGAAATAATATAAATAATATAATCGATATATTTCCTGTTTTGCTGTCATTCAATGTTTATCTCTTATTTATAAAAATCACAAATTTTTTGAAAATGAAGATTGTAAAAATGGGACATGGCAAAACAAATAAAATAACTTGCGGATTTTTTCCGAACTAACTTTCCATACAGCAAAATTTGCTAAAAACCAATTAAATTCTGCTGAAAGATGGCTAAAAGTATTAAAATAATGCATTGTCATCGTGTTCTGAGCTATGCTAAAAGTTTCAAATGTCTAGCTATTCGGGAAGTTAGTTAGATATCGATTGCCAGATTTGTACCGGACAAACAAACAAACAAACAAGAAAGCAAGTTAAAAAAAACTTAGTAAAAAATACTACAACATAGGCTGGCCAATCTGAGCGGTCAGATTTACAAAGTATAATGGCATGAGTATAGACGTCGATGTACAGTGGGGTTAGCCCACTTGTCGAGCTCGAACCCGAAGTTGCCGACTGTGTGAATGGGTTTTGATATGGCTGAATGGCTGGGATTGCCGACACGGAGCTGCGCCAGTGCCGGAGTGGGACGACTGATGCGGCCTTGCTTCTCTCCAAGGTCTAGGCAGATAGAATATCCCGACCTCCAGCACTACTCCGTCTTCTTATTTTTACAGCTATTACACCGATGATAAATCTTGAAAATGTACTAACATTTTTTTTTTTTAATTTGAGCGGATCTCCCCAAACTTCAAAACACTCAACGGCCAAAATGACTTCGACTCACACGGTCAAAATGTTTGCGCAAACATCACGTTAGCGCACACATTTTAACATCATTTTGACCGTGTATGGGGCTGTTTGGTGTTTGCGCAAACATATTGTTTGACGTGTATTTCCTAAATTTGCCCGATGTCATGTTTGCGCAAAATGTTTAATCGTGTATAAGCGCCTTTCCATAATTTTCCATTCCTTATTGGTTTTATGAGTTAAAATATACCCCTAAATACCTTATTATGGGGCGATGAAAATAACGGGGGGGGGGGATTACAAATTTTTATAAATTACAAATTTTGTGGACTCATATGGGCATTGTGCCCAAATTTTTATTTTTTTTGTTTAAAATTTGCATTCCTTATTGTTTTTATATGTTTAAATAAAACAAACTGTAATTATATTGATTTACCATATTAGATATGTAGAAACAGGGTCCTCTCTCTAGGTAAAAACAACACCTACTGAGGGCCCTCACATGTATTTTATCTATTTATATTTTTGTTTTATATATGTATTTTATTTTGGTGGAAATAAATATTATTATTATTAAATATACCCCCAAAAAATGTCCCCCCTATATCGGCTAGTGAAATACTTCATGCAAATACCTTATTACAAGGAGATGGAAATTTCCCAAAAAAAATCCAATTTACCTTAAACAATAATCATTTATTAGCAAAATAATTATATTATTAGTTTTAAATGGGCATGAAAAACAATAAAACATAAGAAATGCTCAACCTTATTTTTTTGGATTGATATTTTTTTCGTAATTTTGTTGTATTTGGGGAAGGGGGGGGGGGGATTTCTCCCTTCTCTCCCCATGGATCCGCCCCTGAGATCTCTCCTAATTTAAGTTATTCGTCTATCTTTCTTTGTAGAAACATTGACTTTTTGGTGGGCAAGTGTTTTACGGCGCCCCTCATGCCCTAGCGCCCTAGGCGGTCGCCTAGTTCACCTATACGGTCGCGCCGGCCCTGCCCTTCTTTAAACGGAGGTTGCTGATGTGCTTGATAGCGTTCGCAGTGGCTTCTCCTCCAGCTTTAATCTCCTCTCCTCTGATTCCATCAAGACCGCACGCTTTTCCTTTCTTTAATTTCTTTATAGCCCATTCTACTTCATCTCTTGATATTTCTGGCACTTCATCGTAATTGTTCACATCGTACTCACTATATTTATTTTCTTCATTTTTTTGTTCCTTTTTTACTTTCTCATATTAAGAGAAGGTATTGTGATGGCACGAAAATTAGATTTTGAGATTTTGATGGATTTACACGTTTTGAGGTCCCCTGAGTCCAAAAAGTGGTTTTTAAAAAATGTCTGTCCGTCGTCTGTCGTTTATCTGTGCAGATGCCTGGAGCTTAAACTACTGGGACGATTTTGACGAAATTTGGCATACATGTTCAGTAAAATCACACCCCGATGTGAAATCGATTTTTTACCGTATAATTCTGTGTAGTATTTACTAATGATATCTTTTGTGTCGGATTTTTCTCTTTTCATAATTCCTTCTTTATTCTTCATACATTTTCTATAATTAAAAAAAATAAAAATAAAATAGAATGTCACGTTTTTTTGAAGGACAAATCAGTTCTGATTTGTTACCATTGCAAAGTGAATTTCATGGTGAGTGCGCTTGTATGTGTATTCCAAATTATAGACAATTAAATAAAGAAGCTTAGCTCAAATAGAAATGTGCGTCATGCATCAAATATTACTTTAGTGAAACTGAGGATTTCTCCTTATCCTGGTCTCTTGGGTACTATTCGTTTAAATATTAAAATCTAAACATGTTGAATAATTTTCTATATTTCAACCTCTTTGGGTCATTTTCAAGCTTGAACACAATTTACAATTATTCAAATTATTATTACATCTTATAAAAGCCTTGCTTGTAATTACCAAATTATTTAACTAGCTTAAAGTCTGTTACAATTTTTTTTACATTATCATTATTTACTCTTTTAATTATTCAGGGTGACAAGCGTTATATGTGAAAAAATGAAGTAGGTTGTTCTACGTCTCAGGGGCTACAAAAAACACTATATAAACCATGGGTTAAATATTAACCGTTCTCCCATAAGTTCAAATTTTATGATTTTTTTTAAATCGCGTGCCTTTGCTCATAAAAACACTAATTGCTCCAAAAGTATAAAAGCTAGAACAAAATGTTTGGTTTCGTTGTAAAGCTGACAAAATTTCCTATAAGGAAAGTGTAATTTTCATTTTTATTCCCTCAAATTACAAGACAAAAAATGTATACAAATGTTGTTTTTAAGAAGAAATAAAAAAATCTTTTTTCTTTGTGGTTCCATAACTTAAAATAGAACCGAGATTAAACTGTTCGGACTTCAGGAAAAACTGCCTTATTTCCTAAATTTTCGATCAATATTAAAATTAATACCTATTCATAGGGCGGAATTTTTAGTAAACTTCGCTGAAAGTAAAACAAGAAACATGTTTATTGTTGTTTTTGTTGAAATATTGGTGAGTATACTAAACCAGTCTTGTTTTTTTTTTATATGTTTTTAATTATTTACTCACCTGTTTGTCAAAAATAGCAACAATTAACATGTTTCTTATTTATTTCCAGCGAAGTTTACTAAAAATTCTACCCTATGAATAGGTATTAATATTAATATTGATCACAAATTTAGGAAATAAGGAAGTTTTTCTTGAAATCCGAACAGTTTAAGCTTGGTTCTATCCTAAGTTATGGAACCACAAAGAAAAAAGATTTTTTATTTTTTCTTATAAACAACATTTGTATACATTTTTTGTCATGTAATTTGAGGGAATGAAAATGAAAAGTACACTTTTCTGATTGGAAATTTTGCCAGCTTTACAACGAAACTAAACATTTTGTTCTAGCTTTTATACTTTTGGAACAATTAGTGTTTTTATGAGCAAAGGCATGCAATCTTAAAAAATCATAAAATTTGAACTTATGGGAGAATGATTAATATTTGACCCATAGTTTATATAGTGTTTTTTGTAGCCCCTGAGGCGTAGAACAACCTACTTCATTTTTTCACATATAACGCCAGTCACCCTGTATACAATTATTAAAATTCATACCTTTTTAAACATTTTTCATTGATTCCGAGCATTACATAACTTTATCACTATTCTAGTTAAAATGTTTTTACACACCATTCACCATTTCATTTAATATTTGAACTAAAATTCTCGTAAGAATCTGTGTCTAAGCGATAATATAATCAAACTGATAAGAGTGATAAGAATATCATACAGTTAAATTATGGATACTAAGCTTTCCAATACATTGATGTTATACTTTATTATCTAACTTCCATTTTTTAAAGGAAATATATTATATATCAAACTAAATGTTTTAAATTATTTATAGTAAAAGAGCCTGCCTAATTAGTTATCAAGTTTTTATTATTATTTATACATATTTTATTTATTATTATTAATTAAATTTTTTTTGGTTATCATTTGTGTATAACTTTATTTCTAAACGTGTATTCTAGGTATTTTGACTAGGATTATTGTTTTAGACGAAAATTGACATAAAATATTTGTTAAAATCTTTGGAGTTTGTTTTATAATTCATTGTTTTATTTTCTAGAGCTATGTGTGCTGCCTCTAACAACAACCTTAATATCGAACTTACACACCTTAATAACAACCTTATCAACAACTTATAATATTTTACGATTTTGGTAGTATTCATACTACGGAAAGATTAAATTTTAATTTAAATCAAATTATAATTATTATTAACTACGGGAAACAGACAGAGAAAAATACACCCCAGCGCCGGGATTTGAACCACGGGCCTCTATATTTCCAGTATAGCGCTCTACCAACTAAGGTACGCAGGAGAATGAGTTTCTCTGACGTTAATAATACCTTGTCCCGAATTTAAGCTTTCAAATTACAACTTATAATATCGAATCAAATGAAATTTTAGTATCCTTCGATGTTCTCAAGCACTTTTCACATGCGTCCCTTTAGGAGAAGTATATAAGATTATAAGTAAAAAATGGGATCAAATCGTACCTTACACTACAATTAAATGCAAACAGACTTTTTTACAAGTATTCAAATTTTGTTGATATAATAGTGAATGGTGTGTAAAAAAATTAACTAGAATAGTGATAAAGTTATGAAATGCCTGGAATCAATGAAAAATATGTAAAAAGATATGAATTTTAATAATTGTATAGAATTAAATGAGTAAATTATGATTAGGTACAAATTTTGTAAAATAATTGTAACAGACTTTAAGATAGTTATATAATTTGATAATTACTAGCAAGGCTTTTATAAGATGTAATAATTATTTGATTTGTAAATTGTGTTCTTGCTTGAAAAAGACCCAAAGGGGTTGAAATATAGCAAATTGTTCAACATGTTTAGATTTTAATGTTTAAACGAATATTACCCAACAGACCAGGATAAGGAGAAATCCTCAGTTTTACTAATATACATATAGAGGGTAATAGTAATAAACTACTACATAAATCATATATTACGTGGTAGTGGTACATTATTGAGGGATATGGATACAAAAGTGAACGTAAGCTCAACTTACCATTACGTATATAGGTAGTTGAAAAAGTTTAGATTTGTACTTAAGGCTGGAAACCTTAATTTATTTTTTTGGATCGAAGTTGCTTATGGCATGTTACAGCGTCTGGAGCCCGGGAGTGAATCGAAAAAGACGACCGTCACAAAATCGACCGATGACGATAACTTGAGTAATAGTTGACCGATTTACTTGAAATTTGTTATACATGTTCATTTTACCAATGCCTAGAACGTGTTCGTTTGACAACATTATTCGGCCAAGTGTTCGCGTGCAAGGCTCGCTCAAACGTAAGCTTCAAATGTAAAATTGGAATTTTAGGTCGGGAAATTCTAACTTCATCCATTCAATAAGACAAAAAACTTTTTTTTAGTAAAACCAACACCGACACAGCTAAGATGTGTTAAAGGTCGCTAAAAACATTAAAGCTGACCTACACGTTTAAAATGATTTTTACCACGTTTTTACCGATATCTTACGTTCTAATTTAACGATTTTCAAAAAAAAAAAAAAAAACATACACATCGTCTAAAGTATACAATTGAAACAGGCATGTTAACATCAACCTGATACAAGCAGAAGTTTTTGTGTAGTGAAGTGATATATTTTATATGGAGTAGGTGTAAAGGGTTAGGGAATAGTCCTGTTTCCTTTCTACTTGGTTCTTTACAACAATCATCCTCTTTAACTATCAACTCATCATGATTAACTTTTTTCTCAATATTCAATACATATATATTGCAAGACGATAAACAAATTGTTTTCTTTTTAATTTTGCCATAAGTCCGCTAAGTACAAATAGTTAGTTACTATTAATTTTGTCTCTTTTCTAACTCCGCCATGTATAAGTTGTAAGCATCGTATACTTAGCAGTGTGATTCTATAATTGAAGGGTGCGGACGAACAAGACAAGCGCCACTTGAGCGATTTTAGGATTTTCAGTGGAATAACGAGATATAGGTCTCCCCTAACACGTCTTATTGTTTATTTAATCAAAAATCCACTAGATTCTGCTTTAGACTTAATTTAGTTAGTAATTTGAGTGTCGCGGAATATCCTAGGCAAGGTCCCTGGTTTTGAGCGACCCCTTAAATCAACTAACATCTCGATCCAATGGCATCATATCATCTACTGTTCGCGTTAAAGAAATGGGTTGGAGGCAAAATATAGACTATAATGTAGTCACAGCTAACCGCCAACACATGTCACATCTTGAGTTTTTGTCATTTAGATTGGCCATTATAAATCAATTCAATCTGATTCTCCAAGCGGGAAAACTGGTAGCAGTTCATGTGTGACAGTTGGGTCAAAGTAGCGACTGAGCGATTGGAGTACATTGATGCACACCAGACACCATTGAAGGCGGAGTATTTTCCTATATCATGGATCAAATGAACCGGCGATCGAACGCTGAGGGTCGGCCAGTTGGGAGGATTGTCGTACTGCCCAGCTCTTCGCCAGCGGAGTCCGGAATATGGCTAAAAAATACCAGGACTTTATGGCTATGGACCCGATCTCCGAAATACACGTACATTATCGCGTACGAAGGTAGGCCATGGTCAATGGCCGATGCCACTTAAACTATATGCGGGGGTCTGTAGAAGCGTCCGGCGTTTCCAAGGCTGGTTTTCCCGTCTATCGCCGCAGAAATGACGGACGCACCGAGACGAGGATTAACAAAGAACTCGACAATAGGTGGGTGATTCCGTGCAAGTCGAACAACCCCTCTCTCACTCTCTACTTTAATAGCCATATCAATGTAGAAGTGTGTACATGTGTCAGAGCTGACATCTTTACTTCAAGTGCATCTCATTTTTAAAAGTTGGCCAATTTGGCGAGAACATAGAAGTAAAGTTTTCCCCGACTGCCGTGTCACGTGACCCCCTTTTTTTTGCTTTTATTAATTTGCCGTATATCATTTAAAAGACCTTGATTGTACTTTGAGGCTGTGATATTATTTAATTTAAAATTCATTTAACTTGCAATGTATGTATGTATGTTCGGGTCAAATCTTGCAACTAAATTTTATAGCAGTTATCCTGAACCGATTAAATTGAAATGTTGCATACACGTTTAGTTTGGGTGACAATGCATGATTAGCTAATAAGTGACTTCATTCTAAATCCAATATGGCAGACAGCACAAGATGGCGGAATAGTAATTTTTTAAGCACGCCCATGATATGGGTATTAAATGAAAGGGTTTGCTGATTTTAATATTTGTTTCAGGCTAAAGGGGTGAAATAATTTGTTTTATATTTATTAGCTTTATTAATGGGCTATCACACTGTTTGTTGTATGTTGATGTATTCATGTAGTGTTTTGTGATTTATTTTATTTTTCAGGGGGTAAAATTAGAAAAGGTCTTTATTTAGCTGGTTTTTTAATTGGTTGCTTAGGTTATAGTTGTCTGGGAAAACTTTAGCGTCATTTTTTACTCCTCTTATTGAGACGGTTACGATGATACTTAATTTTTAATGAACTTATTTTCCATGCCTAATGGTTTCCGAGAAAAAGCTTCTCTAAGTGGGAAATTCCGATTTTTCGACAATTTTGATCGCCCATATCTCGGGCTTTAAAAGTGGTAAATTGAAAAAAAAAATACAGATTCGTCAAGATTTGAAAGATTTTAATCAGTGTTTTCAGGGTGTGATATTTTTTATATTTTTAAAAAAATTGTACGTGTACTTTTGTATCGATTTGCTTATTTGTTTAAGATTAAAGGGGTGAAATAATGTTTTTCTATGTTATTTTGGTATTTATTATTATTTATTAGTTTTATTAATGGGCTTTACATTATTGGTTTTTTAAATATGAATTGTGTATAGGGGTACAAGTAAACTTTGTATACAACACCCATTTTGATTTATATCATTAAAAAGCTCTTTAATAGTCCATTTAATGTCGTCATGTTTTGTTTTGTGTTATTTTTATTTTTTAGGGGGGTTACATAGAGAAGGTCTTAATTTAGCAGTTTTTGGTGTTCACTTTTGAGAACAAAAAAGTTTCATGTCTCCGATTTTAAAAATTCTAAGACAGAAATCCGTTTCAGACATCAGAGAACATTTTTGGTCTTGTGTCTGTCTGTCTGTCTGTCTGCCTGTCTGTCTGTCTGTCGGTCTGTGTGTCCGCGGATCCTGAAACGTGCGACGATAACTTGAGTAAATGTCGACCGATTTTGATGAAATTTGGTGGACATGTTCATTTTACCAATGCCCAAGACGAGTTCGTTGGACAAAGTTATCCGTCCAAGCGTCCACGCGCAACACTCGCCTAAACCTGAACTTCAAATTTAAAATTTGAATTTTAGTTCGGGAGTAAAATCAAACTTCGTCTATTTAATGAAACAAACATTTATTTTCAAATACAATGTTTTAGTAAAACCAACAGCGACACCGCTATGAAGTGTTAATGATCGCTAAAAACTATTGATAGTTTTTACATAATAAACAATAAAACTATAAAGTAATAATATAACAATAAAGTATACATGATAGGATGCGAGGAAGCTATGTGCCACACTAATTGGCAGCCTATTTTTTTTTTAAATTGGTTTATTAGGTTATGACTATATTGGAATACATTATAGTCATTTTTACTCATTTTTTGCTCCTCTTATTACGACGAGCTCTAATTTAATTTTTTATCTCCATTTTGACTTTTTTAGTAAAAAAAAATCATAGGGATTGCTTCACGAATTTTTTTTTAAAAAAACACAAAGCAATTTAGTGCATTAGTGTCCATTTAATATTATGTAGGTATGTACCTATTTCAGGTACATGGGAACACCGATTTGTTCATTTGTTACTGAAATAATTTTTTATATGGGTGAGGAAATTTATTTATTTAAGTTTATCTGATCATGAATACATTTTTCGTGCATATAATTAGTAAAATACGAGATGAAGGTACTTATTTTTATGCCAAATAGTTTCTGAGAAAAAGCCACTCAAAGCGGAAAATTTCGAATTTTCAACAATTTTGATCGACCATAACTTGGAAAGTGCTACATTCAAAGGAATACAGATTCGTATTCTACTCGATAGCCTTTTTAAAACGATGTAGTTTGTATATTATATATAATTTGTATGGGGTTGTGGACAACTCTTTTTTTGTCAATTAAGAGCTGTCAAATTGAATGGTAAAAAAATGCTTTTTAATTAAAATTTATATTAGCAGTATTGATATGATTTTTAAAAAAATTGTATGCTTGTCTTATTTGCTATTAGGCATAAGAATGAAATATAATTTTTGCACATTTATTTTATTTAGGTACAAACGGTTCCAACTATTAGTTTTGATTTAATATTATGAAGGTATATATATATATATATATATATATATATATATATATATATATATATATATATATATATATATATATATATATATATATATATATATATATATATATATATATGTAGAAACAAAAAAAAACTCAGGTTTCGGTCACAAAAATCGTCACTGTTACAATCCCGACGTTTCGGTTTTTACTTAAGACCTTCTTCAGGGGCCGTAAAACACCCAAACAACGACGAGAGAGAGAGAGACGAGCAGCACACAACAACGACGAGTGAGTCGTTGTTTAGATATTTTACGGCCCCTGAAGAAGGTTTTTAGTAAAAACCGAAACGTCGGGATTGTAACAGTGACGATTTTTGTGACCGAAACCTGAGTTTTGTTTGTTTCTGTTTACATTTACGGTCGAGAATTTATTCATTTATAAATATATATATATATATATATATATATATATATATATATATATATATATATATATATATATATATATATATATATATATATATATATATATATATATATATATATATATATATATACACATATATATATGTATGTATATATTTAGAGAGAGAGAGAGAGAAAGAGAGAGAGTTGACGATGTATGTGTTTTTAGGGTCCGTTGGCAAAACCAAGAACCCTTATATTTTCCTGCGTGTGTCTGTCCGTCCGTCCTGTAGCCTGCTCTCACGGCTACACTTTTCGTCCGATCACTTTGAAATTTGGCATGTATGTGTCTTGCACCTACCCACATATTTTAAAAATATAGCGACTTAAAAAAAAACATTTTTCAAAAAAATTAGGGTAAAAAAACTTAAGGGTTAATTTTTTTTCGACACCGTGAGGGGTATCATATGAAAGGGTACGTAGAGCTGATTACAAAAATATATAATTCTTTGGATATAACTTTGATAGGGCGAGCGTAGGCAAGTTTGAAGTGGGTGTGAAACGTGTCCCCCCCCCCCCTTTATCTCACTTATGTGAAGTGCAAAAAATCTGAAAAAAATCTGAAAAAAATCTGAAAAAATTCCTGAACATTCTTCGACCAAAAGTAAAGATACCACTTTTTGGAAATTTTGAAAAAAATATTATTTTATTTTTTATTGACAAAATACGTTTTTTTTATAACTATGGTCTTTTCGATGTATTTATATGGTTGTAGTCCGGTTCAGTGGCAAAAAAATACTTTATCAGAAGTTTGTTTATGTGGTTTGAGAATATCAGACGCATAGGATAGTTCAAAGTAAGCTTTTTATCATTTTAAAAAACACCATCAATAGGGTACTACTTAAACTATACAGGGTTGCCTACGGACCCTCGCTATGCGCTGACTAGCACACACTTGACCTGTTTATCTATATATATAAAAGTCAACGTATGTATATATATATATATGTTTGTTCTTTATACAAATCTACAGTTTTAGCCCGATTGTGATGAAAATTTGCACACTTGATCTTCAAAGCAAGGGGAAAATCAAGGTCTACATGAATTTTCGAAATTTAAATTTTGGTACACAGGGGTACGGGGTACAAGTAATGAATACGGGGTCAAAGTAATGAATACCCTTCGTGATGCATATCGTTGAAAAGCTCTTTAAGAGTACAGTAATTGATGTTATGTACACTTTTGTCATATTTTCATTTAGGAGGGGGTAAAATGGAAAAATATAGCTATATCTTATTTGTTCTTTATACAAATCTACAGTTTTAGCCCGATTTTGATGAAAATTTGCACACTTGATCTTCAAAGCAAGGGGAAAATCAAGGTCTACATGAATTTTCGAAATTTAAATTTTGGTACACAGGGGTACGGGGTACAAGTAATGAATACGGGGTCAAAGTAATGAATACCCTTCGTGATGCATATCGTTGAAAAGCTCTTTAAGAGTACAATAATTGTTGTTATGTGTAGTTTTGTCATATTTTCATTTAGGAGGGGGGTAAAATGGAAAATATAACTATATCTATATATAAAAAGAAGAGTATCTATATGAGAGAATGTCTTTTATACAAATCTACAGTTTTATCCCAATTTGATGCATTTATACACTCTTTTTCTTCCAAACAAGGTGAAGGTCACTGCCTACATGATTTTCCGAAATTAAAATTTTGGTACACAGAGGTACGGGGCACAAATGTCAAAGTAATGAATACCCTTCATGATGCATATCGTTGGAAAGCTCTTTAAGAGTACATTAATTGTTTTTAAGTACGTTTTTGTCATATTTTCATTTAGGAGGGGGGTAAAATAGAAATGTATATCTATATCTACATATAAAAGTCAACGTATGTGTGAGTGTGTTTATTTTCTTTATACAAATCAACAGTTTTAATTCGATGAAAATTTGCTCACTTGACCTTCAAAGCAAGGGGAAGATCTCTGTCTACATCAATGTTCGAAATTAAATTTTTGGTACATAGGGGTACGGGGTACAAATGTCAAAGTTGAAAACCCTTCATGATGCATACTGTTGAAAAGCTCTTTAAGAGTACAGTAATTGTTTTTACGTGCATTTAGGGGGGTAAATGGAAAAATATATCTAAAAGTCAACGTATGTGAGTATGTTCTTTATACAAATCCATAGTTTTAGTCCGATCTCGATCAAAAAAAGCACACTTGACCTTCAAAGGAAGAAAAAATCAGTGTCTACATGCATTTTCAAAATTTAAATTTTGGTACACAGGGGTATGGTACAAGTAATAAATACGGGGTCAATGTAATGACCATTGATGATGCAAAATCTCTTTAAGAGTAGAGTAATAGTTTTTATGTATTGTTTTGTCATATTTTACTTTGGGGGGGGGGGGGGGAATTTAGGATATTTTAAAATTAGCTAATCAAAGAGGTATAGAAATAGGTGGGAGAGATAGAATCTAGATTTTCTTGCATAGTAAAATAATTTATGTCTCAATATTATTGTATAATTGTTTATAAACTTATCTAATTATAATAACACTCCGTAGCGAAGCACGGGTACCCAGCTAGTTTTTAAATAAAATAAGTTTAAGCTGTAGAAGAAAAGAAAGTCACAACTCTTTAATAAGAAGGCACATTTACATAATTTTTTTTAATTAATTGTTAATAATAATGTATTACTGCGACTTGCCAATAACCATGATTGCCTTAATTTTTTTTCGGGATTGTTATTTAATTATTTTGTAAATTACTTACATTTAGACCGAAAAAATCTTTGATCAGCTGATCCGTTTCATCTTCTTGGATTGGCTGGTCGTCAAGTTCTTCCGAGGGTGTCTCTTCTTCGACTTCCTCTTCTTCTTGAGAACTCTCTTCTTCCAGCTTGGTGAGGTTGCCGAATATTTTCGGCAAACCAAACAAGAAGTCTTCATCCTGGCTGCCGTTTCTGCAAAACATATAATAATAATTTGTGACATATATTATACCAGGGAAAATTAAAATTTTCCTAGTTGCTTTATCTTGGTAGTTAACAGAACAAGAGACTGATTATCTTAAACTACGTTTTAACTGCTAGTTATATTTTGTAAGCTTCTATAGAAAAACTAGAAAATATATTTTTTGAATAAACTGATCTTATTGCTATAACTACTGATAGGAGGAAAGAAAGTCAATTACATTATCTTTCTTTTAGGTAGAAGCAATTTGTACTGTATTATTTATTTATTTTTCTCGATAAAGGAAGTGGATTTTACATCTAGGTGAAAGAAAATTATATTTAATAATTTAACCTCAAAAACTTTTAATTTCTAAAATATAATCATTTGCCGTATAATCAGTTAACTCCAAAAAGCTAATTTTGAGATATCGCAATTTTAAAGTTTGAAAATTTACTGTAAATCAGGGGAATGTACCTAATATTTATTTTTTGAGGTTTATCTTATTCTCCAATTTGTCTTTTATCAGGAATATGTAACTTAAAGTTCTTAAGTAAAAATCTAACTTGAATTTTTTTAAATTTAAAGTGATAAAATGCAAAAATTACCCTAGTTAACTGATTATTCACAAATACAACTTCATTCTTTTCAATATTACAAAAATAGTAATGATGATTATATAACCATCAAATTTTAATTAGTTTCATGAGTATATAGCCATCTAATTCAAATTTGGTGTCCAAAATGAAAAAATGAATGAGGGAGAGGCCAATACCAACAGATATTGAGCACATATATCTTATTATTCTACTGCATAATTAGTACTAACTTCTCATGATTTGTGAAATTTATTTTTTATAATTAGCTTTAAGATGCTTAACAGTGTGATAACTCCCTCCCCATACTCCATTTTGAATCACATATGATCAAAATATACCATATATATGTGTCACTCCAGACGATATCTCACGCACTTAAAAAACCCAAACACATTTTAAAATGTCAATAATATCAAAAGAAAGGATGAGTTCGTTGGCCAGAATTTTTGGAGTGCATTTAGGGGTCAAATTTTTACCATTTAGGGTCAAAAATAGCATAAAACTTGTCTTTTCCATTTTTACCCCCCTACTAATTATCCTACATTATTATAAGCCAATAATACGCAGATTTCTTTGAAAATATGCTCAAAGTCATGGTGCATGACTAGACATTTTTTTGATATGTTGTTGGGACCAATCCTACACTTGTAAAAAAACAAATTTGCAGAAAAAATCCTGTGCCAGCAAAGTTATTAATATCTCTGTTCCTATGTATCGAAGATTAAGAGTAGTTATTATCAATATTGTCGAGGCCAACATTGAAATTTGGTATACCTGTTCTTTTTATTAGTGCTCAGACTAAGTTCATTAGGAATATTATCCGTCAAAGCGTTCACGTACAACCCTCACGCAATCGTAATTTTAAAATTTAAAATTGGAAAGGTCGGGAAAGATTCTATATTTATCTATTCTTCGAGACAAACATTTTTTTCAATTAAATTTTTTTAAAAGTAAAACCAAAAGAGGCACAGCTATGAAGTGTTTAAAGATCACCAAATCTATTTAATTGCAACACATTTTAAAAAGAGAAAATAAAGTAGAACAAAATTATAAATAAAGAAGTTGTAAAAAAGTTAATCCTCTACAATATTGATAATAACTACTTTTGCTCTCCGAAACCAAAAAAAGAACGAAACTGTCTACGCTTCTTCGATATAACTCTGCTTGAACAAGGTTTTCTTTTCTGCAAACTTGGGATTTTGAAATGTTACTTGTGGCATTGGTACTAACAACATATCCAAAAATTTAGATGCCGACCTTTCGCAAGGAAGAGCTTGAACAAGGTTTTCTTTTCTGCAAACTTGGGATTTTGAAATGTTACTTGTGGCATTGGTACTAACAACATATCCAAAAATTTTAGATGCCGACCTTTCGCAAGGAAGATTTTTTTTTTTTGTACTTATTGACTGGATTGTTAAATACCCTACTATTTTATCTTTAACCTAATACTATCAGCTAATTTCAGTTGAACTCAAAACAATAACTAACTAAACACTCGTAACAAAAATATTTTTAAAATGTACCAATTTATTTTACTGGCTACTAAAATAAAACAATAATCTTTTATATAATGTACAACTTTAATTAATAAAATATTATTTAAATACAATTTTTTTTTTTTAATAAAATACCCAGGTCTTCATGTCCCGTTCATAAAAAACTTAAATTTATTAGTGTGAAATAACATTTTAGATGCTCTTGAAATATTCTAAAAAACACGTTTTCAAGTAATGTAAACCACAAAAATTTTCCCGGACCCCCCTTAAAGAGAGTCCAGCCCCCCCGCCCCCCCCCCCCCCCCCCCACTTCAAAATTGGCTGGATCCACCCTTGTGTGTGAGAGAGAAAAGGCGGTGGGCTTACGACGCTATATTGAAAAAATAAAAATAATACATACTTATTGATTTTGGCATTTTTCGCTACAGTACATTAGAAAATGCACATTTAAATTGAGACGTTAGAAATCAGGATGAATACAAACTAGAAAATATATTGATAGAAATGTACAAATTCGCGGAGCAAAAAATACCACTAATGGCACCTAGTGGCTTGGATATGAAACGTTGTAGTTCCTAAAAGAAGGTATAGGCAGCACCACCATCCTGATCAAAGGGGGAGGGGGGGGGGGGCTTTCATGAGTGAATTTGTGTGGGAATTTAGTTTACACATATATATATCCTTTCTAAGAATCAAGGGTTAAAAAGAAAATATTTTTTAAGAATTAAAATCTGATTCTCGATATTCTCTAATATTTTATTTAATTCCTAGTATGTATATCCAAATAGTTTATCATTTAAGACTTGGGGGATTCTCGGAATATCAACTAATTCCAAAGAACCGTTGGATTTTCCTGGAAATTGTACTTCAAAGCAGCTTGGAGCCGAGTTGAGGTAACAGAATATGGAAGGCTGTAGGAGGTAGTTGCTTCATGCCGGAAAATCATTATGAATGGAAACTCCCTCCCACGCAACATTTGTACTATTGTAACGTGGTGCTATCTCGTGCCGTATTAGAGAACTAGAAAGTTCCCCAATCATCTGCTAGGTGCCACTACTGGCGTTTGATTCTTTGCTCTATGGAAAAAAAAATACATATCTCGTTATTAACCTTATACAAAAACTTTTAATCATGTACTTTTATCTAAGAAAATATAAATTAATGGTAAATAAATTACAATATTATATTATAATAGACAGATCTATCTTTCTCTTCCAGGGGCGTAGCTATCGGGCCACAGCGCCCGCGGCCGCGGGCGGGCGCAGGCTTGAGGGGGGCGCAAATCGGAGAAGAAAAAAAAGAGGTAGAATTTGAAATAGAGAGAAGGTGAAAAAAAAAAAAAAAAAAAAAAAATGAACAATATAAATAGGTTAATAATAATATTAATGATATATAAATAAATAATAATAATTATATTAAAGGGTATTAAAGAAAAAAATGTTCCATCAAATATATTGTTTATGGAAGTAAATTTAAAAAAAATCATTCAAGGAAGTTTGCAGTCTTAAGTAAGTAGTTGAAACGGCACAGACATTGGATTTTAACGATACAATTGATAATTTTGCACATATTAAAGCCCGTAAAAAACTTTAAACTTTAAAATCCGGTAATTTTTTTTTTTTTTTTGGACTCAAGGGACCTAAAAACGCGTAAATCCATCAAAATTACAATATCGGATTTTTGCGCCATCACAATACTTTCTCATTATATATAGTACCTCAGTACCTATGTCCACGGATGGAGTTTCCCATACTTATAAATTCCAAAAAAGTCTATTTCCGAAACAAAGTCATTCTTTATAAAGTCTCCTGCATGTTTTGAAATGAAGATGCATGGAAAAAAATAAAATAAAATAAAATAATAATAATAAAAATGCACCCTGGACCCAAAAGGTTCTGAATTATAATACAAATTTCTGATATTGGTACAAGAAATTATGTGGTCTTATTTTTGAAGTTTCGAAAAGACGTTATTCGTTATAAAAACGAATTATTTTCTAGTATAAGATAATTTTTTAGTTGAAGATTGAATAAAGATTGTCTAAAATTACTCCCCCCCCCCCCCCGCCTCTGTATAATTATTATCATTAAATATAAATGTATAATTATTATCATTAAATATAAATGTATAATTATTATCATTAAATATAAATGTATAATTATTATCATTAAATATAAATGTATAATTATTATCATTAAATATAAAAATAAATAAATTAAATATTGAGAAGAAAGAATTAAATATCTATTATCTTACTCTTACCGAAAAGAGGATGGTAAAATAATAATACTATTAACAATATAGTTCGACCGCCCTCTCCCAGATAGCGCCACTAGCAGTTATCAATATATTTCATAATATCAGCGAGTTTTCATATTCTATTGAATTAAATTTGATTAATATCTTATAAATATATATTGCATATCAGTAACCTACTTTATAGGCATTTTTTGTATATCAATTCATTGTATATAAATGATTTTATTTTTTTTTTTCAATAAATCAATTCTAATCAGTAGATACTCTCAGTGATATAATATATGTAAAAATTGTATATACCATATAAATTAATCATTACTTTGATATATTATTTTTTATCATTATTGTAGATTATTTATTGTTTTGGGTAGGTCAGGAATGATTAAGTTATTTGTTATATGTTATTTAAATTTAAAAAAAAAATCTTAAATTTAGTCACCCTCTAAGGGACGCAGATATTTTAAGTACCAACGTAAGAAACCTTTTAGCGTAAGTAATGTTTAAAGCTAACAATTTTTTACTGTAATTGTAAATCTCAAACAATTAAAATATGGTATAAAAAAAGTAAATTTGTCAGTCTAATTGCATGTGAAATTTGAGTTTTAAAAATATAAATTACTTAGGATGACTCTACTTTGGGTCGAAATTTTTCATCTGAATGAAATAAGGTTTTTCTTTAATTAATTACACCTTACCAGCCATCACTACGTCTTATACAAACAAAAACGTTGTTTGTGGGTCGATAAAGGGTAATAGATAAAGAAATTCAACTAAGGTGAATCTTTAAATTTGGCTATATTTCGCCCCTCTCCGGGGCATATTCATGCCAAAAAACATCGAAAAAAAATGTAAATACAATTTGTTCTTAAAAATCTAGATACATAAACTCAACCAAATAAGAACAAATATCACAAAACTAAAGACAAGGACTCTTTCTTACCTATAGCCAAATTTAAAGATTCACCTAAGTTGAATTTCTTTATCTATTACCCTTTATCGACCCACAAACAACGAAGATTTAAAAGAAAAGAACAAATCAAACTACTCTATAAATAAAGTATGTTTTTGGAGGAATTGTTAAAGGCCTGAAGATGCCTCAAAGGGGGTATGAATTATAGCCAAAAAATGGATTGAATCGGACCTTAATAAGAATAAGCATTGCATAGAAATAAAGGGTAATATGCTACGAACATATATAAACAATATACAGTGTGTCCCAAGATAGAGTATCCGAGAGGAAACGTTTTCTTATTTATGGGTTTTCGAAAAAAAGTCATTCTTTATAAAAACTCCTGCTTGTTCTTAAACCTCTAAAAATGATATAATTTGCTTGATTTTGTGTACAGGGTGTTCCGATAATAAACAGAGAAAAACAGACTCAAGCGTACATATTTCCAGTATAGTGCTCTTGCCAAGAGCACTATACTGGAAATATAGAGGCCCGTGGTTCGAGTCCCGGCGATGGAGTCTGTTTTTCTCTGTTTGTTATCTCCAGTTGTTAATTATAATTATAATTTAATTTAAATTACATATTAATTTATTTTATGAAAACAAAATAAATTTCTTATAAATCAAATAAGCTAATGTAATAAATAAATTTATAAAAAAATATCATCACAAGTAATTAATAATTCTAATCTTAACATCTATTTAAGTATCACAAATAAATCAACATAGTTGAAAAATAAAATTAAAGAAATGATCATTCAAATGTATTGCCACCTACTTCTGCTCTAATTTAGATTCTATTTATGAATTCCTTACAAGCCTTTTGAACATGCTCAAGAGGAATACTGATATTGGTAAGAAAATGTTTCCTCTCGGATACTCTATCTTGGGACACACTGTATATAGCAATTAATAGTAATAAACAAATACAATTAGTTGATAATGAAGTGAAGAGATAGCAATGCTTCGAATCTGCTCTCCCATCTTTTATCACTGAGCGTAAGTAGTGAAGTAATGTAGGAGTACTTCCTAACGTTCTACTAGTTCTTACCAATATTGAATTGAGTTTGTAAGACGGAAAAGAAAGCCGTTGCACCAAAACAGCACTTATAATTATCATTTGCAACTAAATTTAATGATTGGGAGATGCATGGTACATACAGGGTGGTCCAAAAGTCCCCCCCCCCTCTTAACTTTTGAACGGTTTGAGATAAATTAATGAAACTTGGGGGATCTCTACCATGCAAAAGGAAGTTTGTATTCATGCAATCACCCGCACTAGGGGCAACCATACTTTGCCCCCAGGCCACCTAACTTCAAAATTTCAAATTAGAGTGTATATTTTTGATAGCATATTTGGATTCTACAGTGTAAAATTATAAATTTTTTTTTCTATTTCCAATATTTTTCCCCCTATTGGTGGGCAAAGATAGCGAATAACCCTTCCGATAATACGTTGTAAAATCTAAACGGTTAGAGATAAATTAATGAAACCTAGGGGATCCGGACCATGTAAAAGGAAGTTTGTTTTCATGCAATCGTGCAGTAGGGGCACCCTCCCATTTCGCCCCCAGACCACCTAACTTCAAATTTTAACCTGGAATGTATATTTTTGATAGCAAATTTAGATTCTACGGCAAAAAATAAAAATATTTTACTTTTAACTTTTTTTTCTATCTCCAATATTTTGCCCCCTATAGGGGGGCAAAGGTATAAAAATGGTGGATTTCAGCGCCTGGGGGCAAAATGGTGGTTGCCCCTAGTACGCGAGTGGATAATTAAACACTTCCCTTTACATCATACAGATCCCTTAGGTTCCATTACTTTATTTTAAACAGTGTAGATTTTATAACGATCTAAGTGTTATTTTTTTACTATTTTGGAAGGGTTATTTTGCTATCTTTGCCCCCCTGTAGGAGGCAACATATTTGAGAGAGAAAAAAATAGTTTCCAGTAAAAATTTATTATTTTTCACCGTAGAATCCAAATATGCTATCAAAAATATACTTTCCACATACACTCCAATTTGAAATATTGAAGTTGGGTGGGCTGGGGGCAAAGTGGGTGGTGGCCCCAAGTGGGTGATTGCATGAAAACAAACTTCCCTTTGCATGGTAGAGATCCCTTAAGGTTCATTAATTTATCTCAAACCGTTCAAAAGAAAAGAGGGGGGGGGGGGGGGAGACTTTTAGACCACCTAGAATGCTCACGTTGTCGTAACCTCGTCCACGTAAGATTTTTATTGAAAGCGGCTAGTCTATTAACTATCAAAGAACGGATGCAGATAATCCTGACTCCAGTGGTGCCGAAATAGCAAGAAAAATTAGAAATTAATACCAAAAAATCATCAGCTTTTGTCTTTTGTTATCGAGACTGTCATTTGCTCCACATGAGCGACATCAGGTGTGCACTCAAGCACTACAGCGAAATATTTAGCATTATTAACAGTAGACACAGTGGCGGATCTAGATCTTGCGGGGCCCTGGGCGAGACAAAATGGCGGGGCCCCCTAGGATAGAGCGGGGATTGCTGATAAAAAACAATAAAGTAACTTAATAATAAACCACTTATAATTTGATCCTATTTTACGGCTAATTCCTTTCACTTAGGGCCGCAGTCAAACATTTTTGCTTTCAAAATAATTCAAAACTTTAAAAATAATTACAATTCTGCTCATGATTTTAATCTAACATTATTTGAACATAAACCTCTCAAATTATATAGTTTTCAACTAATTATCATTTTCTATGCAAACGTAATCGAAAAGAAACATTTTTATTGTAATAATTAAGCTCTGTTATACTTAACTACTTATTCTTCTTCATGATATTTTGAGTTTTATGGTTAAATTATCATTGTAAATAAAAAGTTAAGCTGTGTTATTTGTGATCAGTACTATAATTTGAAATCTACACTCGAGAACTTTAAATTTACTCCCAGAATTCATATTCTCAGCTTATAACTTTCCATGTTAGTGCCGAGGTTTTAGTTTAATTTTCAAAGACACATTTTAAGGGGGGTCCGGGAAATTTTGTAAATATGACCTCTCAAAACAGCGTTTTTATGCATCTCTGAGGTTAAGTTTCTCTTTGACATCAATTTTTAAAACTGTACTAATTGGCCCAATTATTTCGTACTGTCCGATATACTTAGTTTTTTTTACTATTCCTTTTTAAAGGATTTGTCTTTTTTTCATATCTCTGTACATTGTCAAACGATTAAGGTTATGTATTATCTCGATAAATTCAGTATTTTATTTATTTGTTTTAAAAAAAATACACGAAATGTCACGTTTTATAGGGTAATGATAGAAGGTTATTGTTAGGTCAGGTCAAAAAGTACTAAACTCAACCTAAACTTACCATAACCTTTCATACTTTTCCCTAAAATTAAAAAAAATTGAATATATCGAGATGCTACAACTGAAATCGTTTTTGTAATTTAAAAAGGAACAATTTGAAAAAAAAACGAATTAAATTGGACGTTTAGATATAGGTGGGGCACATAATGAAGATTTACCCCACAGAATAAATAACAAAATCGTCATCATTTTGATAAGGGGGAGGGTGAGAAAACACTAGGACGTTAACTCACTTAATTTTATATGAAGCGGGGCCCCGCGGGCTATCTTAAACATAAAAAAGAAAAAATCTATATTTTATAACTTATTTATTTGACTTTTTTATAGCGAGAGGCCCCGCGAACAGGTAGTTAGGTATTAGGCTCTACCATGTAAACTAAATTCGACTGAATTTTATATTTCTAATATTTGGTTTTTTTGTACATGGCACGGGGCCCCGTGGACAATCTTCACTGTGAACTATAAATTTGCCTGTAAAGTATAAGTATTTTATTTTAATTTTCTATGGCGCGGGGCCCTCCAAGGCGCGGGGCCCAGGGCGGTCGCCCCCCTCGCCCCCCCCTGGATCCGCCCCTGAGTAGACAAATATGTCTCTTGAATGTGATCGTGATCAGTCATCAATCTGAAGTTGCATTAACTTATTCTTGATGCTTATGTATTGAATATGAGTCTCATTGTCACGAACATTTCGGATATGCTCACGCTCACGCATGATGGAATCAACCATAGTTAAGTACTCGACGAATTTGAGAAAGTACCATTGCCACATGCAAATAAATTATCGCTTGATCCACGAAAAGCAAGATTTTGTGTTTCAAGCACTCTTAACAGTGCTATCGATCTTTCTAACACTCTTACTTACACTATTATAGATACTTATCCATTAGTGTTAGATAATTATATTTTAATCTTCTGGAAAAATAGTTTTTCCTATTTTTAACATCCTAGCATCGGAAATGATGCATGAAAACAGAGTCAAAGGACTGAATGGTTTATAATTAGTAGTTATAGCTATTTATTGTTGAGCTATTTAGTTTGCTATTTATAGTTTTTATAAATAACATTTACTAACTTAAAAAAGGAATAATTTTAAAATGTCTGGATACATGACGTGGAATCTCAAGCATTATGCGCACAATTTTACGTATGTATTTTATGTATATATGTTACTAACAAATTAAATCACTCCTCACACCATTTCCATTTTACTTTTTTATATTTACTTTTGTGTTTATTTTAACAATCTGGGGGCACGGCCCCCACCAAGTCTTGCACAGCCGTACCATCCTTTACTGGAACCAACTCACGGCAATTTGGACCCCCCCCCCCCCCCACCACAAAGTAAGGTTCTAGTACAAGACGGGTAGGACGAACCACTTGTTCGAACCAAGCAATTAGGCCATATTTCACTAGCCCCGTGCGTGGTAGACCACGCACGGCCACTTCACTTCACACATCATACCTTTGTACGTACCGAGCGAGTATGGTGTGATCATTAGTGAGCCATATAAATCAGAGTATCTCGGCGAGGGATCGAACCCACGATCTCGTTCCGCCCTTGATTCATCGATGACCAAGCAGACATGGTAAGTAATTTAATCCAAGGGTCCTCTCTACACTTTTCTAGAATCTTAAATAAATATACACTTATTAAAGTGTTTTTAAAGTGCTATGAATGTAATGGTTTCTTTTATACATATTATTCAACACAATTAGTAAAATTAATTAGAATTCCCCTGGTCTTACTAATTCCTAGAAAAACTAAACGTCAGAAGTTTTGCCAAATCTTACAAAATATAATTGTGGGACAATACAATGTGTTTTGATGTGACGGATGATTTTTTGTGAAAGATTCCTCGAAGCAACCGATCAAGTTAAACTCCTCTCCTTTTCCAATTTTATTTAGAGACGGAAAAATATACTATAAGACGTCGTTTGACTATAAAGTTCCATCTGATTTCGGCCAGGCTGTTACTACGGAAATAAAATTAGGTGACGGAATTGTTCCAATTATATCTCTCTGGACGTCTGGCTCTTGCCCACATCATATCAAGAAGAAGGAGGGGTCAAAAAAAGATAATCCGACGAAGAAGGGGCGGCGATGACAAACAAAGAAAAAAGAAAGAGGATGGTAAGAACCAATTAGAAGAGGGGGGCCAAAATAGAAGATAAGCAGGGAAGAAGAGGATGGATTAAAAAAGGGGACCAAGAAGGGTAAGGAGGGAGGGGGGTGGGGGTGGAACGAGTAGTTTCTGGCACCATGGACGATGGTCCAGAGACATAATCCCGATCTCGGGGGTGAAGATGAGATGATGATAAGCGGATGAGAGGGAATCAGCTCATCTTCATCCCTGACCTCGGGATGCTGCCTCTGAACCTTTGTCCCATGGCGCCAGGCATACTACTAATAAGAGGGTTGATGTAGCGTATCTGGAGCATCACGTACAGAAATAGAAAAACTGACCAATATAATGTATATTGATAAAAACTGCATTATTTATGGATACTTCTTCATTTCATACTCTCTCGAAAAACCAGTTACTCATCATCGAAGCCCAGATTCGCAAAATCGACCTGTATACAGCTGTGTCTCAAAATAGAGGATTGAAGATGGAAAATGTATTAAGAGAAAACTTATGAAATGAAGAAGTATCCATAATTGGTGCATTTTTGACCAATCTACAGAAAAGACTATGATTATATTGTGTCAGTTTTTTTTTATTTCTATACATGATGCCCCAGATACGCTACATCAAACCCATCTTGACTTTAAACAGCAGATTAATAATATGTGAGTTATGGGGCTTGGCTTTTAAACACGAATATGACCAATAGGAGAGTTATGGGACTTGGCTTTTAAACACGAATATGACCAATAAGAGAGTTATGGGACTTGGCTTTTAAACACGTATATGACCAATAGGTGAGTTATGGGACTTGGCTTTTAAACACGTATATGACCAATAGGTTAGTTATGGGACTTGGCTTTTAAACACGTATATGACCATCATTATAAATTAATAAGTCAAATTGCAAAATGCCTTCATAGACCATTATTTACGACATAAGAAATAATGAATTTCCAAATTTTAAGGCCCTGATCATGTGGTTTGTGAACGACTTAATCAATAAAGGAATTATTATATCAATTTTGACATTCGAACATTTTAAATTCGAAAGTCAGATTGCAAAAACGCTTTACAGAAATAATATAAAAACCGTGCCTTATCTATAGAGTTTGGGGATGGCTTTATACAAATGAGTTTCCAGTAAAACTCGTAACAATAAATATGTACATAGTGAGTTCTAATGAATTCAATATTAGTGGATTATAATATGTATACTAAAAATGCTTAATCATTTCAATAAATTCATTTTCTTTAGAGGAAATAACAATAGCAAAAAAAAAAAAAAAGAAGAAAATAATTAAATGAATATAATAATAATAAGAGTTTACGCAATAAATTAAAGTTTACTACCATGGAGTGTGAAAACGTAAAAGAAGATCTTTGTTATATAGTAAATATGTCGTCTATTGTAATTAACATAAACAAGAGAGATAAATAATAATCTATAAATAACAATGAACCTATAAGATAATGATCGCTGATAGATGTAGCAAATAGTTTTTGTTCAATGTCTGATTGTGACTTTGATTTTGAATACAAAATATATAAATAAGATAGCGATCACATTTAATATTTTTTATTTCCTGGTAAGACGATTAGGTTTTTTATTAATTTAAAAGTAAATATCTAGTCATTATCAAATTAATAAAGAAGTAAAAATGTTTGTTACCATTGGTAATTTCTTGGATATTTAATATAAATGCAATTTTTAGGGTTTCGTTGGTAAACCCAAAAAAAAAGAGAAACCCTTATAGTTTCGTTCCTGTGTCTGTCTGTCTGTCTCTCTGTACGGTTCCAATAACTTTTGAATCAAAAGAGATAGAAACATGAAACTTTCCGGTATTAAAGGTCGTTTTGACGCGCACACAGGAAAAATATAGCGAACTCAAAATTATCAGCTGTTCAAATTCAAAATGGTGGATAATTCACGTCACGCGAAATTTTTTTTTTTTTAAATTTTGAGTGAGGTATCAAATGAAAGGTATTGGAGAGTAGATTACAAAAATATATAACACTTGTGGATAGTGTTTCATTTTCCATGCCATTTTGTCAAAAAAAATCCCCCCCCCCCTTATACTAATTTCGTGTTCACAATACCAACGAAACCCTTTTTACGTGAGACTTCACTCTATTAAACTATCTTCCTGTATAATTGTAGAGTCGGGGACAAAGGGAGAAAGTTTCTCAGATGAATGTACAAAGGCCACCGGAATAATATGTGAGCCAGGACTTCTAGGTCATAAAGATTGTACAAACTACACTCCAAAAACATTTTTACCAAAAACAGTTTACTATTCGGAGGTAAAATTAAGTTTTGAGTGTTCAACCAGAATTGGGTTGACATTGACCAGGTGTCAGCCTAAACTTAAAATAACGTTTAGTATTTCTTACTAAAGAAAATTAGTAAAATGATAAATGATCTAATTTGCCAGAATTTTGTTTTAATTTACTAAAAGTTTGGCAAAATTTATTTTTTAACCCTTCGACTAACATTTTAGTTAAAAAAGAATATATTTATTTAAACCTTTATCTGGTTAAAAGATTAATAACTGTCTCCTATCCCAGTCAGCCGCTTCCCTTTGAGCAGTCAAAGTCAATATAACATCGCAACGCAAGTGCTAAATTTATCCATGGAGCTGGACCCAGATGCAGATGCTCTACTGACCGCCTGGGGATTTCCAGAGTACGGGGAAATATTTAAAGGTAAGTGTAATCAGTTGAATTGTAATTAATCAATGTAAATTTTATAAATTTGTTTTATAAAGTTCCTCACATGGTCTTGTGATTAATAGCGTTCTAATTTTTTCCAGGTTGAAATGGGAGGTGAAGGTTACCTGAAAGATTCCAATTTAAAATTTCTGGATTTTACATTTTCGACCATATATTTCAGTGGGAATCGGAAGCAATTGCAGTACTCCTAAAAATACACAGGTTATGTCCCATGCAATTTTTTCATTGAATGCTATTTTTTCGATCTAACAATGCTTGAAGCACTATAACATAAATCACCATGTAACATTGTTTTATGACTTTGATTGTGGCTAATTACTTATTTATTTTTTTTTTTTTTTGTAAATTATATTGATAAGTGTAATTTTTTTAATAAACGAGCCTTTTCCGTAGATTTTATGGTGAAATATTTTTGTATCTTTTCATACATGTCTAAACTCCACAACTCCACACTCGCATGCAAAATGCTACTTTCCGCACTCGACGCGTAATGTACTATTACAAAATAGAAGAATATTATTTGTTTTGAGCTGAACTATGTTAAAGTATTGTCTTTTTTTATTTTGTATTTCTGACCATTGTATATTTATTTTTTAAGTCTAAGCAATAAATATACTATTCTATTCTATTTTACTAGATAAGGACCTAGGGTACACAGAGGACCTAGGGTGCTAAGATAACTGTTAGAGGCAACTAGTAGTCGATAGTAGAGTAACAACTTTAAGTTATTTCCATACCACGGGAGCCAATGATTCATAACAGACTATTTTAATTGGTTCTCATTATACTAATCCTCGATTAATAATTAATCGACAGCTAACAAATCTAATAGTGTTCTTCCGCCTGATTATTATTCGGATTATAATCCAAGTAAACCAACATAGGTGAAAATATAAAATTTTAGTGGGTAAGAATGGGATTAGGCTAATGACTGCAAGGCGAGGCAAAGATCCGGGTGATATCAGAGCGCACTGAGTTAGCCACCTTGAAATAATGGTGATCTCACCCCACGACATTTCGCTCTTACAATCTAATTGAACATATTCTTTCGAAGATACCACTTTATTATATATTAACTTGCATGTACATATTTGGGGTCCAGTTTCTACATCAATACAGCCACAGAACTTCATAAAAAATTAGCCTTTGTGCTGACATGTATAAATTCTCTAAGTTAACGAGAAATATACGAATTAGATTTATTTAAGTTTGCCGATTTTTAATATCTATATTAATTTATTATTATACTTACAACGACATTTAAATTACGCTTCATCTACTTCTATATTATCAATATTTATGTAAGAGGATACTTTTAATTGTATATTGTAATGACAAAAACAGAATTATATACGAAAAAGAAGAAATATGTATAGAATTGTTTATGTAAACAATATCTCATTTAATTCAAGATAAACAAAGTATCGATAAAAATAAGGAAAGGAAAAGTAAAAATGTATATATTTTCTACATCAATATACATAAAATTTGCATAAACAAGTTTTTTCTTTACAATAAAGCTATTGCTTTATTTCATTATTTTTTTTAAAAAAAATAGTCGCCTTCTACCTTCTGAGCAGTTAAGTTAACATTATATGCTACCTTCATATTTTACTCTGTCAACCCGACAGAACCTGCCTGCCGCTCTATTATGAATTGTCTCACTTTGTTGGTCTATACGTCTACACTACTTTTTTCATTCAAGTCGGGAACCAAAAGTTTCCCAACTTCACACATCCTCTTTCGAATGAAAGTGGGCAGTCTAAGTTTACAGAATATATTCAGCTTACGCCAACTTTCTTTGTAAAACCTTTTTTTCTAATTGTTTGCAAGATTTTTCTGGCATGCCTCATAGGTATGAATTAAGCTTCATGATATCCAGAACTACTGGCAAAACTTACCGTTTCTGCCTTTTTATTTTGACCGCTACTTTCATGGCATCACTGCCAATAGTGTTTGCGCATTTTTGTTTTAAGTAATCCTGCCAGTGTTGAATTTTGTTTCTCTTCAGCGTTCCACGTTCACTTAGGTCAACCATGATGTCCTTGGCTAATTTTGTCAGCACCATTCCAAGGGCATTTACAACAGTAGACCTTTTGTAAGTCCTGTCTATTATGTTGAACTATTGATGAACGTGTCCCACTTAGTTGCGTCAAAGACGTCTGATATATCTAAGAAGTTGGATTGAGAAAACAATTGTAAAAATGTGTCTACGATTTCAAATACTTTTCAGAAGCATGTCTCAAACATAAATCGTTCCATAAGAGGGTCTGTGTTAATTATTATAGCTGTTAAGGAAAGTTTTCTAGACGCGATTCCAGCGATAGTCGCTGGCACAAAATTATAAAGGTGTATTCCTCCACGCGTCTCCAGCGATTATGCAACTCATCAGTATATAACTAGTGGTAGATGGAACTGCGCGGTAGTTTCGTGAATTAAATTAACAGTTTCAAGAAAAAAAAATCCACTTCTGGATAGCGGGCATTTCTTCCATTTGAAGAAACCGGTGGGAAATAAAGAGCTCAAAAGATCGATCGAGAAGAGTTGGCACTCGAGAAAAACTGTAATCTTGGCTTCGTTTATGATTGGAAGTCCCAAGTATTGCCAAAGTCAGTACAGTCTAGTGCTAATATTTGATACTTTATAAGCTACAGCTCTTCATGACAATTAATCAATAAACAAAAATGAGTTATTTCCTATTACAATCGGGAACTGTTTTCACGGTTCTAGGACTGTCCCAGAACCGTTCGTCTTTCTGTTGGAACACGGGACTAAAAGTTCCAGAACCGTCCGAGAAGCGTGTAGGAACAGTCTTTCGATACTGCGCATGCTCCCGGCAGTTCTAGAACCGTCCGAGGCTCTGTTGGAACAAACCTAATAACTGCATTTCCTACGTAAATTCATAGTGGTATTGTGTTTTATAAAATTTATTATCAGTCCTTAAATTACACAACTTACAGATATATGATTAGATGGACATACTCTGAACTTGAAAGGTTTGTTTACATTCAGAGAGAGCAAGAGTCAGGTTTTATAACCTACACCCGGCTAACCTTCCTTACATCGTATTCATATTAAGACACAGTGGTCTATTTGATTAATAACTGACTCTACACATGACACACTAACACACTCCTTAGATTGCCGTCCCTTTGTTGGTCGACCTTTAGTTATTGTCCTTTCTCTACGATTATATGTATCCTGTACAAGCAACTGATGGCGAAAAATTGACAACCATAATATTACGCATAATTCTAAATGGCGCGAAGCAATTATCACATCTCATAGTTTCCTTAGATTTTATAATTATGTTGAATTAGTATATTTATATGTCGAATAAAGGTAAATGAAAATGAAATATCTTTTCAAATGCTTTAAGAAATGTCCAGTGATTTTTTTTTTGTCATATTTAGGTATTTCAACTATACTAAATTTAATTATATTATATTCATTAAATTATATTATTATATTTAAATTAATGTATTTAAGAAATTTAACTTTCAATTTGTTCGTTTATTTAAATGTATCCATAAGTTTGAATCTTTTAAAATTTGAGCAAATACATATTTCAATCTTAAAATTTGAGCAAATACGTATTTCAAGAATGTTTTAAAAAAATAAGAAAAACATTTTAAACTACTATTTTAAATCACTTGCTTTGTTTACGTTTTTCCAGTTGTTATCGTAATATGTATACTCTATACTATTGACTTTTTTTTGGTTTTAGCTTTAAATAATTTCAAGATAAAAAGAACTTTTTATATACTACGTTTTTAAATTTTCTGTTGAATCATATGTAATGTTGATAATATAATAGTTATTGTTATATAATATATAATGTTAGTGAAAAAAAAAAGAGTTCCGAATTTATTTACTTCACATAAATGACAACTATCTAGAGAGCTGATCTTAAACCTATAAAAGGACAAATCGATATATTTGAAATAATATAAATAATATAATCGATATATTTCCTGTTTTGCTGTTATTCAATGTTTATCTCTTATTTATAAAAATCACAAATTTTTTTAATCCCGTCAAAATGAAGATTGTAAATATGGGACATGGCAAAACAAATAAAATAACTTGCGGATTTTTTCCGAACTAACTTTCCATACAGCAAAATTTGCTGAAAACCAATTAAATTCTGCCGAAAGATGGCTAAAAGTATTAAAATAATGCATTGTCATCGTGTTCTGAGCTATGCTAAAAGTTTCTAGCTATTCTAAATGTCTAGCTATTCGGGAAGTTAGTTAGAAGTCGATTGCCAGATTTGTACCGGACAAACAAACAAACAAGAAAGCAAGCTAATAAAAACGTAGTAAAATAATCCATTCTTAACTAATTAGATAGCTTTTACTAATGTGTTATTTCTTTTTCCTTACTTCTAAAGGAAAACTATTGTTTTCACCCTAAAAATCCTCAAGCATGATTTTAACGGAATTATCCATTTTGGGGTGTTATTAAGACCATAATGAGTGATGAGTGGTTTAAAGCTGGATGTCTGTCTGTCTGTATACTGTATAAATAAAATGACTGTTGTCTGTTTAAAATGCTTTGTGTATCCAAAATACAAACTGATTAATGCACTTAGTGTCGACATTTAGATTCGATCATCAAGGCTTTCTAACTAAATATCAGAACATATTCTGAGATAAATAGTATTTAAAATATAAATCTTGAGTCTCTAGAAGCTTCAAATAGCATTTTAAAACCTTGACTGGAAAAGTAAATATTTTTTTGGAGTCGAGGTCGTGTATCGAAACCTTAGCCGACCTTTTCTTTAAGGTCACTGGAAAAGGAGAGTTATTTTAGTACAAGTGCAAAAACAAATTTTAAATATTCAAATATTGCAAGGTATTATAAATACATATTAAGCCTCTGGGGTGTCTTAATCGAGTGCTAGGAGCGAGCAAGATTCCACCTTCGGCCTGTATCGGATTTAAATAAGAATAGTTGATAGATCTGTTTACCGCCACAAGATTAATCTCGATGAAAAAATAGAGAGGTTTGTCTAATACTGAGACAGAACGTCTGGCACAGGGGCCGAGGAAAGGAAATCGATGCAGCTCTGCACTCTGCAGTATTATTACACTCGTTATCAAATCAAGCACTATTCTACCGTCTTCAAAGAAAATATACCTGCATTGTTTGTTTTCTTTATTATTACATAGTATATTTATTAATGATTTGTTATTTTGTGTACATAAATAAAATGTTTTTATAAGTTATTATACTGGTAATTGTGAGGTTGAGTAGTTTTGCTTCTCAGTACCTAGTTTATAATTAAAATAGTCGACTTACGTCGGTTTTTCCGTGGGTTTCCATAGTTGATGTTCGGTGTCCATGACTACGGCTCGGAATGAGAACTGCCGTTGCCTAGCAAGTCTCCTAGAGAACAATGAGTCAGAGTTACGCAAACTCCCCTCTCTTGGCGATGTTCTCCGCCGCTGCAGTCGTGCACCACCTCATGCCGTCTATCCCACACGCTCGCTTGCTCATTGTATAGATTCTCATTCCACGATCCCACCCACAATTACTACCAACAGATAAACTGACGCGTTTGCAGTTTTCCATTTAGACTGGCCCCTCCCTTAACTGAAGATTGAAACTGATATTTATGCTTTTCTTATAAAGAAAAATGTTAATTCGTGTATTTATAATCGAGAACAATGTTAGGTTCAATATTCTATATCCTTATAATATAAACTCCAAATATCCCTGACTGAATGGCTTGGCAATACGCCGTCCTTCACTCCAGTCGTCAGAATGTCTTGAATGACAACATCACGATATCTCTGCCTTCTGCCTCTGCTACCGCTGCAACGATGACTATATGAAAATTCGTATACAGGTTTCTCTTAGCCCTAGGTGCTCGCTAAGGCCTGTCTCAAGCTGAGAGAATCTTCATAAATCTAAATCAAGGAGAATTATAGTCGTATTTACCAGTGTCGGACTGACATTATATCTTCTCTCTTATACGCTGTACATAAGAAGAGAAAGTATTACGATGGACATAGAAATGTTAATTATGCAAGTAAAGGAAAATGGTGTGATGTATGGCGCTTTTTATTATGCTAATGCTTTTTATTTTCTCATTTACTTAGTAGGTAAATAGAGAAAAAGTATAGTAATGACGTGAAAATTCAACTAGGTACATATATTTTATTATTTGTGATGCTGGTTGTGATCAGTGATCAGGAGTACCCTGATATAATTATTGATTGTATTAGGTGGATCCTTAAAGGGTATGAAGAACGAAGAAGAATAAAAACACTACCATGGGCTAGGACCCAAGCCCCTGCCACTCAGCTCCCACTCTTTCAATCAAATCGTCAATTTCTAGTCTAGATCAGTGCGTTTACAAGTGTTGATTAGGATTACTGGTCAAACTGTTCTTCAATATTCCAAGCCCCTGTCAGCCCATGGTTTTCCATTGAATGGTTTTGACCCGGTCAGCCCATGGTTTTCAATTGAACCCGTCAGACGGTGCCACCCAAGCCCATGCCACTCAGCTCCCACTCCTTCAATCAAATCGTCAATTTCTAGTCTAGATCAGTGCGTTTACAAGTGTTGATTAGGATTACTGGTCAAACTGTTCTTCAATATTCCAAGCAATTCGTTGGAAGTTCCTCGCGACATTCGGCAAAAATGATTTTTTTTTTTCACTGTACTCTTTAATACAGGGGTACACTGTATGAAACAAACTAATATATTATTTTTGTCTGAAAATATTGGGGTGAACCCAAATACGAACTTTTTTCCTTCTCCTTTCACATACATAATGATAAGCAAGCACAGCTATCTCCTCCGGGTCCATTTCTTAGGACAATGACCACTTTTTCCGACTGGTCGAAAAATGTAAAGACTCGGGTAAAGGCTCGAAGTTTGTCACTACCCTAAGAGCTTTAACTAATCACTTGGACAACTGGTAGTTCACCATTCACCACGTCAATCTCCATAATTAAGAACGGAGTTATGTCATAAAAAGTAGAATGGTTAAAATAACAGAATCACACAGACTAACAAAAACAATAATAATAAAAACTTAAGAATTAACCATAACAATAACAAACAATATTAACAATATCACAGTAGGTAAGACTAAAAAACAATAGCAAATAAGGTGAAATAGTTAGAATGAGTCTCCATCTGAGGAGTCATAATGTTAGAAGCAGTCATACTGTTTCCAAGCAATAAGCATGCATGAATCAGTAGAATGAGTTTATACATGATACTAAATTGGCAGCTTACACACAGACTTATTCCCTCATTTTGTTAGGATGCAGTAAGTCTGCAAAACCATACTTTTGGTAATTAATTATGGTTTTCGTTCTATCTCAGTTATTACTGGTCTTATACTACTTTGCTTTGTAAGTTTCATCGCACGTTTCCGTTACCCCGATTTTGAACCACTTCCCGTATTTCAATCTTCCCCAAATTTTGCACATGGAAACAACTAAGGTAAAGAATACAGAAACCAAAAAAAAAAATTGACATCATATTTCTTTGTTGAAAATAAGACCAGTGTTCAAAAATGGTATTTTTATATTAATTATTGTTTTTATTTTTTAAGTATTTCATTTTAAATTTAAAGCCATTATAACCCATATGGGTCACAAGAGATTTTATGAAACCCTACCGATGCCTTACACACTTTTCAGGTTTTAAAACTTTAAAAACAGTTTATACAACTTAACTGTCACTAGCTGTCAGGGCCCCCGACGGGGGGGGGGGGGGGGGGGGGGGGGAGGGTCAATTGCCCAGGGGTCCGGGTCGGCCCTGGTTTGTGTGGGCCCCCGGTGGCAGGGGGCCCCCAAATCCAAACTAAAACATGAAACTACTATCTTTGTACCAATGTCGATGGGGGCCCCTTTAGAGCATAATAAAATCTAACTTGGAATTATACTTCTATACCATTGTCAGGGGCCCCATTCAGTTCTGAACGCAAATGTGTTTTTTTTTTGGCGAGGGGCCCCCAATGCCCTAGCTACGCCACTAGTTGTGATGAACTTAAAATGATTCCTAATGTGTCTTGAGTATGGAAGTGTGAATTCTTGTGTTTCATTTTTGTTACTTAGATTATTGGGATGGTTTCATATTATTCAATATGGTCATGTTAATTTACAGGTGAGAAACTGACTGACAAATCATATTAACAAACTGATATTAATAGCTTTTACATTTTTACTTGTAATGCAATTTTTGAATATAAACTGTGTTATTTAACTATTTTAATTTGCTTACTCTTAATCTCACTATTCTTGCAAACAATTTATATTATGTTTAAATTATGTATACATACATACAAAGTTTAAAAAGAAGGTTTTTAATGAAACTCACCCAGCTACAAAACAACTCAATTATTTAGTTTTTTTTTTCTTTGTTTTTTTAGCCCATCTTAGATAAACTTCAAAACTCGCACCCCGTGCCATTTAATTATGGTTTTCGTTTTATCTCAGTTATTGTTTTCATTTTTTAAATATTTTATTCTAAATTTAAAGCCATTATAATCCATAACATTTGGATTTATATTATTCCTTATTTTATTGTATTAGCGCATAAGTATCAACCAGAAATTATTTGAAACTTGAAAGTAAGTCTGTTGAGCTATAGAAATTTTAAACATTTTTATTATAATTTCCATTCTTTATTAAACTATGGAACTTTCAACATTAATCTAATAATATTCAATAATTGTGTACATTACTGACCAATTTAAATTAATATTTATCCAATTTTAAGTTTTTGGTAGTTTTTTCATACTACGGAAAGTTTTAATTTTAATTTAAATCAAATTATAATTATTATTTACTACGGGAAACAGACCCGCGCCGGGAGAGTATTTTTCACTGTTTGTTTCCCGTAGTAAATAATAATTATAATTTGATTTAAATTAATATTTATTTATATCATAAACAAAAAATAAACAGGTCAAGTGAGTGCTAGTCAGCACACAGCGAGGGTCCGTAGGCCACACTGTATAGTTTAAGTAGTACCCTATTGATGGTGTTTTTTAAAATGCTGAAAGCTTACTTTTAACTATCCTATGGGTCTCATATTCTCAAAACACATAAGCAAACTTCTGATAAAGTATTTTTTTGCCACAGAACCGGACTACAAACATATGAATACATTGAAAAGACCAAAGTTATAAAAAACGGATTTTGTCAATAAAAAATAAAATAATATTTTTTTCGAAATTTCCAAAAAGTGGTATCTTTACTTTTGTTGTTCAGGAATTTTACAGATTTCTAACACTTCACATAAGCGAGAAGAAGGGGGGGGGGGCACGTTTTACACCCACTTCAAACTTGCCTACGCTCGCCCTATCAAAGTTATATCCAAAGAATTATATATTTTTGAAATCAGCTCGACGTACCCTTTCATATGATAGTGAGGGGTGTCGAAACAAAAATTAAAAAAATGTAACCCTTAAGTTTTTTTACCCTAATTTTTTTGAAAAATATTTATTTTTAAGTCGCTATATTTTTAAAAAAATGTGGGCAGGTACAAGACACATACATGCCAAATTTCAAAGTGATCGGACGAAAAGTGTAGCCGTGAGAGCAGGCGACAGGACGGACGGATAGACACACGCAGGAAAATATAAGGGTCCTTGGTTTTGCCTACGGACCCTAAAAAAATATATTGCATTGCATTTAAAACATTTATTTTAAAGCTGTATACATGTGTAACTGTATTATTGATAAGTCTAAAATTGAACGTTAAGTTAGAAACGAGGCTCATTCAGGAACCATGTTATAGCGCTAGTCTAAAAACCTCCTGGTTTCGAGCCCTGCATCCGCATCCAGTGCTTTTTTTTTTTTTTTTTGTGAATGGCGGGAAAAGATACAACGGCGCCTGCAGGGCAAATGTTTTATGCCCCAGGGTGTATGAAGCTAAGCTAAGCCACCCTAGAGCCTCGCTATCCTACTCTCGATAGCGAGACCTATCGCAGGAACCCGGGATCCCTGAGTGTGGGGATTGAGCTACTTCCCGATTGCTCAGCCGACACAGAGACAGACGCTGGTAGCCCCTACCCCACTAAAATCCCTGCCGGTGAAAAACCCTCCATTTTGGGTACCATACTCTTGAAGGAGCATATGGTACCTCACGCGACTATAATTATAATTATCACTATAACTACCAAGAGCTACAACGTCATCATCGTTTCATATGATGATCGTGTGCTCCTGGTTTCCTAGACTTACCCTTCCTCTATGCTTCCTGCTCCAGTCAGGAAGAAGAGGCTGAGGATTCATCGATGTCAGTTACTTCTCTGTACGACGATGACGATAAGAAGAAAGCGCCCCCGAGCGCTCAGCGGCCACCAGCACCCCGAGCCAGAGAGATACCCCGAGGGGGACCCGCCCCCACAGTGGACCCACCAACCCACCGAGCCACCCAGAGCTTCCGGCCCCTCTCCCTCCGATAGAAGAAGAACCTTCTCCCCGGGCCCCCCAACGACCGACAGATCCAGCGGAGGCCGCGACACCCCCGATGCTGCCCCCAAAGCCGCAGCACCAGAGGACCTCCTCACACCCAGAGACGCTTCAGATGATGGTGAGTAGAGTACAGAAGAAGTTGATGAATCCTGCAGGGTAAAGTCACAACACAACTAGGTCCAACAAAGTTTCCGACTGCGTCTCTTGGCGGCGAAAAGGCCGCTTCAGAACGGAATCGACTCCGGATTCTGTATTTACAGGTCCTCGCTCTCTTTTGGTGTTTCTTTTTGTCTAATTTTACGTGTTTCATCTTAATTTTTAAAGTTTTTAAACATTATCAAGGATTATTTATAAAATAATATAAATATAGATATTTTAAGATCAAAAAGTCTTGTTTTTGAAGTGAAACTTCTTTGGCGGCGGTAGAGTGAATTTTTTCATATAGTGACATCGTGTAACGAAGTTTGCGATTCGAGACTCGTCCAAGTGTAACATTTTTACAGATTAATTGTATTATATCTATTTGAAGGCCAGCAAATCAAAACAAACATTTAATTTTATTGGAATAAATGTGGTTGCCTTAGCGTAGCAATGTTTATTTTCAATTAAATTTCCCATAACCATTTCTTAATCCTGAAATAACAAATTCGTCAAAAAATGAAAGAGAGCAATGCATTCTAGAACTAAAGTTTCACTTCTAATGCGTGAGAGCCTCACACATATATTTTTGAAGTGAAACTTCTTTGGTGGCGGTAGAGTGAATTTTTTCAAATATGGACCATCGTGTAACGAAGTTTGCGATTCGAGACTCGTCCAAGATTCCAACATTTTTACAGATTAATTGTAATGAAATTTGTGTGACGGAAATAATGAAACGGAATTTGTGTTTCGAGACTAATCCTGGTGAAAGATTTATCTGTAAAAAATCTTACACTCAGGCGAGATGCGAACCACTGACTTCCGGATCATGAAGCAAACATGCTCTCCATTGTCCCAATTACATTGCCACTTAGAAGGTACAAAAAATTGGTATATAAGCGTAATATTTAATGTTAGATGGATTATATGTAATTAGACTATTTATAATAATTAGATTATTTTTTGGGTTCATGGCAACGGGCTTAATTGTATACTTACAAGAAAAAAGTAATAACTAATTAAATTAATTTAAATAAGTTATTATATCTATTTAAAGACCGCAAATCAAAACAAATATTTCTTTTTATTGGAATAAATGTGGTTGCCTTATCGTAGTTTTTGTTGGAATAAATGTGGTTGCCTTACCGTAGCAATAACAAATCATTTCGAAGTGCGTCGGCGTCAGTTCTTAACCGGGGGGCCGCGGCCCCCCAGGGGGCCTCGAATGGTATTTAGGGTCTGTATATTATATTTAAAGATTTTAAGGGGGCCGTGGTTACCAAAAGATTAAGAACCACTAGTATAAATGACAAATGACAATATATACACAGATATAAACATTGCTTTAATTATATTTTCATATAGTGGCATCGTGTAACGAAGTTTTATTTTTATTGGAATAAATGGGGTTCTCATCAAATTTCTCATAACCATTTCTTAATCCTGAAATAATAAATTCGTCAAAAAATGAAAGAGAGCAATGCATTCTAGAACTTAAGTTTCACTTCTAATGCGTGGGAGCCTCACACATTTTTTTTTTTCTTATCAATTTGTTTGGTGAGGAGCCCCCAAAAAGTTCTTGCGGGGGGGCCCCAATGCCCTAGCTACGCCACTGTACACTTTATAGATGTATGAAAATTTTAGGATCTCCCTATAACCTTATTCTAATCTAAACAACAGGAATTATTATTATATTTTTTTTCTAAAAAAGACACGAAATCATATATAATAGGTTATTTATTTTACAAATATTGAATAAAAAATTAATCGCACATTTTGTAACACAATTTTTTTTGCTAAATAATATAGTTCGTGCCAGAGAAATTTCTTAAAGGGTGGTTAGATGGGGTTAGAGGTGGCTCTAACTCTCGGCCCGTACAATATGAATTTACCTTTTTTTTTTAAAAAAAATAAATAAATAAATAAGATGTCAATTAATTGTAATTGTCAACATTCTTGAAATATGTAATAGAAAGTATTTAGAACTAAAAATTTAAGGATCTAAACAATTTGTAATAGGACTTAGAAAGATGATTACTTTTGCTCAAAACAACATTTATATACACTCGTACAAAGAAAAATCAGATGAAATAAAATGCATATTATTGAATTTTAAACACTGTTCAGTTAATTATAAATATTCATTGTAGCTCTTGACTTAGTACAATTGCTTAGTAATAGTACGCGATTGGCTACACTGATCCAATATGAAATAAAATAATGAAGAAGAAGCTATGTTATGTTTACGTTTTTACTTTCAAAGTTCTCGTAGACTAAGCTGATTCTTTTCTATTTTCCGGTGTATGTATTCGATTCAAATGTAAATACTGGGCTTTATCCCGATAAATCTAAAGTGTTTCGTACTATGTGGGTCGGCCAATATTCGCTCTAGTTAAAGTCGGGTCGGACAGTTGTCGAGATGGCTTTAAACAACCTTATCCTGCTCAGTCAGATAGCAGGCTATGTTATAGCCTTTATTTTGTCTTTGTGTTTGACAGTGCCTATGACATTACATCAAGACGAATTCCGGTGAGTACCGTAATCATTCGTTTTTCACAAGTCATACTTCTGGAGCTAGTATTGCATTTTACCGAATAACCTGCGACAATTGGCATACGTCATAATCCGTCGTTTCATTTTAACTGTAGTACGATATGACCTTTTGTCTGTTCGCCTGGAAAGTAAATCGATATTTAAATATGACGGAAAGAATTAAATTAAGAGTTACAGCCCAAGACGTAGGAGTAAGCTTGATTCATATGTTTGTTTGGAGAGGGGTGGGTTTAAGTTGCTTTGTCGTATCACAATGTGAGATATCATGATGTCAATTTGTGAGAGCCAATATGTGTTTTTGTACGTTGGGAATTAATAGGGTTTACTTATTTTAACTACAGAATGGAAATGTTTGCCATATATTTAACCACGGCTTGTCCAGGCGATTCAACCTGATCTCCTATATCCAGTGTATGTTTCATTCTCTCATAGTATGATTGGCTACAATTTGAATCCGGTAGACTTGGCCTCAACCTATTTAGTGTAGAACTTGTGCCACGCTTCCAAATGCGCGCTTCCTCTCACTTAGCAGTTTATATTGTTTCATAGTTGACACCCTTGGTCCATTCATACCAGTTGAAATAGCCGTGTATCTACATTTTTCCTATTTATTATTGTGGAATGACCGGAACGTTACCTCTTGTGCTTGTTATGATTCTAAACTCTCCGGTGGGCAGGAAAATGCTGTTCATCGGATTTCTTCATTATTATCCAGCCCGTGGAGAGCTTAGGCCTGCCAAAGGGCTTATACACTTGTATATGTAATAGAGATGATTAGTAATGACATCACAAGATGGCGTAAGCTTTCGAAAATTTATTCGATTCGGTTTGTTGTGTTCCTTTTCCTTATCACCTGTTATCAATCCCATGTAAATTGAATTAGGGAATTTTTATAACTTTTTTAATAATTAATTATTAAATTATTACTGATATCTAAGACTTTTCACCCTTTGAATGATATTATACTAAGTCTATTTTAACAATTTAAGATAAGAAAACATTAAAAATGGCCGTTCTGGTGGTTTAAAATAAGTATTATTGTGAGTGTGTTCTATTGAATTGATACCCTACACGTCCGTTCTTATTTATTGTTCATTTTTGAAATGGTTTTTCTATTTTAGTTTGTATATTGTGTCTTCCACCTCCTCGAGCATACTAAAAATTTCATCTATACTTGATTTTTTTTCGGAGGAGAAAAATATTTTTCGAAAAAGTATGTCAGAGTACTAAGTAATGTTAAGTTAATGTATTCAATTTGTTTTGTTAATCAAAATTTTAAACAAGTATATATGCGACGTACTCATATCTTATATTATTATACTCGTTATTATATATAACAAAAAAATACATAAATAATAATAATAACAGTCTGGTCTTTGTCTCTCATCAACGTCTTTTTCCTAGGCTGGTCAGTGATCTATTTATAGTATATATTATGTTCCAACATCAGTGAAATATAATGCACATTGTAAGTAACCAGGAACAAAATATTATTAGCAAATATTCGTTTATTACCTGGCAGATTAAGTATCACTATCTTTCTACAAGTCCTGTATCCTGAGTATACTTCATTGAGTTTCAACACTTGAGGAAAATTTATTTTCGGACACACAATATGAACACGAACACATTGTGAATTTTTATGGCAACAGGAAATACAAAAAATCAAGTATAAAGATTAATAACTAAAATAGCTTTTTCGTTGATTTGACCCTTCACACAAGTTACTCATTTTAAACAACTAAAATGAAAGTTTTTAGTGTTTTTCTTATTGCACTCGTTAAAATAGACTTATTATATTAACATTCAAAGGGTGAATAGTCTTAGAAATCAGTAATAATTTAGTAATTAATTATATAAAAGTTAACTAAAAAAACGCCATTAGAATTATATGGGGTTGATAACAAGTGATAAGAAAAAGGAGCACAACAGACACTGAGTTAAATTTTCGAAAGCTTTTGTGAGTTACACTAATCATCTTTATGTGTAATGGATGACAAGAGGTTGGTGTGTCGCTCCATCAGATCTATTGGCCGGATAATTGGCATTTATAACAGAGGATAGACATTACTTGTTAAGTAGGTTACCATTTATATGGTGATGCCGGGCCAAGACTGAGCATCACACCCCTTGCTGGAGTCGGCTGTGAAACCATAGCCTCTTGTTTCCAATGCACTGATGATAACGACCTACCACCAGCCTTCCTTCATTTATCAATTATTTTCCCTTTATTAATTTACTGTAATTATGACGAGTTGTGAGTGATTCATTATTTCTTTTCAGTCGTAGTTTATAATTAGCTTAGTTGATCTATAGAAAATCTAGATAAATAAGAATAAGTCTAGATGTTTGGGTAGAGAGAGAGAGAGATTGTAGAACAAATAGCGATGCTTGTATACCACTATGTACTAATCAAATCCTGATAAAATGAGTTGAGCCGATAGCACTTTCAAACATTTATAACAGTATAATATTGTAACCACCATCAAACATTTTTATATGATTTAGTGAACGGATTGACTGTTTGCACAACTAACTGAAACAAGTCAGTCAAGACCAAAATGTGTCATTGACAAGAAGTATGAATGTTTATTGCGGTGTTTGGCAACATTTGTTCAAGGAAAGACCTTAGCCCATTTGAATCCTGTCTAGGATGGAGAATTATTTATTTTTAGAAACTTTAGTCCCTTTTAACCGACCACTTTGGGACTGATCCCATTTTTTTGTAACCAATAAAATAGTTTTAAAACATTTATATTTTTTTCAAGGTAACATCCCCACTGCAGTATTATGCAATCTGATCAACAAACTACAACAGATAGGTGACGACAGATATCTTACGAGGTCTGATCAAAAAGTATCCTACCTTAATTTTGATTGGTCAAATAAACGATGCTCTGGGGGCGGGGCTTGCTGTACGGTTGTAGGCATGCCTAGTGCGCATGCTCATTTTTTGTAAGTACATCTGTAACACGAGTCAGTTGCCAGTCTCACTTCAAAAAGTAGTTTCCCTCCCGCTTTTAAAGCAGTGCGGACATTTACCCCATGCGGACCTTTGCCCCCACTTACCCTACATAAGAAAATTATAGAGATGTTAAAAATGTAATATGCTCATGCGCAATTAGCAAAAATGTGGTAAACTCAATTTTTTTTAAATTTTTGATTGGGGTATCAAATGAAAGCTCCTGATAATTAGGTTACAAATATATTATTATGCTTTTTTAAATTTGGCATTCTTTATTAGTTTTATGAGTTAAAATATACCCCCACCCTAAACTACCCTATAACACCTAGTCCTAAAATTTTGAAATAATTCATGCAAATACCTTATTATAGGGCGATGAAAATTTGGTTAACACTTTTTCTCATTGAACAAATTATGAGTATTAACTATTGTACGACCGTGTCTTGTAGTACGATATTGTTTCACATAATGAAATATGTGTTTCAGTGGGCACTGTTTACTGTTTTCTACTGGCACTTGGCAGGATGAAGATGGCCAGCTATTGGTTAACTGGGCCTCCCAAGCCTATTGCAACTATACTATATTTGTTGGAGTTGTACTAGCCTTAGTCTCAGCTATCCAAATATATCGTATGTCTCTTCACATGTACCGAGGAACTGATAGGTAGGTTATACCAACCTTGCTTACATTGCCTCATATGTTCATGATTTTTTTACACATGTTTTGTACAATTTTCTATCTCGTTGCAGGGGTTTTGGCTGATCTTGTTTCCCCACTCTTTCCTATACCTATGTTTATTTGTACTCTTTAGGAATGGAAAAATCTTGTAGATATTTCATGAACCCCTTCTCACCTCCTTAATTTGAAACCTGTAGGAGTCGTATGTCAATATATATTTTACTTTGAGGGAGCCTGAAGAATAGCCTCACAAAATTTAAGATTTATAAGCTTTGACCACGGCAGGACACACTGTGTGCTTTCACATATTGTATCTTTACAGAAACTGCATAACACTCACAGTGCGTCATGGACAGTAAAAATTATTTTTCGTCAGGGACTCTGTAAACATTGCTTTTTTAAAAACAGTATGACTTTTTTTTGTAGCATTTTGCCTTTCCCATTTTTTCTTCAGAAATATCTTAATTTCTTAAAAATAATTACTTCAGAAGGCTGGGGTAAAATGAAACCTTAAAATGAAATAAATATCTTCATACATATATCAATAATTATGAAGCATTAGTAAAGTCCATGTCCAACCCTCTTCCAGTCATCCAGTCGAGCTGAAATTTGGCATATCGACTCTCTACCAATTCAAAAACATTCTAACAAATTAATTAATTAATTAAATTTTACAAATTAATTATTTAAAATTAAAATTAATTACTACCAGTATTTACCATTACACAACCAATATGCAAAAATGTAAAGGATTTATAATAAAAACTTGGTTTTTATGGGCTAGTATTATTATGTTTATAAACAATAAAAATTAGAAAAACGATTCTGGTGCAATTTCATGCATATCTGAGTCCAGACTTAGGAAAAATAATTGAAATAACAATCCGTTCCAAGGCAGTACTTTTTTCGTTCTTCTATACCGCTGTCAAAGGGTTAAACCTATTTTCCATATAAATATTGCTATCACATACATGTTCAAAATAAGTCAAATAATGTTTATGCTTAGTAGACCTATACATAATTTCCTACCATATGATTCTAGCAGTTTCCGAGATTTAGTTATGAACCGCTGATAAGGAGCTTAAAGGGTTTTACCGTTTAGGTTCGAGCTTTTTAACTGAGTTTCTGCTCGAATTACTTGGTTTCATTAACCTTTGAGACACCGAAACACTCATTATATTTAACATACTATTTATATTTTTATTTTTTCTTAAATCGTATTAAAAACTGCAAAGTTATTGGATGTTTTTCCCCCCTTTATAAAAATTTTACTGCCCCCACTGATTTTTTTTTTTTTTTTTACAATTAAAGAAAAACACACATGAGGAGCCTAGTATCAAAGACGGACATTCGACATTTTTTCCGAATTTCAGTTATCGATTGTTTCTTATAGATTTTTGGCTGCTGGATCAGATTCTGCTATCCATTTGCATCAAAAACGACCAGAAAAGGGGGTAAAAATGCAATAATATTTGTAGTTTTGTTTCAAATACGGACAAGTCAACACACGTTTTGCTTCTAAAGTGGACATAACCGAAACAGCCAATCAGGAGGCTGCATTTTACTAACTCGTTCCTATGATGCACTTCCGGCTTTAGCATCTGAATACCTACTCCTCTCATTTTGTCAAACATGTTTAGAAAAATGATACCCCGAGGGGAAATTGAGAAATCAATTTTAGCTCTAAATTTGGGGGCACTACCCCCTAAGAACTCTTAAAAACGTGGAAAAAAATTATTTCTCCAATATTATTATTCTAACCATTATTTTCAACGACATTTTGCTTCAAAAACGGACAAAACCTTGTTTTTGTTTCAAAAGCGGACAACTCCACTTTTTAACTCCATCTAGCAGCTAAAATATCAAAGAAATTCACGTTTTCAGTACTTCTAACTAGTTTTGAGTCTATTAAGAATCTACAGAAAAAAAATCATTGCTCTAGCACCTGTAGAATTTGAGCTAAATTTTTTCGGCTCTCATGTAAAATTTTGAAATGTGCTCTTGTCCGTCTTTGATACTAAGCTCCTCACATGTATAATAATAAGACATTTTAATAGGATTTACACAAAGAAGTAAATTGTATTAAAAAATTTGAACTCAATTTACACAGCAAAAATAGCATGGTGTGTTTCACTGTTTTTGATGTGTGTTGAAAGCTCGGATGTAAACCTTCAAGCTTCCTTACCAGTAGCCTGCATTATCTTTCTTGCTTACATGTTTACTAATCTTTTTAATATTTTATTAAAATATGCAATTTTTTTTTCATGTGCATTTAATTGTTATTTACTGGTTTGTCTACAGCAACTTCTTGTCAGCCTTTTTTGATGTGATCGGATGTATATTTCTATGTGGGATGACAATAGTGGCAGCCATTATTATAACTTTTGGATTCATCGTGTGGTGTAACGATATGACTAGAAGGTTTCCTTCGTAAGTATCACATCCAATTGTTAAATTTTTGATTTATTCAGAAATAGAATATAAGTTACAAGTGCGATTTCTGCTGAATCGCCTTTTTTTTATTATAAAAGGATAAATAACTGTTGTAAGTTATATGCATTCATGACATTTTCTTGCCTTGTGTCGCCATCTTTATTTTTAAAATGTAAATTCTTCCTTAAATAATAATACAAGTCATACATTTTTTTGTTCTATCTACTAAAACAAAAATAAAAATGAATGGTTGAATAAATTTTAATTAAGTAAGGCGCACTTCACGTAAGTATGTGAGGTGATAATTGCCAGTTTCTGTATGATTAAGTTACAATTATAATTGTAAAATTTGAATAGTTGCATATTCTTTTTCTACACTTCAAGACCTTTAAATTGATGTATAACATGTCATGGTGACAAAAACTTTTTTTTAGTCACCCACCATATTGGTCGCCATCTTGAAAATATTAAGTGTAAAATTTTAATAGTTGCATATTCTTTTTTTTACACTTCAAGACCTTTTAATTGATGTATAACATTTCTTAGTGACTAAAAACTTTTTTTTTAGTCGCCCACCATTTTGGCCGCCATCTTGAAAATGTTTAGTGTGAAAACTCCAAAAAGCGTACAGGTGTCTCAAATGCTGAGATGCACCATTGTGCAAAATTTTATGTTCCTAGCTATAGTAGTTTATGAATTGAAAGGACAGACAGACAGACAGACATAGCCGTTATATAAGGTTTCTTTTTTTACTTCGTACAGAAACCTAAAAATCAGGATTTTCAGCCCACTCTACCCATTGAGTAGGATAACTTTCCAAAAGCTCCACAAGTCCCCATTACACAATTAATTGTTTCTTATTGTGCTCTGATGCAATAGCCTAATTAGTCATGTAGGGCAGAGTTTGACCTATATGTAATCTACTCTTCAATACCGTTCATTTGATACCCCACACAAAATTTAAAAATAAAAAAATCACGTTACATGAATTATCTGCCATTTTGGATTTGAACAGCTAATAATTTTGAATTCGCTATATTTTTTTGCGTAGTCAAAACAATCTTTAATATTTACTGCAAAGTTTCATGTTTTTATCTCTTTTCACTCAAAAGTTCTTAGAACCTTACAGAGTTACAGACAGACACAGGAACAAAACTATAAGGGTTTCTTTTTCTGGTTTTACCTACGAATCGCTAAAAACAACTATATTTTCGTATTATTGGATTTAGAACAGACTCCAATTTAGTTATTATTGCAAAAAATTCTTATTAAAGGAAAACTAAATATGAAACAACTGAGAAATCCGTAGTAAAATAATCTAGCAATCAGTGTAAGACATTGCTTTCTCGGGTCCTATCACGTATAGTTTAATGTTATGCTTTTACAGCCCATTGTGGTCTAATATATCTACCCCCCTTTTAAATTTGTTAACATAATTTTGATTTTTTACATCAATAAAAGTAACATTTAAGCAAACTTCAATAAGCGGAGACATTCGACAAACCATTCAAATTTTCTAAAAAAATAAGATGAGTACATTTTAAAGATATAAGTAGATGTAAATAAATGTATAATTGTGGGCATGTAGAGGAGTAACCAATGAGTGCAGATGGTTGCAACTTATATGGGACCACAATGTGCTAATTATGACCTGCCATCTAAATTTCATTAAAATTGGATGTGCCAGTTTTTAAGATATTTCTTTCGCCAAAATTTAACAGCAGATAAACACGAGACCAAAAATGTTTCCTGATGTCCGAACCAAATTTCTTTCTTGGTATTTTTTAGATCAGAGGCATAATTTTTTTTCTTAATTTTGCAGCTATAGCTTCTGTTACCTTTGGTAAACTCGATAGCAAAACAACATTTGTTAAGCAAAACAAATCAAATATAATAATATTATTTATCAATAAACAGACCCTGGACTAGGCACTAGACAACACCCTAATTCTACGGTTCTGGATAAATGTATAGTCACAATTTTAAAGAACAAAATACAAAAAGAATTTTGTAAAATTCTATAAGATTTATAGAATAAAATCGATTTACATTGATTTTTGTTGAAACTAAGTATACCGTTGCTCTATCAATTTAATAAGGTATTAAATATATTAGGAAAGAAAGGACTACATCGTGAAACATACTTGTTTCCTATATATTTCATAAGCTCTGCGTTTATACTCTATATCCTTTGTAATTATATTTGTCAAGGTATAATTCCTACTTATGCGTATATTGTGTTTTCATATTTCTTATTTATAAGTATTGTTCATTATTTAATATCTAACATTAGCATTATTCTTTTTAACTTATGATTTGTCCCTCAAACATTTGAATAATAAAAACAAGTGTATTTAAGAATTATATTTATCATAAACTATTTAACATAGCATTATGATATATCTTTCAAATATTTTAAGTTGTTTTATCCAAATAATATGATGCATCTGAAGTATTATATTGACCTTAAAAACTATTGGCTTGAACATAGTGGGGTGAAATATAGCGTGGGCAATTTCTAAATTACCCATCTACTTTTATTCAAGTTAAGAGTTGGACAAAACATTGTTTTAGGGCCACCGCAAACTGGCAATTTTTTCCAAGCAACTTTTAATCACTGAAAGTAGAACACGTGATGTCTTATGGTGGCCCGCACACGAGTGATTAATAGTCGTGGCGATTTAAAAATCCCAATTTGTCTGATTCTTGAACTGTTGCCGGGGGAATGAAGCATACAGGTTTAGACGTGTCCCCGCACACGGGCAATTAAAAGTTGCTCTCTCAAAGCTCAGTTGACATTTTATTCGCATAGTTATTTCTAATCTTTCCTCTGGTTGTACTGCCATTCGTAAATTTGTATCCTGATATGAAATATGAGGTCCTACCAGCATCAAAATATTCAAAACTTTCCTTTCTCATGCGAAAATAATAATTTGTTATATATTATATATATATATATATATATATATATATATATATATATATATATATGTATACAGTATTTATTTTTTATTTTTATTTTTATTGTTTTTAACGAGCCCACAAGACGGCAAAACCACTGGTTGGGCGCTCGGTACAAATACAACAAATTATGAATTACAAAAAAGTAACAATAGTAATATTAAAATTAAAGCTTCATAAAATATCAATAACAACAAATAATAAATGCTATATAATAAAGAAAACAGTAACAATACACAAAAATAAATTAAAAACTTAATTAAATAGTTAACGTATTTGAACATTTAGCTACATTAGTTTAATACCAGCTTCTCCAAGATAAGACGAAGACTATTGTGGGTTGATATAGTTGTAGGATTAAAGGTATGAAAGGGAAGAGAATTGAGGACAGCAACAACACGAACAAGAGGAGATAAAGAAGAGAGTTCTCTAATGTACAGCCAGCGACCAGCTCTCCGGCCAGCCGGTAAAATAACCACTTTCTTCTGCACCTCGTCACAACACACTTTACCAGAGATTGCTTTCATCAGGAACAGAACCTCGTAGGCTGTACGCCGTCTGCTCAATAACTCGAGACCAAGACGTTTACACATAGACTCATACGAATAGAAGACACGACGATACATATAACGAAGATACACGGCACGAATAAAACGACGTTGGATAGCTTCAATCTGGTTAGATAGGGTCACTCCGAAGCAGTTCCAGACAGGGACAGCATATTCCAGTATAGGGCGGACCAGAGATTTATAGAGCAGTAGAATACATTCAAGGGACAATCCACGACCGACATTAAGGATTACGCTCAGGGATCTAGAGGCTGACGAAATTATTGAGGAAATATGAGGCTTAAAGGATAATTTAGAGTCTAAGATCACTCCAAGGTCTCGGACAGAGCTAGTATGAGGTAGAGGGGAGTTGTTAAGTTTATAAGGAAATAAAATATTAGTGGTACGGGATAAGGAAATTACATTGGATTTAGATACATTAAAAACCATTCTGTTGGTACATGCCCAATTCCCCAATGTGTCTAAATCTTTTTGGAGAAGAAGACAGGAAGAGGAATCATGAATAGTTCTAGATATCCGGAAATCATCAGCAAAAAACAAATAATCGCTTGTTAAGTTGGAACCGATGTCATTAACGAAGAGAAGGAATAATAAAGGACCAAGAATAGAACCTTGGGGGACACCAGAGGAGGCCAGGTAAGAATCGGAAAGTGAAGAGGACATACGAACGCGGCAGGGGCGCTCGGTAAGGTAACTGTGAGTCCAGAGCAAAAGAGGGATCGAGAACTTGAATTGGGCCAGAAGTTTATTTAGAAGAATAATGTGGTCCACTTTGTCAAAGGCTTTACTCATGTCAAGATTAATAGCGTCAATCTGCTTTCTAGAAGAGACTTGGGGTCCGACATTTGACAAGAAAGAGACAAGGTTAGTTACGGTAGAGTGGGAAGAACGGAAACCGTGCTGCTTAGAATCAAGGAGAGGATAACATAATTGAGATATTTCATCGTGCACAACACGTTCAAAAACTTTACTACAAGCATTAGTTAGTGCTATGGGCCTATAGTTGACAACAGCTGATCTATCACCAGATTTATATATCGGCACTACAGTAGAAATCTTCCACGCTGTAGGAAACACCATAGACGCAAAACTTTTATTAAAAATACAGCACAGAACTGGAGCGAGGATTTCGGCGTGACCTTTAACAATAAAACTAGGTATAGAATCAGGGCCAGCTGAACGTTTATTTTTTAATCTTTTAATAGCTTTCAGAACTTTTTGAATGGTTAACACAGGAATAGGGATGCAGTTAGTAGGATCGGGAGGTACAAGTACAATTGGATTTAACGGAGGGCTTTGGACGAACACAGATTTGAAGAAGCTGGCAAATAAGTTTGCTTGACAAATAGAGTCAATAACATGAACATTGTTATCGTTTATAATGGTTTTTGAATTGTTTTCTTTATCAGATCGGTAGGTATTTACATATTGCCAAAATTTAGAAGGATCAGTTTTTAAAGACGAATCCACTTTTCTTTTTAGAGAAATATCATCAAGTTTCAATTGAGCATTAGCCTGTCGACGATAGATAGAATGAAGGTTATTGTATAATTGCAATTGGGTACGTTTATATTTCTTCCAATAATAGTTTTTCTTTTTAATAAAATATTTAAGTTTGTAGCTGTACCAATTAGGAAATTTAGTATTTTTTAACTCGACTGATGGGATGTGTCTCTCAATCACGGCATTAACAAGATGGGTAAAAATTTCAACAGCTTTATTGACGTCGGTAGTGATGTAAACCTCAGAGAAATCGATGTTAAGCATATCATGGTAGAGAGATGAGTAATCGCCGCCTGAAAAATTTCTGTGGATCCCTTCAGACACTTGTGGATCCTGAGGACGGGAAGTAGGTATTAAAATGTCAAGCGTAGGATGATACGAATCTTCAGGTACAAGAGGAAAGCGACTTCTAGATACTGATGGTATACATTTATTGGCTAAGACCAGATCAAGCAGACCATCGGATGCATTTGTGACAGGATTGCACTGTGAAAATCCCTTAAGTGAGCAGAAGTTAAAAATTATTTCAGCTCGCTTAAGTTTAATTCTGGGGCCATGATAAGTCATGTTTTCCCAATCGACGGAGGGTAGGTTGAAATCACCAATGAGATAAATTGGACTGTCATTAGGGAGCTTTACAGATAAGTTATCGAAATAGTGTTCTAAAACGGAGATGTTAATGTGGTCAGGTAGGTAGTGTGCTCCAAGATATATTGGTTTTTTGTTTCGCTGTCTCATTTCGATCCACGTCACCTCCAGAGAGCCTTCGAGATCTTTACGGCGTACATAACTTATACCTCTAGGTAGAGCTATTAAGGAGCCCCCACCCATTGAGGAACCTAACGAGTCGTAATCACGGTCAGTTCTTTCTACCGAAAATCTTTGGGCAAATAATTGACTATTAGAGAAAGAAGTGTTTAGCCAGGACTCAGTCACAACAAATATATCAGCTGGAGAGAGAACAGTAGATCTAAAAAACTCATCAACTTTTGTGCGCAATCCCCTTACGTTTTGATACGTGATAGATAGAGACATACAGTTTAAAGATTTTTACCGTCCTCCTCGGCCAACACCCTAGTTCTATTATACACCATGTCAGGCCTTAGAGAACCTCTAAACTCCTTCACTAAGCTACCAGACGGCCAACATTCGGGTGTATTCAGGATAATGGCTTTAGATTCAGGCAATGAAAGATGAAAAGAAGCATAGTTTTCAGAGCGCACTTTAAGTTGGGAGATCTTAAAATCAGATCCATTCAGTTGCAAGTCCGTATCTAATAAGAAAGATTTCAAATCCTCTTCAGTAGTGGAAGCATCAAGTCGAGTGACAAAAAGAGATTTGCGCTTCTCAACTGTTTTTAGATTAGAATTGCATTTGGTTCCAGTAATACCAGGTTGACGCGGAGCTCTAGGAATAGCTTTAATAGATAGATTATCATTGTTGTTGTTTACCTTTTTATTCTTTCTATTATAGATAACAGTAGTGAATGGATAAGAGTCACCATGTTCTATATTGGAAGTCGGAAATGTAACGGGAGATTGCGGAAGGGTGGGGCGATTTGAAGAAGATGCAACGCTAGAGGTATTATAGTACGGTGGAGAGGGGGCAGCAGTGTTTGTATTTGTGCAAAACGTAGCATTAGTTGACCGCCGGCTTCGAGCTGGTCCGTTTCCTATTGGAGAGGGGTCAGCATTTGGTCGATTAACAACCTCGGCAAACGACGTAAATGACTTAGTACTGCGAGACTCGAGTGTAGCAATTTTAGCTTTTAACTCAGAGTTTTCAGAGACCAATTGTGTAACAATGGTCAACATTTTATCAAATTTGTCATTCAGAGATTTTAGAAGATCAACTTGAGATGCAGAATTTACAATAACTTCCAGGAGAAGATTATTTGGGCTAAGAGAATCAACATCGTTAACAGTTTTGTCCTGTCCCAACTTTAGCTTATTTATTAATGAATTTGTAGTGTTAGAAGACTCACCACTGCGGCGCGGAGTAACAGGTACATCATCAGATTTGTTTTTTAAACACTCGTCACACTTCCATGACGAAACCACAAGGTCAAAATCCTCCTGATTCACTTTCTTACAGGAGGCGTGAGCGGCACGCTGACAATTATTTACACAGGTAAGAGCATTTTGAAGAGTCATAATTTTCTCATCACAAATATAGCACAGTACGGCAGTGTTCCGAGTAATCCGCATGGCTAATGCCATGGCTAGACACAAGTAAAATAAAATAACTAATACGCTATAACTGATAGCAAGAAAAAACAAGGATAAAAAAAACACTTAAAACGGAGGAGATGTTTACTGGTCAACTGACTGACCTTGACTGGTATGTCCCAGGATCGACTTGACGATACGTGAAGTGACCAAAAAATTTAATTTTTTGACAAAAAGTCATTCTTGATCATCCCTCCTGCATGTCTTTTAATGAAGATTTATCGTATTAAAAATTTTGTATCATGTAACCTGTTGCTAAAAATTGCGATTTTTTATAATCACACAAGAGAGAACTGGTCTAAATTTATTATATTTTTCTAAATAAGAAAGAAAATACAAAAAAAAAATATCATTTGTATTTTACCCCCCCCCCCCCCCCACATTACCTCATTTTTAAGAATAACATTCAAATTTTAAAAAAGAGGTATCGTATTGAAGATTTTGTTGAGATTAAACAATTAATTGTTGCAGTGACCTTTTTGATTAAAATAAAAATTTAGTGAAATTGAAGTAAATTAATTTTTATAAACCATTATACAGTAGAGTCTCGATAATCCGAGCTCCGATAATCCGAGTTTCCAATAATCCGAGTCAAACGAGAGTTCTTGGAAAGTAGGAGGGGGACCGGGTTCCTGAATTAAACATAATTAGGACAGGGCAGGACAGTGCTGGTAAAGATGGTTCCGTATGATTTCATGGAATTACTTTCCTATCTGAGCAGCTGTGTTTACATTCATATTCAGGGAAGCCTATTAATTTGTTTCTTTTTCTTCAGTTCTAAGTTAGATCTTTAACCGAAAGCATCGCGTGACATTTTAATAATGAGAGAACGAAAACATACCGAATTTCCGGGTAAATCTGCACTCAACTTCCCACCAATATCTTATTATCCGATTTACTTATTATTATTTACTTACTTACGATTAAACTATTCAGATTGTACCATCTCGGTAAATTATTTTTTGTAAAGAATATATGTAAAAGTGAAGTGTTCAGTGCTGTTTACAGAATCAAAGTATGCTCCACTCATTTTCTGAAGAAAAAGAACTCTGCTGAATATAGACCCCGTAGAGGTCCAAATCGAAGTACAAAATTCGCTTAGTTTTCATTTTTACTTTAGCCAAAAAAATACGTAAAGTGTCACTTTCTAGAAAAATAAGGGAAGGTTATGGTTTGTTTATATATGGTTATATATAAACTAAAATATTATTTGTTTGGTTATGGTTATATTATAATATTTGTACTTTTTGGCATAACCTTTCCTCATGTCCCTAAGAAAGTGACTCTTTTACGTATTTTTTTTACAAAAAACTATTGAATTTACCGAGAGGGTAGAACCGGAATCGTTTTTAATATGTAAAAAGGAACAGTTTAAAATAAATTGTTAGTAAATCGGACTATTAGAAATCGGTGGGCCAAATAGTGCCGATTTACCCCCTAATGAAAATAAAATGTGAAAGTAACTATTATTTTTCAATAAAGAATTCACATTTTTCGTAAATTTCCAATAATCCGAGTTTTTTGGTAATCCGAGTTACTGCCGGTCCCATCCAACTCGGATTATCGAGACTCTACTGTACTAACAAAACATTTTTTTAATAATGTTATTATTAAATAATATTAAAACTAAAAACAATAGTAAAAAAAGTATTATAAAATTGTTATCAAAGTTATCAATCTAAAAGTATCATAATTAACTATTTCATCACTATATGTGTTATTTCTTATTTAGAAAAATATAATGTTTTTTTATAAAGAATGACTATTTTTCATAAAATTAAAATCTAGACCAGTTCTCTCTTGTGTGATTTAAAAAAATCGCAATTTTTAGGAACAGGTTACATGAAACAAAATTTTTAATGCGATAAATCTTTATTTGATGACATGCAGGAGGGATGATCAAGAATGACTTTTTGTCGAAAAATTAAATTTGTTGGTCACTTCACGTATCGTCAAGTCGATCCTGGGACATACTGCATATATTTTAAACTGTCAAACAATTTATGAAATTTTTCTTCTATTAATCTTCAGCTAATTAGTGAATGAATCAAAATTGTTTGTACTTGTGTGTAGGGAACAAACACATGTAGCAGTTTCGATAAAATTCATTTTGAAACTGATCAACTATTTAGTTGCCCGTGTGTGCTTGTTGGAGTAGCGGGCAACTGCCAAGTGACTAAATTATTTAGTCACCGAGATTGCCTTGTTACTGAAGTTACCCAGTGTGGGGCCACTTTTAGACACATACACAGACAGGCTTACAAACAAAAGAAAGTGTAGAACCAGCTTCAACTATGGCTCATTTTTATAAGTTTTAGTTTTTTTATAATTTTTTTTTTTTCTGTTTTCTTACAAAAAAAAAAAATAAAAAAAGTAACCTGGAAAACCCCAGTGGGCTAGGTTTTTTTTAATGTGGGGGCGCTTCAATTTTGTTGGTCTAGCGAATCTTGGGCTTGCAAAAACATTTAAAATAAGAAACTTGAAGTTGTTCCAAACGAAACATTAGGACGAAACATACATTTGAAAGATGCTAAAAAATAACTTAAGTCACAATTTACACTCTATTTACTAAAACAAATTTGTGTAAAACTAAAAATAAATTCTCCTTCTATGTTCCCCTTTCTTTATTCAAAAAATTATATCTCTGTAAAATGTACGTGTATGAATTTTTATTTAATTTTTTCGCCCTGCTGTCCTATCTTTTTTTTAAGCAAATCCCCTCTGCTATGATTATTGTCTACATAATTATTCTGTTGTTTTAGATGTGATTTAGCTTCTGGGCAAGATATAGACAAGGTCGACGGCATTGACACATCCAACTTTTACATAGAACTTGGAGCTGCTCAGGTAAACATAAAGTTGTTAAACTTTAATGCGATAACAATTAAATATACAGTGCAATATGTGTAATGTTGATGAGTAAGGCCGCTCCATGACTTGTCGGTACTGTATCGGTAAGCTAGTATGCCGATGCGGTAAGATTTTTTACCTCGCGGTAAGATTCTTTACCGTGCGGTAAGGAATCGGTAAGATATAGGCGCTCGGTAAAGAATCTTACCACATCGGCATACTAGCTTACCGATACCGTACCGACAAGTCAGGGAGCGGCCTAAGAAGTTAAATATTTGAAAAATACACCGATGAACTAAAGGAAAAACAGTCGGCATGTAGTTCAGCAAGAAAATCTTTATTTTCCTTGTAACACTCCAACAATTTATTTGATTTTTTTTTTATAAATTAAATTCATTTAAAAGTCAAATTGCAGTTTCTTAATCTTTGTTGGCCGTAGTCAATAGGATCCAAATGTGGTCTGTTTGCTAGGCTAGACCTCCCCCGCCCCTTACTACTAGTGCTACTGTATACACACCAAAATTTAATTCTATCAGCAAAAATCTAGGCTGACTCAGGCTTCAGGCTGGTCTATGCGGTCTAGTTTACGCATTTTAATTTAATTTAATGCATGTATACCTAGTTATTCCTTCTATCTATTAGCCTAGCCATGAGTAACACTTTTCTTAAAACCTGTATAATAGACACATTTAGTTTGATTGCCAGTGGAGGTGGAATATGTTCATGTTGTTCAAGGTAGGTAAATAGATCTTAAGGCTACAAATACAGTTGTGGTGCCCCAGGTTCTATTCCCCTCTTTAAAAATAAAGCACAAAGCAATTAAACCTAACATGTGGGTCTGAGGAGCAAAACTATTTGGCAAACCTTTTAATAGTACTCTACCCACTAAGCAGGCTAACAGACCCACAGAAAGTGAGTACCTTGCTTAGAAAAGTAACTTTAGTTGTTTCAGTTAGCAGAATGGCTAAGCCAAAGATTTTCCCACCTCAAGTTAATGCAGGATAGCTCCTTATTAGGTGAGAAGGGATTTAATCCTCTTCCTCATACAATACAGCCTGCACACTGGGCTTTCAGATAGACCAAGCCCATATAGATGTTCATTTAGTCAACAGTGTCTAGTAAGAATGCCTGTGAAAAGTTGACAGGATTTTTTTTTTTAGTGAAAGCAGTGATCTAGTAAGACCCTTAGATGGTTCCCGGATCATCATTTTAGATCAATGCCGCCCAGTAGAGGTGGGTCGAAAATAAAATAACAGTTTACAATAACATGTTATTGGAGAATAACAGTTCGTCCGATAACATGTTATTGAAAAAATCCTATTATCGAATAACAGTTCACATTATAACATCTCAGATAACATAATAGATTTGATAACAATAACAGATCATATCTGTTATTGTTATTTTATAACAGAACAGAATCAAGAATCAATAACATTTCAAGTAACAAGAACAAGATGCAATGAGCTGTTATTGTTATAGGATAACACTTCGTTGCTGTTATTGTTATAGATAACACTTCGTTGCTGTTATTGTTATCGTTTCGTTAATGTTATCCTGATTCTTTCTGTTCTCTGCCCTGTTTCTTTTATCAAAGTTTAAATAACTTTATTATAAATGGCAAAGATTTTGCTGTTGTAGGGTAGAAATCGGGGGGGAAAACTTGCATGGGACCTTGTTCTGCTCCGAGTCCCATGTCCCTTACCTTATGGCTTAGGGCTATTTATTACCTTTATCTATCTGTGTTGCTTTAGTGTTAACTCCAACTCCTCTTTGCCTTACCTATCCAGAGAGTCTCACCTCTCTTTGAGGCCCGCCTTTCCGGGTATCTAAGATTCACTCTATCTCCAGTTCTACTGAACCGATATTCCTCAACAACTTTCATTATAATTATATTACACCTCTCTACGACGTCACATTACTGCAACTATTTTTGATGTATCATCAATTATTATTCTTATAGACTCTTATCGGTTTCAAAAAGGGTATTTAATTTTATTTTGCTTGTCGGTTCGTTCACGTTTTAAGTTTAAGGAACCCTGTTTTATTATGAAATTATTTTTTATATAGAGTTATATTTCACCCTTTTTCAACAAATTACTAAAAATAATAATTCGTAATTCCCCTCTTGGAGGCCCGAAAGGGGGCTGTTACCTGTTACTCAAATAACATGTTATTGCCTGATAACAGAACAGTAATAACATGTTACCGCCAAATAACTGTTATTACCCACCTCTACCGCCCAGAGGGGTTTGCAAGGGGGGCAAATGCCCAGGGGCCCGGCTCAGGCCAAAAAAAAAGGTGTAGATAAATATTCGCTGTAAAAAACTATAATTTGTTTTATTTTTTCCTACGAAAAAAAGCATTGTCTATTATGTAAAGCGATTGAAAAACAACCAATAAAACTATGTATATTTACAGTAGTTCATACATATGTTTAACGACAGCAGTCTAATTGTATTTATGTTAATAGATTTAAAGTAAGAAAAAACACTCAATAGAATATGATATGGTTAAGGCAAACACTCATATTTGGGATTGACGTGGGGGGGGGGGGGTATTGTTGAGACTGAAAGGGGCCGTCACATGAGGGGAGTCGAATGAGCATTATTAATTGTTCCTTGTTGAGTTGAGATATCCCCCAGGTTCTATAGTTGTGTTCCCAGGTTACAAACAAAAATTACATTTATACCTTAAGCTTCATGTTTTACATTTATCTCATTTAGTCTTAACTGAATCTTACCTCTTTCCTGTAATTACCTTAAAAAATCCCTAAGAAGAATAATTACAAAACATAGTAATAAATTAACCTAGATAATTATTTCAATGATAATGTTGGCTTTACAGATTTTTTTGTCATACATTTACTATGTGAAGTTATGTTTTTAACTGTTTGCAGTTTGGTGCCTGGGCTTCGATGGCTTGCTGGGTCGGCCTATCTGTTTTTGCACTTTTGAAAATGTGCCAGCAACATGAAATACACAATATGCGAGCCAGCATGCTTAGAGAAAGGCAAAAATTAATAAACGAAGGAATGAGCAATTCTGAAAAAGCAGGAAGACCAGGAAAATTGGATTCCTCTAACAATGTCACGTCCCCTGAAAAGTTTTAAAGATATTATTTATTATTGTTTTATTTTTAATTTTACTCATTTATTTATTTTAGCAAAATACTCAATTTCTTTACTAAGATTTGTGAAATTAAATTGTTTACTAGCTTAAAAGTTTTAACTATGTATTTTAAAAAATTTCCTAAAAATCCACATTATTTTACTTCAAGGAGGGGTGGATCCAGACCATAATCTAGAGAGAAACTTTTTTGTTACGAAGTTATATTAGCCTAATTGGAGGTTTAAACCACATTTGGACAGCCATTGAGCCAGGTCCTCACATCAAGTTGAATTATTTGTTTGTTTTTTAATCGGTCTTGTTCTGATTTTCTACTGTTAAATTTCTAAAAAGAAAAAATTGTAAATGTCATATTATTCTAATGTAAATAAATTAATTTGTAGGAATATAGTTACTATGTTATTGAATATTCTAATTATACTTGTAATGTTTTGTATTTTATTAATGACTTGGAAATAAAAACATCATATTAAATAAATATAAATGGTATGAAATAATGCAAAGTATAAAAATAAATGTAGCATTGTCTGTGATACAATAATTTGTCTTGAAATTAACATATTTAGATTGATATACAATTACTATTTGTTTTTTTACGCTTTGTGTTTCCAAATTTGTTGTAATGTTGTGTTTCAGTATGAAATTATTTGTATTAATATTATAAAAACATTACTTGTAAGTATGATTATTTTATTTCTTTGTTTATGATATTAAAATTGTATCACAGCATTTGATTTGTATGTATATTTTTTGTACTAAGTTTGTTATTATTTATTAAAAAGTTTTTGAAAAGTTAAAATAAAATGTTTACCATCTGGAAAAAAAGTAAGAAAGAGGAGGAAAATCACTTGTATGTTCCTACCAATGAGGCTCATTCAAGCCCTTTTTACTACTTAATGGAATTCAGCCACCTGACACATTGTCTTACATTGCAAAGAAGTCAAAATAATCAAATATACAATCAGAATCAATGTATTTTTATACAGTTAGGACTGGGTGGGGGTACCTTCTTATGAATTCTAAACCCCTCTCACTATGTTCAGAAATAAAAAATTTATATAGCATTTATAAAAATGTAAATTACCTTCCAACTAGTTATACCAACGGTATATACGAGGTCATCCAGAAAGTAACTTACGTCCGCACATTGTGCTGATAGTAGAAGGGATAGTGCCGTCATTCCTGTACTTTGTGTAAAGTTCAGTCGGGATCTAGCCTTGCTTGTAGGAAGGTTATGCGATTGTTCATTTGCCTGCTGTAGCTTCCCAAGTTGAGTGCAGCAATAGAAAATCCCACCATATGCTAGGCACTGCATGGAGCAATTGCACCAAGCAATCTTACAAGCATGGCTGGATCCTCACTGAGTTAATGCCCAACTCCCTACAGGAATGGCTGCACTTCCTCAACCACTTGCCATGCTATGTGCTGGTAAGTTACTCCCTGGATGACCCTCGTAATAATAACAATAAACAGGTCAAGTGTGTGCTAGTCAGCACACAGCGAGGGTCCGTGGCCACACTATATAGTGTTTAACTGTAAAGTGTATAAACAGTGTTTTTTTTATTAAAATGCTAAAAAGCGTACTTTGAACTATTCTAAGAGTCTGATATTCTCAAAACACACTCTGATAAAGTATTTTTTTTGCCACTGAACTGGACTACAACCATATAAATACATCGAAAAGACCATAATTATAAAAAAACGTATTTTGTCAATAAAAAATAAAATAATATTTTTTTCGATATTTCCAAAAAGTGGTATCTTTACTTTTGGTCGAAGAATGTTCAGGAATTTTTTGCACTTCACATAAGCAAGATAGAGGGGGGGGGGGGAGACATGTTTCACACCCCCTTCAAAAGTTGCTGGTACTTGGGTCTGTACAGATGGCTCAGTCTCCCCCTTGGTCTTCCTTTTAGTTTTTTTGAAACCACCATGGATATCTGTTGAAATTATACTTTTATTATTTTAACAACTATGTAAAGTAGAAGTCAACTCAAACTCTTTTTCACTTAGTATGTTTATATTGAAATAAATTATAACCGTTCTTGCATTACAAGAGGTTATGGGCTACCACTTAGAACAATTTAAGGTAATAAAAAATGTTTCATATTTTGTAAAACATTAAATTATTCAATATGAATAGTATTTACAAAACCGAAAAGCTCAATCGAATGTACTGAGTTGTCTGAACATGTTAATCAGGTACATTCACATAACACTACTTTACTTTGGCATGAAAGATTTTGACATCTAAACATTGTAATTACGTAATACGATTCATTAGTTAAGTTAATTGAATTAAAAAGCACATTATTAGGTAGATACTACAAAAAAACAATATGATACATGCAAGGGAAGAAGATTCTTCTTTAATGGACGGTGTGATGGGGTCCTGTCTTTAGATATGTGCTGCCTGTCCATGGTGGGATCATTTGGCTCCTCTGATGGTGTTAGTGACGAACTAGCTGTCAAACTAGGAGAGGCATTCCTATCTGGAACCGGACTGGTTTCGCCTGGCGCTTGATTGGTTCGAATATGAACTCGATTCCGTCTCAATTCGGAGCAATCAGATGACCTGATGATGTATGATTGGGACTCGTCGCATGTTCTTAATATGCGACTTGGACTAGAGACCATAGCTTAGTTTGGGGATTCTAAACAGTAACACAGACCAGAGTGCAGCGGAGATAGGTCTTTGACATGCCTATGCCACTATCACTGCGAACACAGGAGTACCCCATGCTCTGAACAGAGTTGCTTCAATGCTGTAAGTAACTACAGATTTACTAGTTGATGGAGTAGGCAGCTTCAGCACAAATGGAAACATTGAATAATAATCTGCTAGTAAAAGGTAATTCTCACCTCTCAGGCTCAGGTGAAAAACTTCCATGATCCTGAGGGTACCTTGGATCAAAAGAGTTTCCTTGGTTTGGGAGGACTGGTGTTTACAACACACTACACATCGCGTGGTGATTTGCTCAGTATCATCATTGATGCCCAACCAGTAAATGACATCCCTGGCTTGCATCTTGGTCTAGAGCAATATTAATGGGTTCAATTTTTACAAGCCACAGCTCAACGATTTTGTGCCCTTAAAACAGCTCGTTTGTGATATTCACAATTTTGATGTTTATTAAATGCTTCTGTAGCATCTTTCCAATTACTAAATGGAGTTTTGCTTAATTTTCCAACAGGCTGATTGCCTATTCCACCATAATTTAATCCAAACAAAACACAGTATTTGCAAAAACACCCATCATGTAATTTTGAATACACCAACCATCTAAGAAAGCTGAAATTTCAAATTTCTCTTCCCGCCGGAAGGAAATATGAAATATTTGTCTGGATACCACAAAAAATCTAATAATTGTAACCTTTTAGTATCACTTAGTTCTTTATTTATGTAACTATGCAGGTTTCAACGATTATTTTGAAAATCTAATAATTGTAACCTTTTAGTATCACTTAGTTCTTTATTTATGTAATTACCAATGTCATTAATGTGTGTTTCGTTATTATCACGTAATTCATTAGCGTTTTTCGATAGAACTGGTAGATGGTACAGGCACAATAATTTCTTCAACTATATTTTCTTGCAGCGTATCTTCAGTTTGATTCTCTGCTACTTTCTCCTTTTTAGAGAAAAAATATTTTAAAGTATGTTGTACTTTTCGTTTCCTGTCACCCATAATTAATTAAAAAGTCCAGTCATGCACCATGACTTAATGAGCAAATTTTCAAAAAAATCTGCGTATTATTGGCATATGATGGATGATATTGGAAAATTTTGATTTAGAATTTGGATGGGTGAAATTTTTTTTTTTTTTTTGGTAGGGGAGACCGGGGCACGTATTCCATAGGGGTAGGTTTTCCACCCGATCTTATTTCAGCAGTGCGCCAGAAAAGTGCTCCTCGGACTAACTCGGAAGGGCCGCCATGCTTTACTACGTCTATCACGCCACTTCCAGTCGTCTCAGTGCACTAGTTACGCCTGGGCCAATTTTTTTTGTGTTTGCATAGGCAAGTAAACTTTAAACTACTTTTGGTTAAGTAAACAAAAAAATAAGTGAGTTATGTTTTTGCTTTATTTGCGACATGGTATTATAAGAAGAATATCTCCTTAATCTAGTGATGTGATTGATATTGTAAATTACTTTTGTTTTGACATGTTTAGATTAAATTTAAGTTCCAATATGGCGACGGGGCACGTTTGCCACCTGTACGTGGGGCACGTTTTCCATATAGAAAACGTGAAGACTGTGTATGCATTTATTGCTTTGAACTTTTTACCAAATCTAAGGATAAAGAAAAGTGGATGAGGTGCACAAAATGCAAGAAATAGGTGCATGAATATTGCACTGATGGCGAAGTTTTATTTTTTGTGTGTATTCATTGTGATTCAGACAATGAAGACTATTTCTAATTTTTGTATCACCTTGTATCATCCTTTATATCTGACCACCTCTAAACCACTAATCCTTTATTTTCAGAAATAAAATGTATTTATTTCCTTTCTTTCACAATTTTTGGCAGTTGGAAAACCTGCCCCTATTTAGTTTAATGACACTGGAAAACTTGCCCCGTACATGGGGCACGTTTTCCTCTGTGTTATAACTGAAAATTACTGAATTTTATAAGAAACCGTTTATTACCGAATAATTAAAAGTTTCACGAGGTTGTAGAGCAGGTTTCAACGATTATTTTGATATAAAACTAATTTTTTAAATCATAACTGGAAAAAAAAAAAACAAGGAAAGAAAATGTGGAAAACGTGCCCCGGTCTCCCCTACACACGTTTTTATGCTATTTTTGACCCTAAATTGTAAAATTTGACCCCTAAATGAACTCCAAAAATTTTGGCCAAGGAACTCATCCTTTCTTTTGATATTATTGACATTTTAAAATTTGTTTGAAATGTTTAAGTGCATCCTAAGGGGAGATATCGTCTGGAGTGACACATATATACATACATAAAAGTGTAAAATTTTAGGAATCGATTCAGAATGGTCTAAAACGGATTTCCATGGAAACAATTTTCAAAAATTCGCATTACAAAAATGTTAAAGCCCTTGCAATAGTGTAATTTTCTTTGAAAATTCGCTAAAAATTTTAACAATAGTTTAAATAATGTACGTATGTAAATAAATCTTAAAATTAGAATGAAAATAAAAGTTAAAGTTACGTATTTTTTTTACTTCCAAAAATTAAAAAAAATGATAGTTTATACGAAGTAGAACTTCTCCGTCGAACAAATATTGTTTATGTAAAGCTGGGGAACCTTCGCAAACAGAAATTATTATAGAACGCACTGATTAGTTTGACAAATGTCGAAAGACTGAAGTTAAATAAACTAAAACTCATATTTTAAATAAAAGAGAAGGGGTAAAAATGAAGGGAGGCCGAAAATGTACATCTTCAAGATCAGAACCTACTTGTTTTTTTTTTGTTTTGTTTAGCACGAATTAAATAAAAATCTAACGCTGTAACGAGATTAGAAATTCTTTTGAATAGTATATATATGTATAAGGTGTCACGTGGGGTGTCCAACCCCCACGGGGGGTAAAACGTGGTCAACCCCCCTCCCCCCAAAAAAAGTGTGTTTTTTGGCCCCAGTGCATACTTCCATATCATGCAAGAATAAAAGAGTAAAACCATGGTATTTACAAGCTGCGTTCGAAAATCAAAAAGAATGAGAAAGAGAAATATAATGCGTAAAAAATGTATTACTTTAGAAAAGCAGCCCTTCAATACTAAATCAAAAGATAAGAAAAGCTGAAGCAAAACATTTTAAAGTTAAACTATCGGATGATATGAAAGATTCATCTCAAATTTGGAAAACTATTAATGATAGTTTAAATAAAAAGAAATATTCGAAGGAATTAATCAATAAAATCCAAGTTAACCAAGTAGAGTATCTAACAATAAGAGACAGCTGATTTAATTTGCCTCTGTTTTCCAAGGATTCAAGGATGTTATATAAAGGGGATGGAATGTTAAGAAGGGGTTTAGGGCAAAAAAGTGACCCCATGGAAGTAAGATAAATTGGAGTGAAAAATCATACAGTGCATGCTCCACGACCTTTGAACTGGGACAAATTACCTTCTTTAACAGGTTATAAACTGAAATTATAAACAAATTCTTAGGGTAGTGACACGCTTACCCACCCGGGTAGCGCCCCCTGGTTGATGCCACTTGCTCCCGCCACCTGACTTGCGCCACCTACTTATATGAGGGATGCAGTCAGCCCCTTATTTGATTTCCCCTATATTTGATTGAAGGAGTGGGGGCTGAGTGGCAGGGACTTGGGTGGCACTTTGTGACAGGCTCAATTGAAAACAATGAGTTGACCGGGTGGCGGCTAGACCGTCGGACGGTCGACCGTGTAGTGCCACCCGGCAGGTGGCGCCACCTTGTGTGACAGGTTCCATCTATTCTCATTGACGACCAGGTGGCGCTACCCGGGTGGCGAAGTGTGTCACCCCCTTAGTAACCTATAACCAAGAGGAAGGTAATTTGTCCCATTGGAGCTCATATTTTACATATCTTCATGGGGTCACTTTTTTGCCACAACCCTGCATCCCCTTTATATAAGATCCTTGCTGTTTTCCCTTAAGGTTGAAAAGAAGGTTAAAAACACTAGTCGGGCCCGAGTCGGCATTATAATTATAATATATATTATAATTATAATATAGACCTGCCAATACGGGAAGGATTGACGGTGGCGCCATCTAACCGTTGCCCTGGTGGTACTAAATTAGTACGTGAGCCTCTAACTAGATAGCACTGCTTGTCCTTTTTATTACTTTTTATTCATGCCATTTTTAAAAATAAATGTTAATTTTATTTATTCAAGGTTTGAGATGATACGTTTATAAAAATTAAGCAACAAACTTTGAAAAAAATGAAATATCATTTATAATATACATTACACAGTATACATTAAAAACAACAAATTAAATAATAATTTTAAATAATATAATAATAAAAAAAAATTAAATAAAGTTAGTCTCCCATAAATAAATGTATTGGTTGAAAATGCATTTATAGAAGTTTGAATTTATAACTGTAGTCCAGGCAAATTAGTAAAAAAAACAGCAAATGGAGGAAATAATTTATAAAGTTATGAAACTTTGTAAAAACACTTTTAAGGGGTGTGGTAGTAAGATACAGTAAAGTTCCCCCCTCTTGAGGGGGCGCGTCTCCCCCTCCTTCAAGTCCAAAATTCACTTCTTTTTCACTTTTTACGCAAAACGGTTTATTTTTTAAGAGTGGTATTACCAAAATTATTCGTCACACAATTCTGCACAAAAAAGGTCCTATGCATGTTAGAAGTGAGACATACCATTTTCGAGGTATTGTAGTTGGATAGGGATAAAACGTATTTTTGCGAACCAAGATATCTAAAAAACAACACCTCCGATTTTAATGAAATTGGGATGGTAGATTATACTTAGCCCATTGTTGATCCCATGTAAGTTTCAACCATCTGCGCCCATTATTTTATCCTCCACATGCACACGAACATACATTTATTTAGTCCTACATCTTCAAAAGTACTCAACTGATTATTATGAAATTTGGATGGTTTGTCGAAAGTAGCCCACAGATAGCCTCAAATTAATTTCAACCGTCAGCACTCTTTAAATTTTCTAAATTGGTTCCCTTTCTGTATGTCTGTTGATCAATTTTTTATTTGTCTCTTATGAATTAAAGTATTAATTTATCAAAATTTAAAGAACGCAGACGGTTGAAATTAATTTGGGGATATCTGCGGGCTAATTTACTTGCGACAAACCATCCAAATTTCATTATAATCAGTTGGGTACTTTTGAAGATATAGGTCTAAATAAATGTATGTTTGTGCGCATGTGGAGGATAAAATGATGGGCGCAGAAGGTTGAAACTTGTATGAGATCAACAATGGGCTAAGTATAACCTACCATCCCAATTTCATTAAAATCAGTGTTTTTTTAGATATCTCTATCCAACTACAATATCTCGAAAACGGCATGTCTCACTTCTAACATGCATAGGACCTTTTTTGTGCAGAATTATGTGAGGAATAATTTTGGTAATAACACTTCTCTTCAAAAAATAAACCGTTTTGAGTAAAAAGTGAAAAATAAGTAAATTTTGGACTTTAAAGAGGGGGGAGGGGGGGACGTGCCCCCTCAAGAGGGGGGAACTTTACTGTATCTTACTACCCTTAAAAGTGTTTTCACAAAGTTTCACAACTTTATAAATTATTTCCCCTATTATTCCTTATTTTCCTGGACTAATGGGAAAGAGTAGGATTAGAAACAAACCATCACATAAATAAAAAATAAAATAAATAAATAAATAACATCATTTGAATACAAATTTTTAAATTTTTTTCATAAATCGCCCAAAGCTGGGGCTCAGACAATTGGGTTGAAATGAGTTAGCTGAAAAACAGAGTATCTTCTTCTTCTTCCTTAAGATTTGAGTTTCTCTGAACAGAATCTTGCTTTAGAAATTGTCCCCTCCTCTGACTCAAACTTCCTTTAGAATAATTTCCTTTCTTAAATCATTAAAAATAAAATAATAATACACAAAACATATTGTAAAAAATGTATAATTCCTCCTATGTGCTATAGGGACATAGGGGCATACCCAACTTAAATTATTCATACAGGGTAAAATTATATTTTTAGGGTCCGTAGGCAAAACCAAGGACCCTTGTAATATTTTCCTGCGTGTGTCTGTCCGTCCGTCCGGTCACCAGCTCTCACGGCTACACCTTTCGTCCGATCACTTTGAAATTTGGCATGTATGTGTCTTGTACCTACCAACATATTTTAAAAATATAGCGACTTGAAAAAAATATTTTTCAAAAAAAGGAGGGTAAAAAAACTTAAGGGTTAACATCTTTTTCGACACCGTGAGGGGTATCATATGAAAGGGTACGTCGCGCGGATTACAAAAATATAAAATTCTTTGGTTATAACTTTGATAGGGCGAGCGTAGGCAAGTTTGAAGTGGGTGTGAAACGTGCCCCCCCCCCCTCTATCTCGCATATGTAAATTGCAAAAAGTCTGAAAAAATAACTGATCATTCTTCGACAAAAAGTAAAGATACCTCTTTTTGGAAATTTCGAAAAAAATATTATTTTATTTTTTATTGACAAAATACGTTTTTCTATAACTACGGTCTTTTCGATGTATTTATATGGTTGTAGTCCGGTTCAGTGGCAAAAAAATACTTTATCAGAAGTTTGTTTATGTGTTTTGAGAATATCAGACCCATAGGATAGTTCAAAGTAAGGTTTTTAGCATTTTAAAAAAACACCATCAATAGGGTACTACTTACATTACAGTGTTGCCTACGGACCCTCGCTGTGTGCTGACTAGCACACACTTGACCTGTTTATTTGTTATCGGTGGTCGGGTCTTAAGGAAAAATAATAAGCCCACTTTTACCCCTTTTTTGGGTAATTTTACCCCAATTTGGGTCATCTTCAAACTGACTAAAAGATAACTCAATCATCTTGTTCAAACTGTATTGCCAGTTATATAATCAAACCTTGGTGGTTTTCGTCATCAACGTATTGTTTTTATAGCACTGGTACACTTATTGTTAAATATAGACAGTTCAATAATTACATACCCATAACAGGGGCCATGGTTGAGCATGGGCAAGCAGTTGAAAGAAGAGGTTGACTGATTTCACCTGATATCTCCTGAGTAAACGTTAACCAGAGCTACCTGTAAATAAATTGGGCAATTATAAGGGTCCATTATACAAAAATATGTATATCACATTAATACCAAATAATTTCAATGAAAGGAATAATTGTTTTCCTACACTCCCTCAAATAATTATTGAAATCAAACAACAACCAATGTTCAGACCAAAATCCTATTTTGAGAAGTATTCCCCTATAAAGTTTTAAGAACAGATAGATATCTAAGAAATGCAATTTTAATGATTTGAGATTCATTTATGAAACTCTCATATTGCTGAGAAATATTTCGGTTTTTTTCCTCTTTTGAAGCCCTAATAAATTGTTTCTCCAGCATTCATCAAGTGATGAAATAACATAAACGTATTTTAAAGACTATATTTGACGAATGATTAATACCTGATCTACCTAAGATCTACACAGTCACAATACAAAATTTTAAGCAGCAAGTACAATGTCTGAACATACTAATGATCAGGGTCGATGAATTTGGGTTTATAAAATATACTGCAATTGACTGTAATTTACGCTTGGCAAGTATAGAATTTCAACCAAATACACAGTATTTCCTCATAATCCGCTCTGAATCCCGCCGCTCTGAAATCAAATCCGAAACAGTTCTGGCAGTACATAAATATAAACCGACAAGATAACACTGAAGCTTTTTAGTAAATGACGGTGAATAATATAATGTCCCACGATCCCGCTGTTGATGTAAAAAGTTTCGCTGATCATTTCAAATCTGTCTTTGTCCCTTCCTCATCCTTCTTCCTTCCTTCACATTCTACTCCTAATCCAAATACTATCAATATCCCGACTATAACTATAGGGGAGGTATTGCAAGCTATAAAGAATCTTAAACCTAAACGTAGCTGCGGCCCCGATCGTATTTCTAGCTTTGTGGTGAAAGGGCTGTCCGAACTCCTTGCTCCTGTTTTAGTTGACATCTTCAATAAAAGTTTTAAGTTCTCTGTTTTTCCTTCAAGGTGGAAAGAAGCGTCTGTTGTCCCGGTTCTCAAATCTGGGGATAGATCTCTCGCCTCTAACTATCGACCTATCGCTCTTCTTAACACTTTTAGTAAAATTTTTGAAAGGGTTGTTCATACTTATCTTAGCCCCATTGTGTATCCCCTCATAGTTTCTAAACTAGTTTTCGACTGTCTCGTTCCACTTCATCGAACCTCGTCTCATTTCTTTCTTTTGTAGGTCCATTAGTTTCTAGTCGTAGCCAAGTTGACGGTATTTTTCTAGATATGTCCAAGGCATTCGATCGTGTCGACCGCGGCATACTTTAGACTAAGCTTCTACTGCAATTTAACTTCTCAAAAAACTTTGTACTTTGGTTTAAAAGCTACTTAACTCATCGATCTTACTCCATTCGTTTTCAGTCAGCCGTCTCTTCCCCTTTCACACCCTTTTCCGGAGTACCTCAGGGTTCCATATTAGGTCCTTTACATTTTCTGTTTTTCATCAATGATATAGGGAAAGGTATTACTAGCCAGCATCTTCTTTACGCAAATGACACAAAAATCTTTAGAGTAATTAACAATTTGGAGGGATGTCATGCATTGCAAAAAGATATTTCGTCTCTAGAAAACTGGGCCCACATTAATCGAATGGACTTCAATCCTTCTAAATCTCACTCGGTTGTCTTCTCTCGGTCCATGAATCCTATTCTTTCCTTACCAGCTGGGTGGGGTCTCCCTTATTTCATCTAAAGTCATTCGTGATTTGGGAGTACTTTTAGACAGTAAACTGGCCTTCAAAGAGCACATATCTTCAGTAGTCTCTTCCGCCTCTCGATCTAGGTTTAACACTGAACATATTATGTCTCTCACAAGACTGCCACGTAAGACTGTACAAAGAGCTTGTACGACCTCTTTTGGAATATGCAGCTGTAATCTGAGGTGACCCTGGTGTTAACTTGTCCAACAAGCTTGAGGATATCCAGCGAACATTTGTGCCTCACTTATACTTGCGCTTCATGTATAGAAAAATATGGAAGATTAGAATTGGAACCCCTTAGCTTGAGGAGAGATGGTTTGATAGCTTTGTTTATCATTAAAGCCAAATGGGTCTATTCCTCTAAAGAAGGCCATGAACAAGTTGTCATGCTACCTCTAATAACAGGACGCTTTCTTTACATTAAGGAGTTATCTTGCCTTAGCCCCTTAGTTCGTTCTGTGTTTTTAGTACATTTCTTCCCCGTCAGCTCCCGTAATTTAAGCAACATTAAATCCCTGAAATCCCTACTCTCCCTCTGATAACTGATTAGTTTATCCATTTTATTGTTACGGTTATTTATTTATATACATATCTCTCGTTTGTTTTGTTTTGTTGTCATATTATTTATTTAAAGTCAATACTGTACGCTGAATTTTATTGTTTAATTTAGAAATATGTCATTTATATATATATATACAGGGGTGCCACATATGACGCAGACTGCGTCGTTAAAATTCTTGGGGGGGGGGGGTTAGTAAATAGTACTTTTTTACACTTTGGGGGGGGGGGGGGTAGATGTGATAATAACTATTTTTTTTAGTTATCTAAATTTTTTAAAAGGTTTTTAATGAAACTCACCAGCTACAAAACAACTCCATTATTATATATATATATATATATATATATATATATATATTTTTTTTTTTTTTTTTTTTTTTTAAGCCCATCTTAGCTAAACTTCAAAATTCGTCCCCACCAAACATCTTTCCTTGTAGAGACAAAATTGTCCACAGAAATCCTTAAAACTCATCATTTTGCACTAAAAATTTCAAAAATTCTCTGGGGGAGGACCCCCGGACCCCCCGCCGTTATTTGTCCAGAGGGGCCCCGGATTCTAACTTGCCCAGGGGCCCGCAAACATCTCAATGGCCCTGCTAGCTGTTCGGCTGATTGAGTAATGTGCAGAGTTAAAATAATCAAAGACAGCCTAAGGTCTACAATGGGAGACACATGGCTTTCTAACTTAATGGTAATGTCTGCAGGAAAAAATGTATTAGATTCAATTTCCACAAAAGAAAACATATTGATGCATTTCCTTTATCAACATAACAAAGAAAAAATTACTTGAATATTGTTTAATTTGTACGTGATATACGTTTTTGTATTCATATTGATATTTTACCAACATAACATTAACCGAAGAAGATGTGTACGTATTAACATATATCTCAAAAAGTTGGGGGGGATCGCGTCATAGAGCTTAGGGGGGGCACCCCTGATATATGTATACTAGTATACATATATATTATGTTAGCTAATTTATAATGTGTATTTTAAAGTGACCTACTTGTGGCTTCTGTGCTGTTAGGGGCTTTTAAAAAAATGTTTAAAATAAAAATAATGAACGTTATATAATAAGAACAATTTTTAATGTCAAAAGTTGAAGTAATTCAAAAGCTAAGAAACCTTGATTTGCGCAGTTAAGAGAATTATCAGAAGCAAGGGATAGCAGATGAATGAAGTTAAAGTCAAGGATACGTTCATTTAAGGATGAAGTAAATGGATTTGGAGACCTGGGGGGGGGGGGGGGGTGATTTAGAGTCTTGTTAATACTTTAGAAATTCGAAATAAGTTCCCAGTATTATTGGTAGAGGGTTAAAGCAGGCTAAGGGTTAAAAAAGAAAGAATTTATTCTGTCAACTTACCTGCTTCGAGATATTGGTTTAATCCTTTCTACAGAAAAACATATCATTCATAAAATACAATACACACTATAATAGAATAAATATTCAAATGATTCACAAGTAGTATACAAGATTACTAATAGCAGAATACATATATGTTCAGATATGCCTAAAAATATTATCTTATTTCCAATAAAGCTCAAATCAAAACTCAAAATAAATAATAATGTACTTCCGTTATTTTAAACAATTGTTTACTCTTACTTAAATTGAATAATCGTTAAAACGAATATTCAAAGTAATATTTAATCCCAACATCAACATTTAATTGTCACCTAAAATACTAGCTACATTTGATTAACATCAATAACAAGTCACTAGCGCAATCAAGCGGTTGCCCTACTTACTAACTGAAGGTTCCAACTGTGAACAATAGAGAGCCACCCCTCTAGTCTGGGCAATCTTTACACGTCGTACAATTGCCCCAGACGAGAGGTCAAAACGAAAATTAGCTCATGAAATCCACTTCACTCCTTTATCCTTCTTATTTCCCCTTCAGGGCCGACTGGGGCCGATTAAGTGAACATATTCTAATTCAATTCAATGCATTTATTTAAATCGGTAATGATCTGGGCCCAGCCGACAACCTCAAACTTTAGTGTACTCATCTTAATTCAATTCAAAGCATTTAATTCCATCGGTAAAAATCTGGGCCCAGGCGATTTAGTGTGGGCCTGGGAGCCAGCGTGGCCGAGGTGCTCAAGGCGCCGCACAGCTATCACTTAGTTGAGGCAACTCGAGGTCGTGGGTTCGATCCCGGGCCATGATACTCAGGATTGCATCTATGAATCGCGGACGGAGCAGGGTGAGGGACACCCCCTGAGGGGTTCTCTTCCCCACGCTTTGTTGTTGGTTCGATCAGTGTCATGTGATTTGTATCTATGGTTCGAAAACAGAGTAAGGCGAGGGACACCCCCTGAGGGGTTCTCTTCCCCCACGCTTTGACGCTCGCTTATATAGCTCACTAATGACCACATCATACTCGCTTCGGTGGTACAATGTACAAAATTATGACATGTGAAGGAGCTGGAACTCTCCACGACGGGGAAAGTAAAATGGGTCTACTATAAGGCCTGATTGCTAGGTTTGAACAAGTGGTTCGTCCTACCTGTCAAGTAGCAAGTACTAGCTAACTACTACTACTAGTGTACGCCTCCTAATTCATGCATATGATACTCACCCGAAATTCAGGGATAATTTTATCTTTGTGCGTATTGTACAAAAGATTCCAATTTTTTTTTTTTAAAAAGAAGTAATTTAGGCATTTTTAAGAAGAAGGAAAAAAATTATATAGATGGTATTTATCAGTTTTTCAGCGGTACTAAAACACCTTCTTGGGCTCATTTTACTCTTGGTAACGAAAGCACTATTTAAATAATGCAAGTGTGAAGAGTAATTTCTTTTGTTAAAAGAAACATTTACGTTCATAATTTTTTACGTGTAGACATGTAGTGTAGAAAGTAGTGACATTATGGTTATTTTTCAATTACCTTCAAAAAGTCAAGTTGGAAAAACCCGTAGGCATTTGTTTTCACTCGTGTATAATACGCACCCCAATTTTAGAAGAAAAAATTGTGCGAATTATACGTGAGATTTTACGGTATTCACAATAACTAGTTTTCGGCCATCATCAGTGCTTACAATGACAGTATAATATGCACAACCGGCAGTATAATATGCACAACCGACAGTATAATATGCACAACCGATTAATACTATTGATAAATTGGGTCATCGTATTCAGGAAACCTTTACACAAATTTTCGAAGATGAAAAACTTAATAGAATAATGTTTTCACTTGAAAAAAGGTTGCGGTTGTGCATAAGGGCATTGGTAGACATTTTAAAGAATAATTGTGTTTTTTAAAATACAATAAAGTTTTTATCTCCAGTAGGGAGAAAAAGTTGTGATTTTGGATTAGTTTAGAGGGACTAAAGTAAGTTTTTTCTTCCCTGAACTCAAAAAGTAGGGAGAAAAAGTAAATTCAGGGAGAAAAAAAAGGATTGCCAACTTAATTATTTTATAAAAAATAGTAGAGAATGAATGGCTAATGTAGTGAAGTTGTTGAAATCAGGTTGGTGACACTGCTTTTTCGACGTTATTTGTAATTTCCGCTTATCATTGCTTAAACCTGCATCTAAATAACATTCTTTTTGAGTTTAATTGCAATTCTTATTTGTTTCTATTATTGAATCTCTTATATTTGTTATAAGTGCTAACAATTATTGTTATTTATTAAAATAATAAATAAAACCTGTGCAATGCAGATGATATTAGCAAGCCAAGAAAAGAAGGTATATGATCATAAAAAAAGAGGATAGAGAAAACGAGAATTATATATACAGGGTGAGCAAAAGGAACGCATATTTTTGAACACTCATAGCTCAGCTTCTGTAATAGATAGAGACATGGGGTTTGCGGGCTCTGAAAACTACATTCTTCTACTTTAAATTTCACATCTATAACTTAAAAAACTATGAAAGCCATGCAATGACGGTTAGAAATAGGATCTTAAAATAAGTCGTCCGGGTAGTTTTCATGAAATCAATGAATTTAAAAAATGAATGTAACAAAATTTAAAAAAAAAAACGTATTTTACAGATTTACTTATTGTATGGTTCAAAATGTGCTCCTGTTTATTTACGGACAGCCTAAACTCTCCCTCTCTAATGGGATATGGCCCCAGCATTAGTTGATTGACGCATATCATCGCAGGCACGAAGTATCCTCTTTCGAAGTTCATCAACGTCCTTTATTCTGCCTGCCATGTGCACTCTTTGTTTTTACCAATCCCAGACTGAATTATCAATTGGATTTAGGTAAGGACTGTTGGGCGGCCATTCGTCTGGCTGAATGAAATCTGGGAAATTCTCTTGCAAGTATTGAATTGTTTGCAAGGAGCGATGGGAGGAGGCATCATTTTGCATTAACGTGTAATTTGGCATTTGATCTTAAATTTCAGGCAACATTATGCTTTACACGTCTGCAATGTTTGTTATAACACTGAGGGACTCCTCCGACTTACCTACAAAGAAACCCCCTCTCCCTCACCTCCACCATATGGTAATTAATTCTATCAAAACTATAATACCAGACAACGATTACTACTCGGACAACGACTTTTTATAAGACCCTAATTCAAACCGCCATTACATGGTTTTGAACCAATAGGTTTTTAAGTTATAGATATGAAATTTAAAGTAGAAGAATGTAGTTTTCAGACCCCGCAAACCCCATATCTCTATCTATTACAGAAGCTGAGCTATAACTGCTGAGCAAAGACAATCAATAGAGATTAGAGATGGATGTGGATGTTGGATATGACTAGCTAATTTTAGGCAGACTTCCTCATCTATAATTCATCTAAATCAGATTCCATAAGATTCATAATTTACATATGAAGAATTTATTTTCCCCACATTACTATTTCTTCACCAATAAAAGCCTAAAGTTTTATTAATAATAGCTCCCCGGTCACACTGCCTGGGGTGCTATTATTAATACAGCTTAATTTAAATTACCTACATTCACTTTCAGCTCCGCTGGTGCAACAAGGGTTGCTTCCCGGGCGCCAATTTTTTTTTTGAAATTTGACTTTAATTTACCTCCTATGTTGCAGGAAAATTGTGGAAAAAAATTAAAAACTTTATTTTTCCCATTTAAAATTGGGTCAAATTTTATGAGCAGACGTCTGCGTCATTTGCGCATCACAATAAAACTCTAGGCAGTCGCAGCTTTGACGCATACGTATGCGTCATGAAATGTTGTATTATCTTGGTGCGTAGGCTTCCGCGGCCGTGTTCACATTGGAGTTCCAGGACTTCCTGTGGTGCCCGCGTCATAAGGGATGATATTTCCGACGTTTCGCCTCTTATACTAGAGGCATCTTCAGGGTAGAGCATGTTGTACTAATGAAAAAGAACGTGAACTGTGAAGAAACTCAGTTTCCACTATAACGCGGTCACCATACCGTAAGACCTAGAACTCCATGTTGTATTATATTGTTGCAGTATTTTTATTCATTTATATTTATGATAAACCTACTTCTTCAAGCTCAAGAATTCAGGTATATGACAAACGCCTAATCTGGTCCACCGTTAAAAAATTCTTCACAACTTTGACTACTTAAAAAATTAAACATTTATGTATTTATTTGTAAAAGTCCGTTAGGAGCGAAAGGAAAAACCTAACATTATTATGATGCAATAATTATAACATTATTGTAAAATGAGCTAAATATTACATACAGCTACCTGACATTCAACCCAATAACCAATAATGTAGGGAGTGAGGATTACTCCTTCGAGGTCATATGCACTAGGTATATGCACAATACTGTCCTTGGATTAACATCCAGGGATTATTATTATTATTTTCACAAACAAATAACTGGACCTTACCAAGCCAAAAACATTTCAGCCTGTAATCCTTACTCACAAAACTTTGCCCAATGGAAAATATCAGAGATTTTATTTTAGGAAAAAAGAGAAATAAAAATAAGAATTACGGCAAAAAACATGTTTATTTGTTTATGAAACCAACTTGTAACAATGGTAATATAATCATCTAAGATTTAAAATTACTGACAAAATATGAAGAAAGAAATATACGCGTCTGTACAATAATACTATAGCTTATATACAATAAAATAAAAAAAAAATAAATAAATAAAAAATTGTTGATAACTTCATCTCTCTCTCTAAGCGATCTCTTGGGCCGAGAAGTAGAGGGGATATCGTCAGACATCTGCAAGACAAAGATTCAAATATATAACGTTAACAATAAAATGTATAAATGTAAAAATATTCAAAATAAATGATATTATATATATACCTAAATATAACTAGTGTAATATATAGTACATAATGTATAGTACATAATGTATAGAAATCAATAATAAAGACGTAATAAATAGAATTTAAAAATATGTTTGACTCATAGAATTTAAAACTAAATACATACAGTTTTATTATAAGTATATGTATTATATATTACAATATATTATAGTATATAAAATAGAAATAAATAATAGAAAACATAAAGAAGTAAATATGTTTGACTTATTGATGTGAAAATTAAATAAAAACAAGTTCTTTTTACCGTTACGAGTTATATAGATGACCTGCCTCATATATATATATGTTTATTAAAAAAAAAAAAAAAAAAAAAAAAAAAAAAAAAAATTATACAAATTATTTTTTCATATTCTCGTAATAGATGCATATTTAATCACTGAAAGGATATAAAATAAATGTTAATGTAATTTTATATATATAACAAATCATATAAATATATAACTGTGACATACCTTTAAAAAAATTATTTTGGAAGTAGTAAAAAAGCGAAAAAGTCCTCGGCTCGTGTTACCAGGGTCAAGGTTGAACTGTTACGGTGGCGCAGACACGGTTTCCGAGGGTCTTTATACCTCGCAGGCCCTTCGAAGCCCCCTTGTGTTTGAATAAAGCCATGACGCAACACCTGCGTCATGCTGCGATCGGGTATACACTCGTCATGACGCAGACGTCTGCGTCACCGGCGCTGAACGTGTTTAATTATTTCTTAAAATATAATAATTATATTAATTTATTAATAATACTAATATTTGTAATCTTTGTATTCATTTTCTTGAGATCCAAATGCCCTAATATACACGAAGGTACATATAGTATTTTTAATTTAAGTAGGAACGTGACGTGTGTATATGTGACACATGATTGTGTATAGATTATATTTATGAATACATAGGCACATTGAGAGTTTCAATTTTATTCTTTGGCAATTTCTGATGGCTGGTGGTGATGGTTTGAGGTAAAGTCTCAAAGCCAGAGCTCTAACCTTATCAAATAACTCGTTAGAGGCAATAACTAGGGCCCGGACACAAAGCGCCCTTTCCCTTAATTACTTGCAAGGGTTTTTAATCACGGGCGGGAGCGGGGTTTCTCTGTCAGGTCTGCCGATGACACCGACTTGCTCACAATGGACCGACGCTAATCTACCGCCCGCAATACCCCCTCCCCCTCCCCCACCCTTATCCCTGTTATTTAACTTTACCCATTAGTCTAAAAGGCGGAGATATTAATGTAGCGATTAACCGGCTCGAACCGGCGGAATTGCCTGACTACATTTGTGGAATTGTCTCGGCGGGTTTTCCTTCCAGACTGTTATTCCGATTTAACGGAGAAAGCCACTCGACTCGTTTCTCCCTCGGTGTGTTTGTATTAACTTTGTTTTTAACCGATTTCAAACCGCTATTAAGTCGTTTACAAGATTACAGTATCCATCGTCCTACTCACACACCCTTTAAGCGGTTACGATTAGCGTACTTTTCAGTCCGTAGCTCCAATCGGTTGGTGGCTAAGGTAGTCCTAAATCAATAATTTCTACTGAAATTTTTGGTATTCTCATGTTGTAAAAATATATGCTTTTGTGAATTGGCTGAAAAATAATGCAATATATATATATATATATATATATTTTTTTTTTTTTTTTTAGTTGTTTTGAGTTTGATAGATGTTTCTTGTGAAGTTAATTTCCTTGTTTTGGCTTTATTTAAATTGCAAAGTTATTTTTGACGAGTTTATTGGAACATTGTAGTTGGTTCATGAACTATCGTTGAACTGATAGTTTGCAAAACAGTCTCGTGTACAATCTATTAGAGAAGCAGTGGGCACCCCATCAAACCAGAGCTGCTCATTATATATATATATATGAGCATTTAATGAGCAGTATATATATATATATATATATATATATATATATATATATATATATATATATATATATATATATATATATATATATATATATTACTTAAAAAAGACACTTGATTTAATGCGAATTTACATTTCACTTGGAAACAAAAATGTAGGTTATACTTCATTCACGATAGTAACTGACCACAAACCCTTTATACCTACATAAAGATATAAATCCTTAGTTAGGTGTTACGAAAGTCCTAGATTACAAAGGTTAAACCTAAAAGCTAGCGGGATACCATTTTAAGGCACACTGGAAAAGGGGATAACATAATCTCGGACCTCCTTTCAAGGTCACCAGAGTAAATCCCTACCGGGTGTAACAACATAGTGGCAACAGCTCAAGTGAGTTTGCTAATTTCTCAGCAACTAGCATAAATCAGAGTGTTAAATAAAAACATAGAAGAGCACCTCAAAGATTCCTTCCCCTAAGACAGCTACAAGAGTCAGCCAAACAGCAAGAGGATTATCAACTGCTAATAGACTAGTAAAGAGGGTATCCCGAAGAACCTCAGGACTATAGATTCTACGCTACCGCTGTTTCGGTGCTAACTGCTCTTTAACTGCTCAAATGCCAGTGTTAAACCACTGAAACTGTTCACTACATTTTAATCGTCACATAGGGGCGAGACCACCCAACTAATTCGAAATTCGAACTAATTTGTAACTATTATGTACATAGTCATGGCCAGTGGCCATTCTAAGTAAAAGGCAAGGCAAGTCTTCCCCGCTTTTTTTTTTCCTTTAAGTTTTTCACTGTCAGATCAATACTGCAGCATATCTTGGCTTTGGTCTGGTTAAGGCAGCTCCCTGACTTGTCGGTACGATATCGGTGCGGCATCGGTAAGCTAGTATACCGATGCGGTAAGATCTCTCGGTATACCGATTCCTTACCGCGCGGTAAAGAATCTGTACCGAATCGGTAAGATATAGGCGCTCGGTAAAGAATCTTACCGCATCGGCATCCTAGCTTACCGATACCGTACCGACAAGTCAGGGAGCGGCCTAAATGTGATTTGTAGGCGAGGTTGAGGCAGGAAGCCACCCTGCTTGGCCAGTTGTCAGCTATCATATTATTACATTTGACCCCACAATGGCTGGCACCTATTGATAAGCTCCCTCCCAACCACTTCGGATCAGCCTGCCCATCGTTACCTTCATAAGGGTGACTCTCACAGCCGTAGGGTGTACTTGAGATTAAAGCTCTAATAGCAACCTGGGAGTCTACTAGAAATAAAAACTTAGTAGGTCTCCATACTAGCTAATATTGTTGGAGCCTGAAGAATAGCCCCATCTTAGCTGTCAAAGTTTACAGCCTTAGATCCTACGGCTATGGAGTTTTCAAATATTCCCTCAAACCAGAATACCTGCCCCAACGCGTACAAGAAAATATTTCGTCCCCAGGGTGTCAAAAAAAGGTTAGCTTTTGACTGCCCTTGTCAAAAGCAGCCAAAGCAATTGTGTGAGCTTGTTGTTCTAGTTGCCAACACCTGATGCCAGCATATGCTTTGAATTCACTGTAACTTTAGCAACCGCTTGCCATAGGGTTTTAATGGTTTTTCATAATGGGTGTTCTGGGCGTTAAACAGACCTTTGTTTTTTTACACATACCATCGGAATGACGAAATCACAAGTAATGTCTTCTGCTAGTTTTAGCAATTCCCTTCATAGTCTTAAGTTCTAATTTGTTTTTACCTGCTGTCTCCACGTGTACTGCATTTTCCGAGGTGTACTTATTTCATAGTCAAATGCAATACTATGTTTTATTTCAAATTGACGTGGAAAAGCTTTATTTGTGATAAAAAAAGAAAAAATGTTTAAAAACTTTTATTTTCATTAAGTATAAGAAGTATAAATATAAAAATCACAGGGAAGTACATACTTGCAACCAAGTACTTTTTAGGGGTTCATGGGTTTTTTATAGGAGTTCATTTGGTTTTAATTTAGATAGTCTAAATAACAGGGTAAGAAAAAATCAATTATCACAAATGAAAAAGGAGTAGGTTCTTTGTGTCATGGTAGCGGAGCGTATAACACAGGATCTGTAGATGAATATAATACTTATTGAATACGAAGAACTGGAAACAACGGAATTTGGTAAGAACCTCAATTATTCCACTTTCACAAGTGCCGGGGGTTCTTGATATTGAGCATGGCTTCCACTACAGTTGCCACCTCTAGGAAAGTGTGGGCACCGGCAAAGAAAATATTAATAGACAACATTTAAAGCATAGATGAGTAGATAAAACCAATACAAATTTATTAAACGACCCAGCCATTGGGAATGTTGAATTAAATACGCACTAAATATTTTTTTAAGATAGCGGCCAATATGGCGGACGACTAAAGAAAAATGTTTTAGTCAACATAATTTGTTATACATCGTTTTAAAGGCCTTTAAGAGAAGGAAAAGAATATTTATGTAACTAATAAAATTCCACAGATCATATTTTCTAGATGGCGGCCAATATGGTGGACGACTAAAATAAGAAGTTTTAGTCAGCATAATGTGTTATACATTGTTTTAAAGGCCTTTATGAGAAGGAAAAGAATATGTAACTAATAAAATTTAACACTTAATATTTTCAAGACGGCGGTCAATATGGCAGACGACTAAACAAAAAGTTTTTAGTCAGTATGACATGTTATACATCAATTTAAAGCTCTTGAAGTCTAGGAAAGGAGTATCTAACTATTAAAATTTCACATTTCACACATAATATTTGCAAAATGGCGGTCAATATAACGAAACCTAAAAAATAGTTTTAGTCTGCATGACATGTTATAAATCGTTTAAAGGTGTTTTAAAGGCAAAAGATAAAAAGACGAGAACTGAGCATGTATTAATTTTATTAAATAATATTTATGCAGAAATACTGTATAAACAGGCGAGCGTAGTGAGCCTGCATTCATTTAATTAAATAATTATTATGTACAAATGGTTTTACAGCAGGCGAGCCTGCAATCATTTTATTAAATAAAGATAATGTAGAAATGCTCTGTAAACAGGCGAGCGTAGTGAGCCTGCAACCATTTTGTTAAATTGAGATCATGTAGAAATGCCGTATCAACAGGTGAGCGTATCGAGCCTGCAATAACTTTATGCAATAAATATTAAGTACAAATGCTGTATAAACAGGCGAGCGTAGCGAGCCTGCATTAATATTATTACATAAAGATAATGGACAAATGCTTTTACAACAGGCGAGCGTAGCGAGCCTGCAATAATTTTATTAAATAAAGATTATGTAGAAATGCTCTATAAACAGGCGAGCGTAGCGAGCCTGCAATAACATTATGTAATAAATATTAAGTACAAATGCCATATAAACAGGCTAGCGTAGCGAGCCTGAATTAATATTATTAAATTAAGATTATGTACAAATACTGAAAAAACAGGCGAGCGTGATGAGCCTGCAATAACTTTATTAAATAATCATGATGTACGGATGAAAGGACAATAATTTTAGCTACCGAGAAATTGCGACTTTATTCGAAATTAAATTCGGCTCACAGCATCTTGGCTTCGTTTGGTAACTTTAAATTTAAGATTGGGGTCAATATTAAAGACGACTAAATGAATATGTAACTATTGTTACAAAAGTTTTGCAACAAATGTTACAGAGATGAGGGTGTTAGTGAACGTTTAATAAATCCTTTGGCCACTGTATCTTCAGGCGTCGAGGGGGGTTATCTGGGATATGTTGGGAAGTGAGGAGACGTACTAGAGGATTAGGATGATTCAGTAAGGATTCATGGAATGTGCGATAGCGGGAAATGGATAGATCTCGAACGAAGGGAACGTTGAGGTCATTGTGAAGGGTGATGTTGGATACGTAGAAGGGAGCATCTGTAATCTTTCTTAGGATCTTGGATTGGATAGTTTGGAGTCGACGGGAGTTTGAGGGCTTGGTGCTACCCCATACTTCCAGACCATAGGTCCAGGCCGGCTTTAGGATTACATTATAAATTTTAAGCTTGTTATTTAGAGAGAGTTTGGACCTATAATCCAGAAGACGAAGCAATATCTTGTATCGTCGTGTCATGTCAGTTCGTTTTGTTTTTGTGTGTTGTTGCCAAGTAAGACGTCTGTCGAGGATAAGACCAAGGTAGCGGACTTTATCGGATTGAGGAATAAGAACTTGGTTAAGGATGACTGGAGGACAAGTGGTATAGCGTAGAGCAAAGGTGACGTGCACACGTTCGTTTATTTTTATTCTCCATTTCCTTAACCAAGGTTCATGGAGGAGGAGGTGACTTTGCACATGGTCCGAAGCAACTACTGGATTCTTATGTACGGAGAGGATTACCTTGTCATCCGCAAAGGTGGCAAGCACAGAGCAAGGATGTTGTGGGATATCGTGTGCATAGAGGGAATAAAGGAGTGGTCCTAGGATACTGCCCTGAGGTACACCAGCACTAACAGGACAGATGGATGAAAAAGAGGATCCTAGACTCAGAGAGGTAGGATTTAAGGATAAGGTAATAAGTGAAGGGAAGGATGCCCTTAAGTCGCCAAAGCAGTCCAGCATGCCAGACCCTGTCAGAAGCTTGCGCTTCGTCGAGGAAGATAGCTAAACAGTACTTTTTCTTCTTGAGGGAGGAGGCAATAACATCGACGAGACGATGACATTGTTGGGTGGTAGAGTGATGGGAGCGGAAACCGAATTGATGGTAAGGAAGGTATGGACTTAGGATAGGAATTATTCGACGAAGGAGAAGTTTCTCCAGTATTTTACCCATTACTGGGAGGAGACTAATAGGTCGGTAGGAAGTAGGTAGGTGAGCAGGTTTGTTGGGTTTAGGGATCATTATAATGGTAGCAAATTTCCATTGAGTAGGAAAATGAGTGGTTCTTAGGACAGAATTAAGGATATATGTAAGAAAGACCCCCCTTTTTTGGGAGATGGTTAAGGACTTCAGAGGTTATAAGGTCATATCCTGGAGATTTGCGGCGAGGAATTTGTTTAATAATTAATAGGATATCAGATGGATTAAAAGCTTTGGGAGGAGGAGATAGTTGAAGAGGAGAAAATAGTTCATTGGCGACAATATTTGTATGATTATGGTCAATTTCATTAGGATGAGGCGAGAAGAGATTTGTGAGGTGGTTGGCAAAGACTTCAACCTTTTCAGATTCAGACTTTGCCCAGGAATTATCAGGATTTTGGAGAGGGGAAGGAATGGGTTTGTGGGATAGTGGTCGTCTAGTCGCATTCCATAGTGATCTGTCTTTGTAAGTGAGATTATAGGTATAGTTCGCGAATTTTTCTTCTTTGTATTGCCTAAGTAAGTTAGTTAGTCGTCATCCAACAGTATTGTACGTTCGTTTGTCAGTTGGATACCTAGTTTGTTTCCAGCGGGCCCTAGCTCGTCTATTTTCTGTTATTAATGTATGTATGTCTGTTGGTAAGTAGGATCTGTTGTTGGGTCTTGGGTCTGTATGTGGTAGGTAAAGTTGAGTCCCAAACTGAAGTCTGTATAGCGTCTGTAAGTAACTTAACTGCCTCGTCAATGTCTGATGCCGTTTTTAAGGAAATAGTAAGGTCTAGTCTTTGGTCAACAAATGTTTTAAAATTGTCCCAGTCAACACGTCCGTTAATCAGTCCGGGTTTTGGAGGACAGGTAGGAGGATTGAGGTCAAGTGTGAGGAGGACAGGACAGTGATCTGAAGATAGGTCATCGAGAACTGAAGCAGTGGGATGAAGGTGAATGGAGTTGTGTTGAATGGGAGTTGTGACGAAATAATCTAGAAGGTCAGGAAGTTTGTTTGGGTCGGAAGGGTAAAAAGTTGGTTGGGAGAAAGGATTTGGTAGTTGGTTAAGGATAATGCGTTAAGAAGAAGAGCACCTCTAGGATTACGCGCGCGACAACCCCATTGGGGATGCTTTGCATTGTAATCCCCACCTGCTATAAACTTGGAACCTAGGGATTGAAATAATGTAAATCTTGTTGGGAGACGATTTGGCTAGGAGGACAGTAGATTGAGGAAATAGTATAATTGAAAGGTATAGTATTTAGTCCGTGTGCAGTGTTATCTAGGTGATCTGTTCTGTATGTTGTGTAATTTTGAATGTAAAAGTGTGATCGTGTAGTGAAATGTGTTTCTGTGGTGAGGGCAATGTCGATCCTTCTGTCTTGCAATAATATGTTGAGCTCTTGCCCGTGAAGGGTAGCACCGTTGGCATTCCAAAGAAGGATGGTGAGGGAATTATGGGTTATAGGGTTCATTGATTTAAAGCTCGACTAGTGGTAAAAGGTTATTCTCAGCAGTATGGTAGAGATTGTATTGAAACATTTGCCCCTATATCAACAAGGTATGATTCAGTAATAATAATGTTTGCTATAGCTGCTCAGTTATCATTAAGATTGCTTCAGTTTGACATTATAACAGCTTGCTTAAATGGTGGCTTGGATGAAGATGTGTACTTCCTACCTCCACTTGGTACTAATATAGAAGAAAATAATGTTTCTAAGCTTATGAAATCCTTATACGGACTAAAACAAGCTGCGCGGTGTTGGAACATTCAGTTTGACAAATTCTTAAAAAAATTGGGTTTATCACAGTTCCTCTGCGGATAAGTGTATTTATAGTGGAAAAGTAAAAGAAAACAATTGTCCTTATAGCACTGTTTGTAGATGATGGAATGATCTTTGCAGAAGAGACAGAAGTTATTACAAGTAGTTTTGTATTATTGTCAAGTGCATTTTGTATGTTGTGCAAAATATAATAATTGTTCGTAAAATTATCCACTGTATAATCATTAAATAGATAATTACTTAAAGTTAATAAACAATTTAAAAAATATTGATTTGTTTTGTTTTTATTACAGGTCAACACCGCGAGTTTTGAGATGAAAGTGGTCTTTGGGCGATTTCTAGAGGCTTCTCGTGGTCATGTGAGCGTTAAAAGTGGTATCAATGTCGTGTTTTCGGAGAATCCTGCTTATCTTATCTGTTGTACCTTGGATGTATGGGAGATAAGCCTTCCGCTGGTCTTCCGTCCTTTCTGCTGGGGTGCGTTCCTCGGTGAACTCTTCGCGGCGGATGGTTCGCAGTGTGTCTTCCTTCTTGAAGCCATTCTTAGCTAGGGCTGACTTAAGGCACTGCTTCTTCTTTCCACGAGGTTTCGTCACTGATCCTGAAGCCTTTTGAGACTAAAGAGTGGATGACATCTTTCTTCTGCGTCGGATGGTGATGTGACGCTGTATTGAGGATTGAGGTACCCATCGGTTTGCGTGGGCTTCCTGTAGACGGCGTGTCCTATAGCTCCAGCACATCCAGAAAAGAGTCAGTCCTTCTCTTCAATCTCCATGGTAAATTGAATTTTTCTATGAATGGTATTCATATGACGGAGGAAATCATCTAAAGACTTCCGTGTTTCCATAGAAGAAAAACATCGTCGACATATTATATCCTCCAGCAAGACAGATTCAGAGCAGCTGAAGCGAGGGCTCTATCTTCGAAGTCTTCTAAGAACAGGCTAGCAGCTAGCAGCTACAGGTGACAAAAGGCTACCCATGGGTTCACCTTCTATCTGCTTGTATGTTGCGTTCTCTGTGTGTGTTCTTAGAAGACTTCGAAGATAGAGCCCTAGCTTCAGCTGCTCTGAAACCGTCTTGCTGGTGGAGATATGACGAGGATGTTTTTCTTTTATGGAAACACGGAAGACAGACTTTAGATGATTTCCTCCGCCATTTGTATGTTATGTTTTATGTACTAGTATACTATAGCATTTTAATAAATGGCTTATTAGTTATCTGAGGTTGTGGGTCTATAAAATAAAAATTCATAAACATATCTATCTCATTCTCATTCCATCAATACTTTTATATTTCGTCATTCTCAAGCATCTGAAGAAGAAGAATTGATTCATCACAACGGCAATGATACTAAACATCTCATGAATCAACATAGAACCAAAGAGAAAACCTTTTGGATGTTAAAGTACACAATACGTTATATAAGATGTTAATTGTAATGTAAATTGTTGTGGACGCTTGAGAATGATCGTACAGGGTCGAAATATAGCACTGCATTGATAGAATGAGATAGGCAAGTTTATGAATTTTTATCCTGATAGACCCACTATCGCAGATAATAGACATTTTTAGGGATCACCTTCATCTACAAATGGTTTATTATTATTAATCTAAATAACCTGCGAACCCTTAAAAGTACTTGGATGCAAGTAGTCCCCTGAGATTTTTTATTTTCTCCTCGAGCTCTAAATTGATTAAGAGAGTTGAAATCGATAAAGAATATTTTAACTGATGTATGTTGTAAAAATCAACATTATTAAAAATTAAAGAAATAGTGAAAGGTTATAAGGTTGACAATGATACAGCTGAAAGGGGGGTAAAATTAATCCAAGATTTCAATTCCTCTTTGACAATAGAGGAAGAACAACGGAGGTTCCTGTTACAAGTTGTATCTGAATGTAGGCAAATCTTTCCAAACTCTTCAAAGGCCACCTTATCTCTGCCATTACCATCTTAATCTGAAAATTATGAATAATTTAATAATTTCTTCGAATATAACGCAGTTAAACATTATTAGTTTTTATTTTATACTTTCCTTACTCTTTATTTCCCTTAAATCTTTCATTTTCAATTTGGATTTTTCCTACATTTAATTTTGAAAACCCTTTTTCAAGTACACAGTGAAAAATGCAAAAAGAAAAATCTAGAAAGCAGATGTAATTGAGTGTTGCAATGTTGATTAGGGCTTTGCGTAAAATGTCTCATTTAAGGATATGGTCCACAAACTGACATGAAATAATCTATATATCACTAAATCTATAAGTTTTAGCAAACAAGTGGTAAGAATAAAAGGTAATAAAATTTCCTAAGAAATAATGCAAGAGTCATGTTTATATGACGAAAGGTTTTCATTTTATTGAGGAACAACTGCGATGTTGGTTAGGGGCAAAGAAAGTAGAGTGTATGGTCCATCGCAACAATTGCAAGTAGAAAGATGGCTAACCACGCCTTCGTCGATCGGGAGGAAAAGGACAAAGAGTAGAATGTGAGTTATACGCAGTAGGTAAAGGATACGCAGTAGGATCCTGTGTTTAAGCGTATTATCAGGTGAAACCCAGTTGCCGAGAAAATAATCCGGGGATAAGTTTAATATAAGTCCGTTTGGTTTAAGGATTTATCGTGAAAGTGGGCGGAGTATCTAGGATGGAAAAACGGTTTGAGGTCGGGGGCTACCCTCGACCGAGCCTGACGGCATCCCACCCCCTCGACCGAGCCTGACGGCAGCCCACCCCCTCGACCCGGCCTGGTGGTAGATTTTGATTAAAGTTTACACGGGAGCTACTGACTCTGTCAACAAGCCCAGATTCAATAAGTCCGACCCTTTTATTAACTCCTCCTTTATTGGCTATCCCACCCTCAATAACATTATTCATTTGGTCTTGTACATTATTGGACTAACTTACTTTCATTTGATCATTTCATCCCCTTGAAAAACTACCCCTTAACAACTAATTATACAGCCATTTTTTCCTCTCATCCATTTTTTATATTTTAAAAAGATTTGTATATATATATATATACATATATATATATATATATATATATATATATATATATATATATATATATATATATATATATATGTATATTGAAACGCTCCAGACTAGGTTTTATTGTTACCAGAGCGTATGTAGGTTCTAGGCTGTTGCAAAGAATAAGATCTTAATGAATATTTTGAACATATGAATTTTAATAAAATAATAATAATAAATTCAACTGTCAGTATGCAGAAAAGTACCAGTCATACCGTAGGTTGACTGGATCGTTTTCCTAGGAGGTGCCGGATCGTGGATGGTACACTAGTGTAAATTCGTTGGTTGAGCTGACGAAAACTTAGACCTCTTTACGATGCGATTTTAGTTAAATCCGCACATACGTTATTGGTCACTTGACTTTCGCAACTGCCTTTTAATTCTGCCCTGTGGAAGGAGTTGCCTAGCTTATTTAGAATCTGGAGCATGCACATATGATCCGTTTACAACGGCGTTCAGCCTAGGGCTCTTCATATTTATGCCTACATCACTATACCGTTACAATATATATGGGTCATTTTCAAATAAAATTTACCTTTAGGGAAATCAATTTGGCCACTTTATAGAAAATTAAAATAAGCCTTAGACATGATAATATTGATTATTCTGACACATCAGGGAATTAGGATGACATTTTCGTTCAAGAACAGTCAGTTTTCAAATTCATTTACATATATATGAACATATATACATAAAAAATCACATTTTTGTCGTAATGAGTGTTACTATCATAAAAACAATATTTTTTTTAGATTTTATTTCCCTGTTTTTATGAAACGTTACTAAATTGTATATATATATGACGTAAATATTCACCACCAGAAATATTTTTTAGACCTAAAATATTTGCAATTTTTAAACAAAAGTAATGAGTGTTACATTTATAATCTTTTAATGTTTCCTCAAAGCTTCAAAAATGTAAAGGATACGTTTTCAGTGCATTGTTGACCGAGCGAAGCGAGGTCTATGTTTTAACTTTTTTGTTCCCCAGTCTTCCCCAGGTCCTAGACCGATTTGCATTTCGTCTGAAAATGTTTGTTACGCGCTTACGGCTAAACGCTTTATTAGATTTTCTTCAAATTTGGCATAGATGTTCTTTAAAGTAATAAAAAACAACGAATGAGTTTTATATTTAATGAATTTCATTTTTAAATTTAAAAAAAAATAAAACAAAAAAGGTTTTTCTAATTAATTTTTTGTTTATCTTGAAATTTGGCATGAATGTTACTTCAAGTTGGGAAAATAAATATATATAGTTTTTTTTTTTTTTAAATTGTTATTAATTTTAAAAGAATGTTATTTTGACTTTGTTTCAAAAAAAAAAAAAAAAAAAAAAAAATGTTTTTATTTTTTCTTGAAATTTGGAATAAATGTTCCTTTAAGACATTAAAATCGATGTATATGGTTTATTTGTTTAAAAAATGTTTAGAATTACCATAAAAATAACCTTCCCTGCAGGGAATCTAACCCGGCCTCTCACTGTCCGCGTTTAAAATTATTTTCTCAGAAGCTAGATTTTTCCCGGGAAAACTACTTATACCGTTAAATTCGTATTTAAATAGACTACATTTTAAAAAAATTAATTAAAAATTGTCGGAATAGTTTTTGAGAAATAATGTTTTTTCAGAGTTTTTGAGGGGAAGTGCGCCCAAAATTATTGCTAAAATTAATTTCTCGATTTCACCTCGGGTTCTCATTTATCCTCTAAGTAATTGAAATCGATTTTTATGGTTTATTTTCGAATTAAAATTTTACAAATACCATAAAAATAACTTCGCCCCAGCGGGGAATCGAACCCCACCTCTTACTGTCCGCGTTTGAAATTATTTTCACAGAAACTAGATTTTTCTCGGGAAATCGAGTTATACCTTAAATAGACCCTCTGTCACGTTTAAATTTATTTCTAATTTTCGCGAGGTCTACTGTTCTGTTCACAGAACTACTAGTAATAAAAGTTTTTATTATAAAGAATAAGAAAAAATAGTTTTCTTTATTAAATAAATAGTTGGACACGTTTATTTTTTGTAAAAACATTAAACTCAATCATTTTTTTAAGTTTTAAAATATACAGTATTGTAGGACAAACAGTATAGTAACACTCATTACAGGTAACACTCATTACATTTTTAACTTTAAAAAATGTTTCCTCAGAAACTATGTTTCTTAATTAAAACAATTTAACGTGTACTGATTATATTAATTAATAACTACTAAATCATATTAATAATTGAAGCGAGCGTCTTACATTCAACGAAATATGCATCTTGTCTGTCTGTCTGTCTGCCTGTCTGTCAGTAACGTTTACGCGTGTGACAATAACTTGAGTAAAAGTTGACCGATTTAGTTGAAATTTGGTATACATGATCCTCTTACTAATACTCAGGCTAAGTTCGTTGGACAGCGTGATCCGTCCAAGAGTTCGCGCGCAACGCTCGTGTAAACGAGAGGTACAAAAATTAAATTGGAATTTCAGGACAGGAAATGATTCTATCATCATCTATTCGATGAGACGAACATTTTTTTTCAAATAACATTTTTTACTAAAACCAACAGCGACACCGCTATGAATTAATAAAGATCGCTAAAACTATTAAAGCGGACCTAAACGTTTATAATATAGAAAACAACCTTTTTACCGATATCTTACGTTCTAACGTAACGATTTTAATAAAACTTCATATACACCATCTAATGCACATTTGAAACAGGCATGCAAAATTTCAACTTGATACAAGCAGAAGTCTTTGCGTAGTGAAGAGATACATTTATAATAATTGTTTAAAAGCTACCGCGAGTGGTTAAGATTGTTATAGTCGTATAGTGTAAAGTAAAGGTTTGTTTAGGATGTAAAGCTTTGTACCGAGTACCCCCACTCTTCCCCACACTACCCTCTTCCACTTATCTTCAACTATGACATTCATCGTGATTAATAAATTTCAATATTCAGTATTTCATTGTAATACGCTCGCTTCAATGATAGAGCCACGCGATGCCTAGTATAAACTAGGCATCGCGTGGCTCTATCATTGAAGCGAGCGTATAGTAATGAATATGTATTGAATATTGAAAAAATAGATTATCGTGAATCATGATGAGTTGATAGATAATGGGTCTGGTAGTAGTGCAGCGGCTAGTAGTAAGGGAACCACCCCGCATTCTAACTATTCCTCTAACCACACATCTCTTTTTCAATTATTATAAAATGTATCTCTTTGCTACAATCAAACTATTGCATGTATCAAATTGGAATTTGGCATGCCTTTTTCAATTGAGCATTAGATGGTGTCTATAAAGTTTCATTAAAATCGTTACGTTAGAACGTAAGATATCGGTAAAAAGGTTGTTTTTTCTATTTTAAACGTTTAGGTCCGCTTTAATAGTTTTAGCGATCTTTATTAATTCATAGCGGTGTCGCTGTTGGTTTTACTAAAAAATGTTATTTGTAAAAAATGTTCGTCTCATCGAATAGATGATGATAGAATCTTTTCTCGTCCTGAAATTCCAATTTAATTTTTGAACCTCTCGTTTACGTGAGCGTTGCACGCGAACTCTTGGACGTATCACGCTGTCCAACGAACTTAGCCTGAGTATTAGTAAGAGGATCATGTATACCAAATTTCAACTAAATCGGTCAACTTTTACTCAAGTTATTGTCACACGCGTGAACGTTACTGACAGACAGACAGACAAGATGCATAGTTTGTTGAATGTAAGAAGCTCGCTTACGCTCGCTTCAATAAATGTTGATTACAACTACAAAAAATGATGGTAACACTCATTACAATGAATAAAAATACTCACCATTTTTTTTTTTTTAGTGAAATATTAATTGTAGAGAAGAATAAAGTGCTATCAATCCAAAAAGTCGTTGATTATTGACTTAAATGTCTTCTTAGCATAAACAAACCCTAATCCCTCCTTCTTTCTTTCATACTCACCCTCTAATTCTGCCAACTCTTATCAGTAACACTCATTACTAAACCGTTGGGACATACATACACGTATAAATATATTTGTTTCTAAGTTCTTTGTATTAAAGTTTTATTTTTTCCTATCCCATTTATATAAACTTGGATATTTTATTGGTTAAAAAAAAAATATATAATAAAAAAAACTTATGAAAAAAATGAATAAAAATCACATTACATGTTATCAAAACTACTGTGGGACGTAACACTCGTTACAATTTTAATATCAACATTTTTTGAAGCAAGAAATTTTCACCTTATAAGCCATAAAATGACCCTGATTAACACAATAATAGACAGACATCTGATCAATAAACCTAAAGGTTTTCTTTATTTTTAATTAATATTCATTTCTTTTGTTACAATAAAATTGTAAAATCTTGGGACAGAAAAGGTACATTTCATTTGAAAATGACCCATATATATATATATATATATATATATATATATATATATATATATATATATATATATATATATATATATATTTTTTTTTTTTTTTTTTTTTTTTTTTTTTTTTTTTTTTTTTTGCTCATGTCTGTTCTGTCTCATTAATTCTTTTATTATATTTTTGTATGTTAATAGATGCTCTGATGATGGTGACATGTTGCTAGTCACCGAAACGTTAGCTTAATGATAATTTGAAGTTGTTTATTGATTATATTGACCGCATCCCGAGTTTGTTGGAGTGATCTTTTTATATATATATATATATATATATATATGTGTGTATGTGTGTGTGTGTGTGTGTGTGTGTGTGTATAGTATATGTCTTAAGACAGAAAATCCTCAGCCCACAGCTACTAGCCTCCTAACACTGGGGGCCCCAATACCCGCGCCCCCTGCCTAATTTAAAAATTAGGCTAGGTAGGTTCTAAAATTAAAAATTTTTTTGGACTTTTGAAAATACGTCATTCTTTATAAAAACTATTTTAATATATATACATATTTATATGGGCTGAAGGTCCTACTAGTTTTCCTACCTACTAGCCTTCAGCCCCACGCTCCGCTAGTTGGTATTAGTGGTGGTTTACTATTATTATGTAGGCCTAGCAATTAAATGAAGTGCCTAAATAATTTTGTTTCCAAAGCCTTTTGAGAATATAATCAGGACTATTATAAACATAATTCATTCCATTATTAAGAATAAAATACTCTCCGAATCCGTAGTTTGGAGTCTATTGATATAAATCCAAAAAACTCTTCTATTTTATTATGAGGCAAAATAAATAACTTTTTTTTATCGAGATTAAATTTGATCTCACAATAAAATTAATTTTTTGTCTTTAAATTGGTCAGAATTGGAAAAAAAATGTAATTTCATACATTTTGCCACCCGAATCAGGCCTTAACTTTTTTCCTCATGTATGTGAGTGTGTAAGATCGACATAGTTAACGAGTATAAATTTTATGTAGCCATCCATAAATATTATTTAGGCAACACCTAAATTTTCACTGTCTAATCGTCAACCTACAAGTTCAACAGACCTATTTGAACGTAACCGGGAAACAACATGTTCCAAAAAAAAATGTTGATTTCCGATGTGGTTATACGAGCTACATTATGTTACGGTGCTCAGCAGTGGCGTATCCAGAGGGGTGGCACAGGGGGCACCTAATTTTTTTAAGTTATAATTTTTATACATTTACATAAAATAATTAATAACTTTGGTTCTACTCAATATTTTTCGATGAAACAAAGCTTACAACATGCGCAACTTCTTTTGCACTCACCTATAAAAAAAAATTAATCGATTTCGTTTTGCCAGTTTTTCGCCTGTAAAATCGGACTGGTGGTGACAGATACACATGAACATGGCAGATACACATGGTACATATATACATAAAAAAAGTTAAGGTCGGATTCGGTTTTCGGAATGTAAGAAATGAAAAAGTATCCAACAAATTTTCAATTCTGACCAATGTATAGACAAAACTTTAATTTTATATAATATGTAGATACCTGAAAAATTGTATACTCGTTAACTACTCGTATGTCGATCTTAAACCCTCCACAATATAGTTTTTCTATTTCTTTTTAATCTTCCGCCATTTCTGAAACCATCATCTTTAGACTTACTTAGGTCAAGCATTAGATTCAACATATCGCAATATTGCTTGAGCACATCTATCACTTCTTGCATAATAAGTGTGTTGTCTGCGATAATAATCAGGTAAACAGCATAAGCAAGAATGTTTATGAGCGCTTCATTTATTCTGATACCACCTCCTATGAAATCAAACAATAATTAAAAAAAAGAAAAGACCAAAGGGCTAAGCAGACGCAACCTTGTTTTTCAACCATGTTAGTTTTAAATAAAGGTGAAACACCTTCTTTACACCAAAGACCTGCTTCAGTATCCTGATAGAGTCCTTTTAATATATTTATAAACTTCATAGACATCCCCATCCCCATGTTAAAGCACTCGAAGAATAGAGCTCGCCGAGCCAGTGTATCAAATGCCACTTTTAGATCTACAAAAAAGTGTGTAGAGCCTTTGTTATCATTTCGAAACATGAAGTTCAACTAAGGACGACAACGTAAAAATATTATCGAAGGTAGAGAACCCTTTACGAAGGCCAGCTTGAAATTCGTATGTAAATTTGATTATTCTGTTCCCAACTATATTATAATCTGTGTAGCAGAATACCTGAACATTTTTTTAGATATACGAGTATGTCCGTAAGAGATATAAAAATCTCTGCAATTGGTAAGACCTCTTTTGTGTATCGGTAAGGTCTGGATATAATAGTGATCGGAAGTGTCGGACCCATTCACTTAGTGAAATATACAGATAAGTCTTATCTGTATATTTCCTGTCATGGGAGGTTTCCTTGGTAATGCCCGAGTTACCTTTCAGAAATCTTGATTGATTTTTATATTAAGTAGCCTAAGTTTAGTTATCATAAATAGTTTTGTTTGCTTCCTCACAAATGTTTCTAGTTACTTAAGGCTATTGTATATAAACATTTTGTAAATATAGATTTGTTTTTACGAGTAAAGTTGAGAAGTTTAAACACCTTAGAGCGGGCTTTATTACACTTGATATTAAAGCAGGGCTGTTTGAATCCCCGAGCTGTCTTACCTTTCTGCACTCTATTCAATGCTGAAACAATAACATCCTTAACGTATTGTACCCCATCATGACTAAACTCCCTCAGATCTTAATATTGTGTAGACACTTGTTTAAAGTACGTCCTTATAAATGTTCAGCCTCACTGTGCCACCTAAGTTTCGCTAACAAAGTTAGGAGGGGGAATTTCCTCTATTTCTGAGTTTAAGCCTTAATTTCCTTTTATTATTAAGCATTTTTCAAGTATAAGTGAAAAAGAAAAATTATCAGAATCGTTGAGAGAGACAAAGAGTGAGAGAAACAAAACTGTGATCGATAACAAATGAACCGTTCAGTTGTGTACGTATACCAGACCTATCCCCGCCACAAAATCTCTACCGCTCGATTTACTTAATAAGGGGGGTTCTGGGCCCCCATTCTGTCCTCATCGGTCCTCTCTCCACTCCTTGACCCTCGTATTCTTGTATGGCTGTTCCAACCACCTCTTCTTGAATTCCCCTTTCTTGGATTCACCTTCACAGAAATCATTTTTGATTATTTAGACCATGAGTAAATATTCAAATGTTTAGTTCTGCCCTCTATGAGTTAGTTGTGTAATTCGGGGATATTTTTTTATTTTTAGTATTTCATAGACTGAATTAGCTGTTTTGTTATACGTCTTTTACCCACAGCATATTTGACTCTATCGTTACTGCGAGCTTGTGCCTCAATGTAAATTCAAATTAGATGATCCTTTATTAAATAGTGAATATATCGAAGAATTTGATTCGGGTTTGCAAGTTTAAAAAAAAGGATTTGGAATTAAATCCTGCTTTCTACACCAATTGAAGATGGGACCAACAAAAGCACATCTGAAAAGGTTGTTTTGATTCATCGGCCTCAGTTATGACATCGAAGCCTGAAATTTCAAAGGATCGATGCGAATGAAATATAGAAAACGATTGTCCTGTTTGTCTTCATCCATGTGATGATCCAGCTAAGTTATCATGGCTTTATGTATTCTGCTACTTGTGCATCAAGGGTATATCACGCATTGGTCAACCTTGTCCTATGTGTAGGCCTCCTCTACCTCATTACTATGCTGAGCCTCCACAGCTTGTGTCTTCTAATACACCTTGTACCTATGCTAGCGAAGAAACTGGCGATCAAAAGAAATAATTTTGGTTCTATTAGGGAATAAATGGCGGTTGGTTTCAGCAGAGGATGTCTGATGAAATCGAAGAGAATCCCATCTTAGGTATTTCATGCTCTGACATGATGATTTGTGGATTATTGATATTGGATTATTGTAGATACTTGACTACTATGGAAAAGATAAAGCATTCCTACAGCATGACTACTTGACTCGATCAAAAAGCTCTCACATCGTTATAACTCCCAATTGTAAAAAATCTAAATCACAGAACTATCCCAAATATCTTGGTCCGCTCTATTAAAATAGACTGCCCATAGAAATGAAACAATTTCAATCATATGCAATATATAAAAATAAATTAAACGCATATTTCAAAACCAAAATATCTTAATATACATATATATCATATTATGTTGGAATACATACACATTTTAATTATAATCGATTCAATAAATATGTAGGGACATTTAGTCGTCATAATTGACATGTATATATATTTAAAAAATGATGTTAAAAAATAAAATAAATAAAATAGACATTCAAGAGTCTAATTTTGAACTGAAACAAAAAATCTTTTTTATTACAAAAAAATATTAAATTTATAAGATATTAACTAATATTAAATTTATTAAATTAGTGTACCTACAAATTAATAAAAAATAATCATATCACAGTTGATACATCAATACTATATACCTCTGTTACTCTGACTTCTTTATCAGTATACAGCTGCTTAATTTAACCTTTAAACCCGCACACTTATAAAAAAGACAAATGAACTCAATAACCAATATCAAAATTAAAAAAAAAAAAACCAACATACAAACTATAGTGTACACATACCTCACATACTATACCATATTGCACTTTTCATATAATAACCATCCATTACTTATATAAACAATTGTTTAAATCTTGTATATTTATATAGTAACTGTTAATTTTTTACTATCTGTATTCATATGTATCTGACTTTTTAACTTGCGGTTTTTCGATCTTAAATATACTAAAAAAAAAAACAAAAAAAAACTAAAGGCAGAGCCCTCGCTCTAGCATCCATTGCTATTGAGGGCTCTCACTTCAAATCTAAAAAAAAAAAACAGGAATATTTATGTAAAATTTGTAATTTATTTTTTGTATATTAATTTGCTTAAAGAACGAAGTGGAAATAAAGATATATTGATATTATATGTCATACAATATCCTAAAAACTATCCTACGAGACGGAAACGCTTGTTGAGCTACTTCTCATATTAACAGGTGTACCAGATCATTTGAACTAACAAATACATTTATATTTGCTGTTTCTTTTATCTCATTCATCTTTTTTAGTCTATTTTTTGTACATAGTTTATTGTTGGACAATTTATTTTCCTATCGTTCAATGCAATGAACTTTAGTCTTAGTTCTATAAGAAATTATAAACAGATATTGGACTGACGTACAATATAGCATTTGAAGATCCAGCGTGACTTTTGTTGTCTAGACTCTAGACATTTGGAGTGCAACAGCATAATATTACTGGATATGATACTGCAAATCAGGATTGAATCGGATCTAATTGTTTGAATAACGACATGAGAGGATAACCCAGCGATACTGAAAGGAATACCTCACCATTAAATTAAACGAACCGCGAGCTCACATATTTGATTCAAACGCAACCGCGATCAGCATCTCACCTAAAGGAAAGTTCAAAGGTATGTAAGAATCGTATCTCCATTAACGGTACGAATAGCCGCTGTATTTCTTGCTTATAGAGAACCCAACTGTCAATGGATACATGTATCTGCTACTATTGTGATACGGCGCTGTTAAAATTATACCTAATTGAGCAAACCACTCGGTTTTTTAAAAAAATACACTCCTTTGACCTGTAAACAAACTATCATATTCTACGAACCGATCTAATACTACAATAATGTCTTTCTTAATAACTCATAGATATGATCGACCCTGAATCCTATATAATTATTTCATTCTTCTACATGTACGCTCTCTCTTGTCTTTAAAAGACAAACCTAACTCACTTATGAGTGAAGTCGAAATTAAAATTGTGATTAAGAATAATTGACCTAAAGCACTATGCCAATATGAAGTAGAGTTACACTAGGTTGGGGAATTATCTGACCGAAAGTAGTACCACGTGCCGATAAAGGTAGTGTAGCGTCACGAAATATAAGCGTAAAAGAAATAGTAAACATTTTTCAACCTGATCCAACATTCGAAGCTAATAGTTTTCAATTAGGTTAGTCGCAAAACAACAAACAACATCTACAGATCGAGCGCGACGATTGCAGTAAGGTATATATATATATATTGGGAAAACATCGCGATATCTCCGGGAGAGGCTTAGTGCCCACAAGAACTCCATTGATAGAGGGCTACGGAATGTCACCGCGCTCGCCTGCCACATTGCGGATAATCATCATAATGCCAGAATAAAACCGTATGAGGTTTGCATTATTCGCACCGAAAAGAACACTCAGGTGAGGCGAGTGTTAGAGATGCTTCTTGTTCATAATAATTCGGGCTTAATGAATTATAGATCTGATGTTGCGGGGATATGTGACCTATACACTATACAACATCTCTTGGCCCCTGGTGCTAGGCGCTATCATTGGTCATTGACTTCTTCTTCACTTCACTATCCCTTGTCATTCTCTTCCTAACCTCTTTTTCTCTCCCTTTCCACTTGTTTTCCCTGGCCTGCCTTGCTCTTGGCCGTGCTAGTACCCTTCACGGCCGCTAGGTTACACTGCTGTGGAAGTCGAACTGGAGAATACAATGTTTTAGTTCTTGGTTCTGCCGTCGCCGTCGCCCTATGTAGCTGTCATTCATTCCTTTATTTACTTTCTGTACTGTCTGTTAGTGTCGTTTTTTCTGTCACTTTTATATATATTGTCCCATTTTTCATGCTTCCTCTTTATCAACAATATTAGCTATATTAAAAACAAATATGACAGATATGATATAACAGCACACTGCTAGGAGTTCTTTATGCGAGGCATAACTCAGGAGTGGCGGCTAGAATAAGATACTCTCTATTTTTAACCAAGTTCCATTGAGAGATTTGATGCCAGAAATACAGTTTTACCTTTCCTAAGCCTTTTTTTCTCCTCTTTCTCATTGAATCAGAGTTTTCTAAAATGCTAATTACTGTCTTTTTATCGTATTTTTTAATGTCTTCTTTTATAATTTTACTTCATACATTTAATTTATTTATGTTTACTGGCTTATTTATTTATGTTTAACTGGCTCTACGCCCCGACTTCTTCTCTTTCCAAGCGGCGCCCCTCACATGCCTGCACATGCCGCAACAATTTCCACCTCGTCCATTCGCCTTGGCTTAGTAAACTAAACTAACGGCGAGTGTCTAAATGGGCCACTTGCGTTGTGGGGGCGAGAGGATGAGTGCTACCAGCTAGTGCCGACAAACCACGAGGCGAGTGGCGAGCGCGAATGTGTGAGATGCGACATCAGAACTTCCTACTTTCTCGTGTACAGATACAGCTGTTCTGAGGTCCCTTTATCAGAGGCCGGGTCTAGAGAGAAAAAAGTCTCGCCCCGCTATCGGCTATTCAAAGCGGAGGGAAGTGCTATTTAATGGAACTCATGATTCAGATTTAATACTTTTTTTAAAATTATTTATCTATTATGTGATAATATATAAACGTATATCCTATCACTTCTTTCATATCAATATATATATAAATACCCTCTGATTGGGTATGAAGGGTGACTCTTATATTCATAAGAGTAATAATTATTTTTAATTCACTTAGGGGAGCTCCCATAGTTTATGTTCTGGTATAGATAATTTAATTTTCTATACAGGGTGACTGGCGATATATGTGAAAAAATGAAGTAGGTTATTCTACGCCCCAAGGGCTACACAAAACACTATATAAGCCATGGGTCAAATCTTAACCGTTCCCCCATAAAATAAAATTTCATGATTTTTTAAGATGACATAACTTTGCTCATAAAATGATTATTGCACCAAAAGTATAAAAGGTAGAATGAAATGTTTGGCACCGTTGTAAAGCTGATAAAATCTCCTATAAGAAAAATTTAATTTTAATTTTCATGCCTTCAAATTATATGAAAATTTGATACAAATTTTATTTTTAAGAAAAAATTAAAAAAAAAAAATGTTTGAGGCCCATATCTTGGTAAAGAACTGAGCTCAAACTTTCCGGACTTCAGGAAAAACTTTCTTGTTGACTAACGTTTCGATCAATATTAATATTTTTACCCATTCATAAGGCGGAATTTTTAGTAAACTTCGTTGAAAGTGAAAAAGAAACATGTTTATTGTTGCTATTGTTGACACAAAGCTGAGTATACTTAACCAACCTTGCTTGTTTTTAATTATTTACTCACCTGTACGACACAAATCGAAAGAATAAACATGTTTCTTTTTTACTTTCAGCGAAGTTTAATAAAAATTCCGCCCAATGAATGGGTAATAATATTAATATCGATCGAAACGTTAGTAATTAAGGAAGTTTTTCCTGAAGTCCGAAAAGTTTAAGCTCGGTTCTTTACCAAGTTAGTTAGTGTTGTTAGAACCGTAAAACAATTGAATTTTTAATTTTTTTCTTAAATAAAAAATTTGTATACATTGTTTGTTATGTAATTTTTGGGCATGAAAATTAATATTACATTTTTCTTATAGGAAATTTTGTCAGCTTTACAACGGTGTCAAACATTTTGTTCTAGCTTTTATACTTTTGGAGCAATAAGTGTTTTTATAAATATATAAAAACAAATAAAATAAAGGCCCATAAGACGTAGAACAACCTACTTCATTTTTTCACATATAACGCCAGTCACCCTGTATATATATATGCCAATTACCACTCATCACTCAATCATTCACCGCAGTATCTCAAAAACGGCATAAGCTAAAGAGCTGACATTTTGCACTGAGGTACCCCTTACCACCTAGGTGCTCGCTAAAAAATTGTTTTATGAACCACCATCTTGATTCAAGATGGTGGCCATTTATATGCAGAATTCGACATGACCTATTGCATATCTCCAAAACAAATTGCACTAGAACCTTGAAATTGGGAAATTCGTTTTTCTTTTATGATATAAACAACACTTGTGAAAAGATTTTAGAATCAGCCATTTGTTTTAAGATGGTGGCCATATAACTCCCTCTCACTATATTTATCACCATTTCTTGAAAACGGTTGTTTCGCAATGATAATGTCTAAAATAATATGGATAACCTGTCGAGAATGATTTTTTTTAATTTGATCCCTAAGGGTGGAAATATAGAAGGAGGATTGAGCACAGTCTGTTCTTCTGAAATGATAAAGATAATTCTTAGTAATTATTAGTAAAAGATAAGTTAAATTTCAACCCAGGGAAGTGTTAAGGCACCAGGAAAGGGATACAGAAGACAAAAGCTGCTTTCACTTTTAAAAATGCTTCTCCAGTTGAACAAATTTAATTAGGGATTTTAGGCAATTAGATGTGATCCTCGGGGGAGGGTATCAATGTATTTAATCTTAATCTTAAATATATATATAAGATTGGATTGGTGTCTGTACATTTATCCGATTGGGCTCAAATTTTGTATTTACACTAAATAAATAGTCCTGATAACGAATTTAAGTTTAGAAAAATTTGTGTCTGTTTGTCTGTGCGTCAATCACGTCCAAACGGCTGAACAGATTTTGTTGGTTTTTGGGTACAATGTTAAGCTCAATTCTGCGTGTGTTAAGCCTAGTCCACACCAGTAGACATGTTGCGAGACATTTCTATAGACGGTCTCATAGACCGTCTATAGAAATGTCTCGCAACATGTCTATAAACATCTGCTGAGACCGTCTATGGTCTAGGTCTAGCGTCCACATTTGTAGACACGTTGCGCAACATGCCTAACGTTGCACCATGTCTACCATTTAGAATGGAAAACCATAGACATACGATTTTTGGTCTAGCAACGAGACCGTAGACGCCGTTTGTCTCAGCCGATGTCTATAAACAAATCGCTAGACATGTCTCTGAGACCAAAATCGCGCAACATGTCTACTAGTGTGGACAAGGCTTTATAGGCTATAAAACATTTTGCTAGCTTTATATGGAGCGGAGAATGGGGCTTCTAAAAAGATTTCAAAATTTTATTTTTTTTTCTTTATTAATAAAAAAATTATTTAACCAAAATTGCAGAAGAAGCTACAGACAATATTTTATGTTCTGTGGAAATGTCTGTAGGAAGAACTGTTCAATCGCTGTCAACAAATATTTAGATTCATTTTTTTAAAGATATATTATTTAAATAGTTTATAAATCACCAAGAATACATGTGTTTATAAATCACACCTTACCATGCCTAACCTTGATAAAACCTTTATAGTATAATTATCACCACTTCTTTAAAACGCTAAAATAAAATGTTCAAGTGTATACGTAGTATAATAATTTCTAAATTATATTGATATCTGCCAATAGGTATTGTACAAAATTTTATTCCTAAGTGGAACATAGGGAAAAGTAAGAAAAGAAGGGGAATTGAGTCCAGACAGATCTTCTAAAGTTAGGAAGCTAATATTTTAGAAGTGGTTCCTATTTTGGATGTAAACTTTTAAAATATATTATTATATTTTCAATACAATGTTTATACAAAGATAATTCAAATTTTAAATTAGGGATGCGAAAAGGCACGGGGGGGGGGGGGACACAGAAGGAGAATACTGTTGCTTTTCCTACCAAAGTTAACATTTTAGAATTTTTCATCATTAGTCGGAATTTTTTTTTTTTTTTTTTTTTTTTTTTTTTTTTTTTTTTTTTTAATGGCGGGAAAGACACAACGGTGTTAATATATATATATATAATAAAATCAGGGTTTTGTATTATTGATGTTTATGTTATTTGATTGTAGATTGTGAGTTGTGATTATATTTCTTGCTTAAACTAAAATGTTTCTTGATTCACTTATAAGTTATAAGTCAAGTAATTAACATGGTGTCAGGTATTTACGTAATTAAAACTGGCAGATTCTGAAGAACAAGAAGACTATATCTGGAAGTGTTTCCGTGAGTTATTTAGTGTTAGTAAATTGAATTGTCAGACCAATAAGTCTTATAATACAATGTCTTTATCAAACGAGTTAAAACCATTGAACTTCCAAGGCAATTTAAGTAATAATTTTAAGCTTTGGATGCAAAGGTTTAAAATTTATCTAATAGCACATGGAGTAAATAAGGAATCGGAAGAAAGACAGGTAAACATTCTTTTAAATTATATTGGCGACAAATGCCTTGATATTTATAACTCTTTTAATTTGACAGACGCTGAAAGTAAACAACTCAGCACTGTTATTAGTAAATTTGAGTCACATTTTTCTCCTAGGAAAAATCTAACTGTCTTACGTTATAATTTCTTTTCAAGAAGACAAAAACCTGAAGAATCTTTTGAGGAATATTTCACCGCTATAATTAATCTTGGTTTACAATGTGAATTGGGAGAGTTGCGAGAGGATTTGACGAAGAGTAAAATAATATCAGGTCTTGATCCCAAGTACTCCGACCTAAAGACCAAGCTTATTGCGGAAGAAGATGATAAATTAAAACTTTCGTATGTGATGAAATATTTAATTAATTCCGAATTATCGAAGCAAGATGTCGCAATAATGGATCAACCTAATAATAACAATGACGTTCTTGCTGTGCGTAGGTCTGGCAAGCCGCAGCTAGCACAAGGTTTCTCTAATACTTATCCTGATAAAGATAAACGTACATATCATGATAATCAAATTAAAAATTATGTTTACTGTACAGGAAACCATAATATCAATCGTTGTCCGGCTTATGGGAAGGCATGTTCGGCTTGCAGGGGTGGAAATCACTTTTCTAGCTCTAAGCTTTGTCCGAAAAGTCCTAACTATATAAATAAAGCCAATTCTAACCATAAATCTAAAACCAATTACAGAAGCGCTAAGGATAATAGGAAAGTTTACCACGTAAGCGACAACTCTGATGATGAGGCTAATAATAGTGTCTGCTCATCTGATGACAATGACAAGGTTTTCTATGTAGATATCGTGTGCAGCTCAGATTTAGATTGCACCGGTAATGAGATTTGTAAACAATATTATATATCAATAAGCGTAAATTTACTTTCAAAGTTGACACGGGTTCTATGTGTAATGTTTTGGGGAAGAAAGATTTTGAACAGTTAGGCATAGATAAAAATATGATCAAACCTTGCAATAGAAAAGTAACACAGCTCGATCGTTCCCGTGTTCCGGTTGTTGGTACATGTCACATTGCTTTAGGTACGAAATCCAATGATTCAAAACACGGTTTTGTAGAGTTTGTTATTCTAGATGTTGAGTGTTGTCCTTTAATAGATCTTAAATCTTGTATGAATTTAGATATCATTGAAGTAGTAGCAAGTAAGGTTAAAATAAAAGAAGTGTCTATTAATGAAGTTATAACAGACCTAGTTAGAAAACAACTTATTGATGATATTATGTATAATTTCAAAGATTTGTTTGATGGTAAATTAGGATCGATCCCTGGTGAAATTAGTATCAAACTAATGGAGGGAGCTCGACCTGTAGCACAAGCTGCTCGTCGAATTCCTCTTGCACTCCATTCCGCTGTCAAAGCTGAAATTGACCGAATGGTACAAATGGGAGTACTGAAGCCTATTGCCGAACCTACTAGTTGGGTTCATAATATAGTTGTAGTTGTATTGACCCTCGTGAATTAAATAAATACGTTATCGTTCCAAAATACCAAATTACGACGTTTGATGAAATAAAGTCTAGAATGCACGGTGCAAAATATTTCTGCATCCTTGATGCGTCCAATGGATTCTGGATGGTACATTTGGACGAAGAGAGTAGCAAACTATGTACAATAACAACTCCATGGGGTAGATTTTCTTTCCAACGGTTACCTTTCGGCGTAGCCTCTGCGGCTGAAGATTTTCATCGTCTCATTGCACAGATGTTTGAAAACGAGGAAGGAACTGCTACCTACCTTGATGATATTTGCATATGGGCTGAAACAATCCAACAGCTGGTTCAACGTCTTACAAGGGTGTTAGACATTGCTAGGGAAAACGGTATTAAGTTTAATGTTGATAAATGTCAGATGTTTAAGAGCCAGGCTAGCTTTTTAGGTCATTATTTTTCTAAAGATGGCGTCAAACCAGATTCAAATCATATAAAAGCTGTAATGGAAATGGATCCCCCTAAAGACTGTAAGGGTCTAAAACGTTTTCTGGGTATGTGTAATTATTTGTCAAGATTCATTCCAGCTTATCAACAAAAAGCTTTTGTTGTCCTTAAAGAAAAAATAGTGAATAGTCCCGTGTTACAGTATTTTGATCCAAATGATGAGATAACTTTGTCCGTTGATAGTTCGTCAACTGGATTGGGAGCTGTGATCTTACAACAAGACAAACCAGTGGCTTTCGCTTCAAGAGCTTTAACTCAAACGGAGACGAGCTATTGTCAGCTTGAAAAGGAGATGTTAGCCATCGTTTTTGGATGTATAAAATTTAGACAATATGTCTATGGAAGAGCTGTAGATGTTGAGACAGATCACCGTCCACTTGAGACTTTGTTTAAAAGACCTTTAAACAAGGTTCCAGCTCGACTTCAACGTATGATGGTGGCAGTCCAGGGCTACAATTTACATGTTCGGTATAAGCCAGGTAAAGAACTTGTGATAGCTGACACTTTGTCGAGAGCATATATCCCAGGGGATAACGATCCTCAATTGAATATTCTTATGGATGAAGTCATTTGTCAAGTTAATTTAGTTGTTGATAGCCTTCCTATTTCAAAAAAATTTCTTTAAACCATAAAAACTGAAACTGATAAAGATAAAGACCTACTTGTAGTAAAAAGGTATGTTCTCAAAGGCTGGCCGGCTAATAAGAGTCTTGTTGAGTTAGGGGCCAGACAGTATTGGAGTTTTAGGTCAGAGTTATCTATCATGCATGATTTGATTTTCAAAAATGACTGTGTTGTTATTCCGACTTGTCTTAGAAAAGAAATGATAAAGAGACTTCATGAGGGACATGTAGGACTTTCCACGGCTAAGATCCGAGCTCGTAGTTCCATGTTTTGGCCTCACATTGGTGCGGAGTTACATTGGTTGAAAATTACATCAAAAGTTGTGATGCTTGTATCAAATACCAACCAAGCCAACAAAAGGAATCATTGCAATGGCACGATGTCCCACAGTTACCCTGGAATAAGTTAGGTGCTGACATTTTTGAATTTAGGTCTAAATATTATCTTGTCGTCATGGATTATTATTCTAAATACATTGAAGTTTCAGAGCTTCCTAGTTTAGATAGTCAGTGTGTTATTCGTAAGTGTAAGGTGATATTTTCAAGGCATGGCATTCCGTGGACGCTAGTTACTGATTCAGGTTCTCAATTTAAATCATCGTTATTTAAAAAGTTTGCTTCTGATTTTGGTTTCGAACACATTATTACCAGCGCTAAATGGTCGCAGTCTAATGGTCAAGCAGAAAGTGGTGTCAAAATTGTAAAAAGAATCTTTAAAAAATGTCTTGAAGATGGTAGCGACCCCCTACTAGGTTTACTGGAATATAGGAACACACCTAAGCCTTACATGCCATCTCCTGCCTAGTTACTTTTTTCTAGGAACTTGCAAAGTCGTTTACCTATTACAAAAAACTCACTGAAGCCTCGCGTCTCAAAGTTTAATAAACAGGCTGAACGCCAGCGCCGCGCCGTCATAAAAGATTGCTATGATAAAAAAAACTCATGGTCTTCCTTCATTGAAACCTGGCGATAATGTAATATTTAAGAAGACTCCAACTAGTACTTGGACTCCTGGGAAAATATCTAATAGGGCCAGACCACGTTCTTATGACGTGTCTAGCCCAGATTGAGGTACGTACTCTAGGAATCGGGCCCACATCCGCTCCACACCCTCTGCAGGAGGAAATACAGGACAACCTGAAAAGCCAGCTCCATCAGGGACTACTGGGACTGCCCAAACACCACAAGTCCAAGCCACCTCTAAGCCTGGCGTAACTATTACAAGAAGTGGAAGAGTCTCGAAGCCCCCGATAAGATATCCACAATGAGTAATATTGAGTCTTGATGATCACCGTGAGAGAGGGGGGATGTTTATATATATATAATCAAATCTGGGTTTTGTATTATTGATGTTTATGTTATTTGATTGTAGATTGTGAGTTGTGATTATATTTCTTGCTTAAACTAAAATGTTTCTTGATTCACTTATAAGTTATAAGTCAAGTAATTAACAAACGGCGCCTGCAGGGAAAAAGTTTTATGCCCCAGGGTGTATGAAGCTAAGCTAAGCCACCCTGGAGCCTCGCTATCCTACTCTCGATAGCGAGACCTGTCACAGGATCCCGGGATCCCTGAGTGTGGGGATTGAGCTACTTCCCGACTGTTCAGCCGGCACTGAGACAGACACTGGTAGCCCTTACCCCACTAAAATCCCTGCCGGTGAAAAAACCCTCCATTTTGGGTACCATACTCTTTAAGGAGCATATGGTACCTGACGCGACTATAATTATAACTATAACTACCAAGAGCTACAACGTCATCATCGTTTCATATGATGATCGTGTGCTCTTGGTTTCCCAGACTTACCCTTCCTCTATGCTTCCTGCTCCAGTCAGGAAGAAGAGGCTGAGGATTCATCGATGTCAGTTACTTCTTTGTATGATGGTGATGATAAGAAGGATGCGCCTGCAAGTATCCGAAGGCCACCAGCACCCCGAGCCAGAGAGATACCCCGAGGAGGACCCGCCCCCACAGCGGACCCACCGATCCATCGAGCCGCTTAGAGCTTCCGGTCCCTCTCCCACCGATAGAAGAAGAGCCTTCACCCCAGGCCCCCCAACGACCGAAAGATAGTCGGAATTAATTAGTAATTTGGTATATTTGCAAATTTTATTATCAAAGGGGAGGGGTATAGAAATAAGGGGAGAGATAGAATCTAAATATTCACTATTAGGAAAATAACTTAAACGTTTCTTGATGGTAGGTTTATAAATCCATCAAATTAAAAATAACACTCCGCAGCGAAGCAAGGGTATCCAGCTAGTATTAAATAATTGAGACATACGACAAACAATCAACCTGGTAAAATTATTAGCTAATATAAAATAACCTGCTTCAATAATTGTACCAGGTCCTCTATAAGGACCAGCTTTCATACAATTACCTGTATGTACATATATGTACCGGCCGGCATATATGTAGGAGGCTGGCCGTAGCCAGACGAGACCGGCTAGTCACTTGAATTTTATTTTTTAAGTATCTTTCTGTTAGGTACTCTCCTTTTCCCTTGTTTGCACTAACTCTTGCGTGTATTGCAAACTCCAAATATCCACTTAACTTATTGTTACTTATTGTTTATACTTAATCATTGTTCATTTTTTAAAAATACTTTTTTATTTTTGTTGTTCTGTTGGGTTGAAATTGAGAAATTTTTAGTTGTTTCAGTAATTTCATATTAGCACGGAGGGCGTGTTTATTAAGATAAATGTAAGCATCAGGTACCATTACCAGCAATGCATTAAATTCACCACCAGTTCCCAGAAAGCATTTGATTAATTATTATCAGATTGATGGCATCACTAAATGGACGGCCCTCGTCGAACCGGTTTTCATTTAATTAGACGGTCTTGAGAGGAGCTTTTGAAGCGGATTCAATTCATTATTGTAATTAATGTATCGATGCACACGGTCGTCTATAAAACGAGCCGTCTTAAGAGGCCGACGTCAAAAGGGTCGCGTCTCACTCGGCATCTGAATAATCGGGAACAATAGTCACGACGGAATAATCGCTTTTTCGACCGAAGATTAAAACGGGTCCGACGAGAAAATTAATTTCGAAAATGCCGGGTGGAGGCGTAGCTTGAAGAACAGGGCAAACAAACAGGAAATTATCAGGACGATATTAGTGAAGGTAGTATCTAATTGTATAAGAAGGCGAAGTGGAGACGGGGGCTGGCTTTGTGACTCGCGCCCCGTACAACTTGGAAAAGGCTTTCAATAGCTGCGACTTGACTTGAATGAGGAATCAGTTAAATTTTCCATTTAAATTAACGACTGGTGAATAAGAGAGGAGTGCCAGCGATAATACTCGAGAAGTCGTAACTTTATTAATATTCCTGTTGTAAGTGCAGGCTCGTTATACTCGAGTAACTAGACAGGCCTTACCCTGAACCCTTCTCCCTCGCGCCTACCCATTCCCCAAACCTTCACCACCTTTATAAACCCTAATTTCTGTTAAACTCGGTTTCAACGTTGCTTAATGTCGACAAGTCGGTGATGAACAAGCTGTTTTATTGATTGACTTTTTACAAGAGCTGTGTGATACCTATATAATTCGAGCAGCCCTTGTTACCATGTTCTAATTACGCACATTATTTTGCAATCCATCTGTATAAATGATACTTATAACTATAACAATACTAATAATAATCCAACCAAATTTATACGAGTTAAAAATGTGTTCATTATCTGTATGTGTGAGTGTGAGTGTTAGTGTCTTTCTGAGATGTGTTACTGTTAAAACATTTTTTAACTGTTAAAACGCGGACAGTGAGAGGCCGGGTTAGATTCTATGTGCTGGGGAGAAGTTATTTGCATGGTAATTTTTGATAAAAGGCCCGGTCAAACTTTTTTAGACCTTGATATATTATCGAGATTATAGGCGCCAGTTCCGTGTCCAGGATTTGTATATATTTGTATATAAACAAACAAAATCGTCCCTGTTACAATCCCGACGTTTTGGTTTTTACTTAAAAACTTCTTCAGGGGCCGTAAAACATCTAAACAACGACTAAAAATGCTCACGCGTCAACACATATATACGGGCCCAGAAGAAGGTTTTAAGAAAAAACCGAAACGTGGGGATTATAACTTTTTTTTAACTTTTATTGAATATTGCAACTACAGTTTTACATAGTAAAAGCAATAATGATAATTGATTGTATTAGCTTGATTTAAAGTGACAGATATAAGACTCCTGTCCCGTGACAGAGCTTATTGACTTCGCATAAATCCTTTAAATACAAATGTAGTCTTTTTTCATATTAGATCTCGAGGCCATTGCCGCTTCAAGCGCCTGGGAGTGTTGTCAGGAATGGTTTGGGATGATAGGTTTTAGATAAGAGGATTTGTGTGGAGGGAGACTGAGTGGTGGAAGGATCTATAGCGGGAAATAGCTAGGTCTCGGACAAATGGGACGTTCAGGTCAGTGTGTAGGATTTGGTTGGATACGTAGTAGGGTGCATTTACTATAGTTCTGAGGATCTTTGACTGTAAGGATTGGATGCGGTAGGAGTTGGAACGTTTGGTGCAGCCCCATAGTTCGATGCCATATGTCCATGCAGGTTTGAGAATTGTTTTGTATATGAGTACTTTGTTATGTATGAGTTTTGATTTTTTTTGTTGATGAGTCTCTGTAGTAGTCTATATCGTGTGTAGATGCGTTTACGTATTGTTGCTGTGTGGTGTGCCCATGTAAGTCTACGATCAAGATATATCACAATGTTGCGGACAGTACTAGAGTGTGGGATAAGGATTTGGTTGAGGAAAAGAGGTTCGCAGTTTCCATGTCTTAATGAAAAAGTCACATGAACACTTTCACTTTCGTTTATTTTTATGCGCCAATTTTTTAGCCAAAGTTCTAGAAGATTTAGGTATAAATCGAAATCAGAAGCTGTATGAGAATTTTTATGGGCGGAGAGGATGCATTTATCGTCTGCGGAGGAAGCAAGGATGGTGGATGGGTGTTGAGGAATATCGCGGGTGAAAACATTGTATAAAAAAGGAGTGAGGATGCTACCTTGGGGTACCCCTGCATAGGGTGAATAGTACACTAAGTACTGCTCTGCTGTCTTATGATTGTAGGGATATAATTATAGGGTGAATGGAAGATGTTGAGGAATTATAGGAAACATGGTAAAAACGGTTTTTTAAACATGATTAAAGGATGAGGTAATATAGGTCAATGGGAGGATACCCTTGGGTTTCCAGAGTAAGCCAGCGTGCCAGACCCTATCGAAATCTTGAGCTTCATCCAGGAAGAGCAGTACTCTTTCCGCTCAAGGGTAGATGAGATGATACCTACAACTCTGTGACATGGTTGAATGAAAAGATCGGAAACCTAGTTGATGATTTGGGATTATATTTAAGGACTCTATGATAGGGTAAATACGCCGAAGAAGTAATTTTTCCAGGCTTTTACCTATGACAGAAAGGAGGCTGATAGGTCTATAGGAGGTGGGAAAGTGGGAAGGTTTAGAAGGTTTAGGGGTCATAATTATTTTTGCAAATTTCCAGAGAGTAGGAAAGTAGGTAGTTCGAAGAACACAGTTGTAGATTTGGGTTAGGTAGAGGATTCTTTTTTTGGGAAGTTGTATCTTGGGAGATTGTAACACAGTGACGTTTTTGGGACCGAAACCTGAGACTTGTTTGTTTTTGTTTATATTTACGGTCGAGGATTTATATATATATATATATATATATATATATATATATATATATATATAGATATATATATATATATATATATATATTTAATAAAAATAAAATAATAATAATAAATTTAACTGTCCGTATGTAGAAAAGTACCAGTCATACCGTAGGACCTTCCTGGTTGCTGAATCGTTATCCTGGGAGGTGCCGGATCGTGGATGGTACACAAGTGTAAATTCGTTGGTTGAGCTGACGAAAACTTAGACCTCTTTACGATGCGGTTTTAGTTAAATCCGCACATACGTTATTGGTCACTTGACTTTCGCAACTGCCTTTTAATTCTGCCCTGTGGAAGAAGTTGCCTAGCTTATCTAGAATCAGGAGCATGCGCATTTGATCCGTTTAGCATCGGCCTCGGGCACTTCATATTTATGCCTACATCACTATACCGTTACAATATATATATAGATTATAATAGGGTTTTCCGGCTCTCAACCGGGTTGTGGAATGATTATGATTTTGAAAATTTTCCACTTGTTTACAAAAATGTCCATTCAGAAGCATTTTATTAAGGTATAGGTAGGTGTACAATTGCTTTTTTAGGTAGATGCTTATGTTTGCGTTACTGATACCGTTTGGCCCAGGGGACTTACGAACTTTTTTAGCTTTTATAATCTTCCGAATTTCATTGAGATAGGTTAATTTACAAGCAGTGCTAATTATATTACTATGGGTTGAGAAGTATCTGTTAACAGTTTTATTGTTACATTCGTGTGATTTCTTGAATTCAAACAGTAATTTTTTGCATGAAATGTAACTAGAAATGTAACAGTGTACATATAATTATTAATAACTTTGAGCGGAGTCCCAGCTGCAAGTTTATTTTTTAAAGATTTTAACAACTTTCCAATATACAGATTTCATTTACTGTCAGGCGACAGTTTAGACAGGAATTTAGACCATTTATCATTCTTGTATGAACGAATAGAGGTTCTAACCTTTTTTGATAAAAGTTTTTTATTTGAAACATTACAATAGCAGTTATAGTTTCAATTTGCACGGTGAATAAGTAGGATAAACATTTACAGTGGTAATTATTTATAAAGAAAATGATTACTCTTTCTTTTTTTCAATTGTATAAATCTTGTAAATTCTAAAACTTCACTTTGCCAGGAGTTTGTGGGAGGAGAATGTGACCCCCCCCCCCCCCCCCCCCCACAGGTTAGAAATAGAGGTTCTAACCTTTTTTGATAAAAGTTTTTTATTTGAAACATTACAATAGCAGTTATAGTTTCAATTTGCACGGTGAATAAGTAGGATAAACATTTACAGTGGTAATTATTTATAAAGAAAATGATTACTCTTTCTTTTTTTCAATTGTATAAATCTTGTAAATTCTAAAACTTCACTTTGCCAGGAGTTTGTGGGAGGAGAATGTGACCCCCCCCCCCCCCCCCCCACACCTTGAATACGGGCCTGATAAGCGCTTTGACAAATGTAGACTATTTTATACAGTGTAGAGTGTGAAGACTTTTCGAGACGTTTTATTCGTCTACCTACCGATGGTTCTCCGCTATGTTTCTTAACTCGGCTTTGTTTGCTAATGTTGTTTGCTATTTGAACGGATTACTCTTCTCGATATTTCCAAGTGTTTAGTGTTTCATCATTTTACCTTCGTTTCGATTGGTTTTAAATCGAAATCGATTATCAGGATAACTATCTTTAAGCGACCGCTTATGTAACGCCTTAACAACTGAAGGACTTTTTGTAAATCTTATTTTTCGTAAGTGTGCGTTTACAAACGGATATATTCCAAAGAAATACTGACGAGCTTAAAAGAGACCTAAACGTCGTCATTGGGTTTAATTATCCTGCTCGGTACGACAAACGTCGACAAAAGGTAACAGAAGAGCGAAAAGAGGCGGTCTCAAAAACTAGATGATGTTCAGGGGGGTGGAACGTATTGTGGGATGGGAAGAGATATCTGGGGTGGAGGAGTAAGCCGAGGATGCTGTAGAGAGCGTATTATAGTCAATTAGGAGGGGGGTAGGAAAGGAAGGAGTGAGCAGCCTAGGAAACGGGCCATTAGCCTACACCGAGCACAAAGATCTCGTCATCACGTCATCTGCATCTGCTCTCCACAGTCAATTATCTCTTTTGATGTCAAACATCTAACGAGGCACAATTAGACGGGCGGTCCGGGACCACTCGCTCCCCTGGACCTGTATCGATAATGTGGCCCCCAAGTCGCTACCCTTCCGAAATCCCCTCTCTTAGCACTTGATAGCCTCCGCTAAACTGCATCCGCCTCCTTTCCTTAATTACAGTCAACCTTCCTAAATACCTCTTCCCCAACAAATCTCTGTCAAAAGATCCTTTTATTCTCTTTTCGACTTACTCGGCCGACCCGTATCAGTGCTGACTTTATTCGATAACGTGATTCTTCTCTCCCTTTAACAGCCGTCCGTCAGAATGGAACCGAGGTCGAGAATCCGGGGTAAGACATCGAGACAAACTTTTTCGCAGCGTTTTTGTTTTCTATTTTTCGGGTCACCGACAGAATCCGTCTTGTTCAGGGCTAAATTGCACCGATTACATCAACTTTAAAAACACTGGATTCCAATGAATTTAAGCATCGCTATTACTTGTTTCTCATTTTAAGTGTTTCTCTCTATCTCTATACGATGTTTCAGTGGAATACAACACTAAATTTTTACAACTTATCTTCGCCGTATCAAACTTAAAACCAACAGTTTCAAAATTGTTTTTAGAATGATGTTTAATTTTCTGTTATGCCGATAAAATAAGGGTTCTTAATTTTTCCTATATTTTCCATCACCGAAGACGACGTTTAATTTCGTCTCCGAATCTCCCCTTTGTTGACACGGCGGTGACAAGTGGGAATAAACACCGAAGCAATAACTGCGGCATCGAGCTCCGCGGCAAACATCCGTCCGTCAGTGGGAGTGGTAATCTCGACTTCCGAGCCCCGAGAAACCGGGGTTTTAAAAATATTAGAGGGAAGACGGTGAGCGTAGGACGAGAAAAAAAAAGACGGGGGGAACGCTGACTTTTCATTTCGAGGCTGGTATACGGTGGGGAGGATGATCACCTGGTAATAAATGCGGTTTAGTCGGGGTGAATAGAAGGGAGCATGTTTGGTTTTGTTATTAGAGACCCGTCGGCCAATAGATTAGTCGGATTAACGACTCAAACTTGGCTCACTCATAAACGAGTATTAGTTGTGTTACTCGTACCACCCGTAGCTCGGCCCTCATTTCTACCCAACCACTACACTTTCACTTCTCTCTCCCTACCACTTGGCAAATAAACCATCTGCCTCATGCCAGCATAAGGGTTATTCTAGTAGTATTAAACTCTACTTGGCCAGTTTATTAGGTCCTAATCTAGGGATTCACCTCGACTTCTAACCCAGCTTATTTCAACGCCTTTCATCGGTCAAATTAAACAAGGCTGGTATTCTGATTTTTCCACTACAGTCAAAACTGTGTTAGTAACGTAGATGTAAAGCCTAAGTCAGTATAGTCGGTAAGGCCGAATTTCGCCTTTTATGTTAAAAACATCTATGTTTTTTAATATTAGCATGTTGTTAACACTATTAACCATAGAAACTTAAATTAAGTAGCAGTTAAACAGGGTGTTTAATATTAATCTGAAACAAATGAAATGATACTTAGGAACCCCAAATGGGGCAAAAAAGTACCTATAATGTATACTCTTATGGTACAATTAATTCTTATGAAATTCACTTAACACTTTTTTTTTTTAAATGTTAACTTTTCTCCTCATAACATTGATTTTAAAGGTAATCAATCAACTTTATCCTATGTTAAATGTACTTTAACGGTACCTTTGTTATTGCTCTAGGACCAGTATTTCAACAGATATAGGCAGTATTCGTGAAAAACTCGTACTTTTCAAAAATTATATAAATCAGTCTAGCGCTGAAACGAAGCCGCGCAAGATTACATTATAGGGGCATTGTTGCCCCATTTGGGGTACCCTAACCACCATTTCACTATTTTAGATAACCTGAAAAACCCTATCTGCCTCTTACAGGCGTCAACTCTCTAATATTTCTGCAAACATCTTACATTTAGTTACCTTATCTTTTTTTATTTCTGCCTATGTAAGACCATAATCTAGGTAAGGTCATCTCTTCTACTTTGGCTGAAGACTTGCTGATACGTAAGGTAATTCCATTCTCTGCATCGATAAAAAAAAGCCCGTGGTTACGACATTGCAGCTCAAGATCGTCAGCATGTAAGAACGTCTTAAAGCTATTCGGACCGAATATGTGGTAAAAATGGAAACAAAACTGCAGAAACGGTAAATCCTGAGTATAGTAGAGTTTACTTGTTGACATCTTGCTGAAAAGTAGAATTTAACCCTAGAGAGGTCGCTGTGTCTGTAATATACAAGCTGAAACTATTCTTTAAAATATAAATGTAAATTATGTATATGTTAAGAGAATTGCTTAGTAGCATCTTTGACTCATTTTAAGTACATATTGTTAATGTCTATCGCGTTTTGACCTTGATCCGTTGTGAGTTATGACCGGTTGAATGTACGTAGTGGGTTTATTAAGCAAGGGTAGGTGTAGCACTCCTGGGGCATTATTAAGAAAACAAATTATGTGGTAAAATGGCTAAACAGCAAAACGTTTCTGCATTGCGGGACTTAACAAACCTCAATAAATGAAGGGTTTTAAAGTCCACTTTTAAGACGTCACACCACTTCTACCATCCTATGAAAATACTCAGGTGAAGAGGATGGTGGTCTCACCCACCCAAATTATAATTGATTTTTCGGGCTTACCTTACTTCAAATTAATACTTATTACTAGAGAGGTAACTAAAAAGTAACAACAATATTGTCACCACAATTTTCTACTAATTATTAACAAACGCGTTTCGACATCTTCAGTGTTAAGTGGTAGCACAGTGAGAGTTAGCAGTATAAGGTAAAGATTCTACTGAGTAGAAATCTTTCTAGAAGTAGAATCTTTACTAATATAAAATTGTATAAAAAAAAAACATATAAAAGAATTAATATCAATTTGTGATGACAATATTGTTCTGTAATGTTTTATTAACCTCTCTAGTCGCAGTTATGAATCAGTATCACAAAATCTCAGTCAAAACGACCAACCATTAATTAATACATTAACTGTTTTCCCCCAGCCATAATATATTTGAAGGCACTTCCTTGTGATTGGGTATATATTAATTAAAAAATGGCATTACATGAATAATTCATCCTTCATTTATATTTCTTAAATGTTACTAGCCTAGTATATTTTCTGTGTAGTTAAAAAAAATCACTCCATTGTCAAATGTATCAACCACAGTTTGGGAAAGTTGATACAAACAATCTAGACATATTATGTCAAAAAAGTTTAATAATACTTGAACAAAAAACAATTAAATAATTATTAATGATATTATTATAAAATGAAATTATTAATAATAAAATGTTACGTCGAAACATCAGAGAAGTCGCTGGCAGTTAGGTCATTTATAAAATTGTAAATGGACGAATTCCCATAGAAATTCGACGGTGGCCGCTCACCTGTCAACGGGTAGTTTCAAGAACTAAAAAATCTTATTTTTCATTGGAAGGATAGAAGAGATTTTAGAATCTTGCTTTTATTTATTTACATTGATATTGTCAGTATCTTTTCTTATAATATTATTAATTAACAACGTAATTGCACAAATTTAAATGCTATTAAGCAGGATTAAGTTATTTTTATATATACTATCTAGTAACATAAATAGCAAGTTCGAGATATGTTTAACAAAAATTGAGTTGTGTTATGATTTTTTTTTCAAGTATGTGCCTCGTTTTTATTTATTATTAAAATAAGGAGTGTTGAAAAGTGATTTATAGTGTTATAAATAAATTAATAATCATTTATTAGATATACATACCTATCAATTTGTTTCAATAGTATTTAGTTTTATAAATTTCCAATTATTTCTAAATAGCTGTGGATAGTTATAGTGCTTTTGATATGATGCCGTTGTTATGGTGTTTGTAATAGTGACTCGCGATACAGTCATATATAAAGACTACATGAAAAATGTGTATTTTATTCCTTTTCCGAAGCCTGACTTGGTGGACATCTAAATAAGTTCAAACTTCCGTCCAGCCTGTTTCAATCCTCTACAGTATAACCATCTTTTAACCATTTGTATTGTACCGAATAGTCTCCAATATTTTCAAATATAAATTTATCACCGGGGACATCTTCTTCACAAAGAGACATTATTAAATGTTTACAAAAAACAAAAATGATACAGAAAAAAAGTGCACAAAACAACAATGACCTAACCCTATCCTATCCTACACACGGCTTTAAATTGTTCTTAAATAAATACAATACACGAAAAAACTAAACTATTTATCAATTATTATAAACTAAATAACAATAAAAGTAAATAAAATTGCAATAAAAGCTGAAAAAGCTAATCCTGAAAGCTACCCTACCCACGGTTTTAAATTGTCCTTAAACTAACACAATATAACAATTATAAATTAATTAATAATAACAATAAATGTACATAAAAGGTGAAAAAAGTGATAAAACAAGGGGCGCCTTTGAAAAAACAATGGAAAATGAGATTTGTTTGTTGCTTTAGTTGAGGATCTTGCCACAAGGAAAGCTAAATATACTTATAATAGGAAAATAAACCTTAATAACCTTTGTTCCATTATCATTTGAATTGAATTTAGAATGTAATGCCAGTACCGTGGGATTCTCTGAGAGTTATACAACCCCGTCAGCTAATTTAAACTAACTTGACCTAAACTATATCACTAACGTAGTATTCTTTATATATCATTCATTTCAAAAATCTAAAAATATATCTAAATGACATATTTTTTTTTTTAAATAACATTTTTTTGGAACGAAGTTCCTTATGTCACGTTACGGCGTCTGGAACCCAGGAGAGAATCCGAAAAAAACGACTGTCACAAAATCAGCCGTCCCAAATCCGACCGTCACAAATTTGACCGATGACGATAATTTGAGTAAAAGTTAACTGATTTAGTTGAAATTGGGTACACTTGTTTATTATACCATTGCCCAGGACGAGTTCGTTGGACAACGTTACCCTCCCAAGCGTTCGCGCGCTACGCTCGCGTAAACGTAAGTTTCAAATGTAAAATTGGAATTTTAGGACGGGGAAAAATTCTAACTTTATCTATTCAATGAGAAAAACTTTTTTAAATATATATATATATATATATATATATATATATATATATATATATATATATATATTTTTTTTTTTTTTTTTTTTTTTTTAGTAAAACCATCACCGACAACGCTATGAAGTGTTAAAGATCGCAAAATTTATTAAAGCTGGCCTAAACGTTTAAAATATAGAAAACAACCTTTTAACCGATATCTTACGTTCAAACATAACGATTTTAATAAAACTTCGTGCACATCATCTAAAGTACAATTGAAGCAGGCATGTAAAATTTTAACCTGATACAAGCAGAAGTTTTTGAGTAGTGAAGTGATATATTTTATAATATTTTAAATTTTGTAGGCCGGGTAGGTCCGACAGTCCTGCAGGGGGTGCAGGGTAATAGTTTTTTCTCTTTTCCAACTCCGGCATGTATAAGTAGTTAGCATCGTATACTTAGCAGAGTGATATATAATTTATATTTAATGAAAAGTGTAATTTAAGACACACAGAAAAATGCTCTGAATATAGTTCGTCATACACCCGGAAATCTGAAACATATTCCAATAGTACGTACACCTCCAAACATAAATATATGACTGACGCCTCATTTATGTCTATAAAAGTATAATCGCCCTCTTTGTCAACTGTCGATCGTCTATTCAATAAAACACAACCTATATCATCAAAAGCTTCTCCAAAACCGGGAATATATATAACAATTTATGAGTAGTGTGCTTCTTACCGCCATTATTGTGTTTATAGCGCCAAAATTTACCCCCAAAAAAATGCCCCCCTCCCAACAACCTTATAACGGCTTGTCCTAAATGTTTGAAATAACTCTTGCAATTACCTTATGATAGGCTGATGAAATTTTCCTGAACAAACTTGCCAATTTTTATAAATTGCAAATTTTGTGTGCTTACATGTGCGTAGTGAACCAATATTTTTATTTTTTTTTAATTTTGAGTGGGATACCACTGATGAAATGTGCAGATGAGTAGATTACATTCTTATTGGCTTTAAAATTTTAATTTAAATCAAATTATAATTATTATTAACTACGGGAAACAGACAGTGAAAAATACACTCCTGTGCCGGGATTTGAACCACGGGCCTCTATATATAGAGGCCCGTGGTTCAAATCCCGGCACAGGATTGTATTTTTCACTGTCTGTTTCCCGTAGTTAATAATAAAATAATAATTATAATTTGATTTAAATTAAAATTTAACTTTCCGTAGTATGAAAACTACCAAAAACTTAAAAAATTGAATTTCGAAATGATTTTACAAGGTACAGGTACTAATTGAGTACTTTATAATTATAAGCGTTAATTCTGGTTTAGTTCTAATGTCATAAATATTGACTGTCTAAATGTATATGAATATTGAAAGCTTGGATTCGGGACTAGTTATCGATTACGGTAGTGAAAAATCATTCTCCTGCGTAGCTTAGATGGAAGAGCGCTATACTGCAAATATAGAGGCCCGTGGTTCAAATCCCGGCACAGGAGTGTATTTTTCACTGTCTGTTTCCCGTAGTTAATAATAATTATAATTTGATTTAAATTAAAAAAATCATAAAATTTGACCGCGGGAAAACGGTTAAGATTTTACCCATGGTTTATATAGCGTTTTTTTTTTTTTGGTCCATAAGACGTAGAACAACCTACTGCATTTTTTCATATATAACGCCAGTCACCCTGTATATTTGTGATCTACATTTCAATACCTTTGAAATGATACCCCACTCAAAAATTACAAAAAAAAAAAAAAAATATTGCGATCTGTCACTGTTTTTGTCATTTCAAATACCCCCCCTCCCCACCCCCTATCTAAACTGACTGAGAATGTGCCCCTCCCAGACCTAGCCGCTGGTTACGCCACGGGTACGGGTGATGTAGCAATAGCTTTTCAAAAAGCTATCATATTATAAGATACTTTGGCAAAAGTCTTTACGGGAATAATGCTTCAACGTCCTACTAATTGGGTCGAGCAATACTCAACAATAGATAATATTCTATATTTATATTTTTATATTCTATTCTATATTATCATTTGTTATTGACATCAAAGTTAAGAAAAACTGTGAAAAAGTATATTCCTTATTTGTAGATTTACGGGCTATTTTTGACTCGATCGATAGGCAGGCAGTATTTTATAAATGACTTAGTATGCAAGTCTCTACAAAAATCGTGAATATGCTTTGAGGGTTGTATAGGGATTCTCTGGCAGGTGTTTGGTCATCAGGTGGAAGGTATATCAGGCTTTTTTGAAACGCATATGGGGGTAAAACAGGGTTGTTTACTAAGCCCACTAACATTTTCTTAATTTTTAAACGACCTTCATAACTTCCTAGGGGGAGTATTGAAAATAGAAAAATCACTGTTCGGTACTTAGCGTATGCGGATGACATAGTAATTATTAGTGATAACAAATTAATGCTACAAGAAATGATAAACAATTTTAAACTATCTGCTCTACGTATATTGCCAAAATTGTAATCTAAACCTAAATTTAGAAAAACCAAAAATAATGATCTTTAGGAAAGGAGGGAAATTGAAGAATTACGACAAATTTTTCTACGGCAATACTAGATTAGAAATTATTAATAGTTATAAGTATTTAGGGATAATTTTTACCCCTAAAATGTCATATAATAAACATTTACAAGATGGGTGCTCAGCTTCTAAAATTAGTTTAAACATATCTTGGAAAGCAATTATTGATAACAATTATTTCATTCCATATTCAAAAAAGTATCTGTTTTTGATGCAGAATTAAAAGCCATTATATGCTACGGATGTCAAATCTGGGGAATTAGCCAGTACGAGGAAATAGAAATAATACAGAGAAAATTCTTCAAAAGAATATTACATTTGCCGCAACACACTCCCTCTTACATCCTTGCCGTACTCTTCTCACAATAAAAATACACTTTGATTATGTAATTAAAACCCTCCAACACCCAAATCATAGACTAACTAACATATTTGCTAGAAACATTATAGTAGAAAACACGGGTTGGTTTAAAACATGGAAGACATTTTGAATGCGGAATTGATTTTGATAGGCCAAACAAATGGAAATCTAACTTAGATAAATTATTAATTAAAATGAGAGGTGCCTTTCTCGAGGAGAATATAGTAAAAGCTCGCAGTTCAAGGACCGTGTGCAGCATATTAAACTACGATACGGAAAGTAAGGCCTATCTACAGGACAAAAACAATATTACATGCATAAGCAATATAATAAAAGCTCGAGGAGATTTGCTTAACTTAATAAATAAACCATGGCTTAAAGAGGAAGACAGAATCAACCTGAAACTATTCAACATTTTCTAGGCTCCTGCCCAGCTTTAAATCAGCAGAGAAAAAATCTTTTTGGTTCTGTAAATTTAGAAACAAGTAATTATAGAGATGCTAAATGGGAAGGGTTATGATAAACTAAATATATCTACTAAAGATACCATTAAACGTAGGAAATTTCACATCTAATCAAAAAATAAAATTATAATAAATAAAGCAATCAATGAATAAAATAATAATAATAATAGAAATTATTTAAAAAAAATATGTTTATTTAGTATATGTTTATATTGGTATGGATTGTACAGTTATCGTAGTGCGTATTTGTGGATATTATGAATGTGGATAACAACAGATGGAATTTTGGTTGTTCAACAACTTGTGGCCAATGCCCGAGAGTACCAATTCCCGTTGGCACTTCTATTTATCGATTTTGAAGGCATTTGACAGCATATATTCCGAGAGTACCAATTCCCGTTCGCACTTCTATTTATCGATTTTGAAGGCATTTGACAGCATATATTCCACGATAGTATAAAAACAGCCTTGAACAACAATGGAGTAAATGAAGTTTATACCAGTATCATAGATTCGATAAACAGAAGTGCCAATATACACATAAAAAAGAGTAACACCACAGCATGTATTAAATGAGAGGCACAAGGCAAGGCGATGTCCCGTCAGCAAAAATATTTAGTGTGACTTTGGACGAAATCTTCAAGGGTCTTCAATTTCAATGGAGTGACTACGGCATCCGAGAAGAAATGGTCAACTGAGTGAACCCCAAATGTTCAACACCCCAGGGAACGGTCACCGCGCCCTGGTTTCTCTAATTATATGTTAATGATACATTCAAATTAAGAAATGTATACTCAGAAATCATATCGTTTGTAGACGACGCATTACTTTATTTTAGAGGAGATACCTGGGGGGAGGTCTTTTCCAAAGCTTCTGCAGGCATAACTGCTGCTAAAGCTTGGTTTGACAAACACCTACTCACTCTAAACCTGACTAAAACCAAATATATGTGCTTTTCTCATAATTCAAGAAGCCAGCCGAACAAAAACTTGACGCATACACGACAAAAATGTAATAATTTATATATTTATAGGAGTAAATGGAAAAAATGTACATACTAGAAACAATTCTCTCTAGATCACATTATCTATGTGTATTATATATAAACACTGGAGATGTGACTGGGACGATGTCTACTACACAAGTGACCCCTTTATTTATATAAGAATACAATATATACTAATGGTGAAGTAGTGGGGGTAGAGAATACATTACATCCCCCTGTTTAAGCTAATTTTAATTTTAAATTTGAATTAAAGACAAGTAAATTCAAGTTAAAAATATGTTAAACGGCTTTAAAAATTATAAAACAATACTTTGCATCATTAAGTACAATATAAAAAAAAATATAGATAATAATACTTCTTATAGTGATCCCTTATTAATTAATTGAAGAACTGTGTTTTATAAAGGTCATATAGGGATATTAAAACCAACTCTCTCCTTTACAACGTCATGGCTATATTTCGACCTCCTCTTGGGTCATCTTCAAGCCTACAAAATAATTCCATAATTAAAAACAAGGTTTTAACTATTTTACCACAATGCTGAAATTAGGTAGTTATTAACAGATATAACAAACATTAACTTATTTACCTTATATGTGATTACAAATGATCTCATTCCAAGTCAAAAATATTACAAAAAGTTTCTATATACTGTTGTCATTACCTCCTTGGTAATTCGTCCCCAACTGTTATTCCAACAAGTTTGAAATATTAATATAATAAAAACTCCTATCTCCCCATTTCATAATAACAAACATATCTTAAAACTAATTTAACATTAAAAACGGGAAAAAACGGAAAAAACAAGCTTATCACAGTCCAATTTATATCACAGTAACAATATTTGGTAATTGATTAACATCTATATTAAAACCCAGGTTCATAATACTAAGGACTGTGTTACATATAATATTCTATGGTATTTAAATTATTCCTGCATAAAACTTATTTAAGTCTCTACAATCTTTTTTAAAATTAATGCTATTTTTATTCCTGGATATCTGTAAAGCTTCTAATGTAAGTCTTTTTTTATAATTGGGTTCATTCATCAGTAACTTTGTATTGTCGAAATTGAATTGGTGATCTGTTTCTGTACAGTGAGCTGCCAGTGCTGTCTTGTTATCTTTTGCTCTAACATTCCCTTCATGCTGCTGTCGTCTGTTCCTCCAGGTTTGTCGGGTTTCCCCAATGTAAACTCCTGGACACGATGAGCAAGGTACCTGATAAATAATCCCCATTTTATCTCTCAACTCTAATTCATCCTTTAATTTTGAGAAATAAGTATTTTCTATCTTATTTATCGGTTTGTGCCCAAAAGACAAATCACATTCCATTTCTTTGAACAATTTAGCTACTCCCTCTGATAACCCTTTAATATAGTTTTAAGATATGTTTGTTATTATGAAATGGGGAGATAGGAGTTTTTATTATATTAATATTTCAAACTTGTTGGAATAACAGTTGGGGACGAATTACCAAGGAGGTAATGACAACAGTATATAGAAACTTTTTGTAATATTTTTGACTTGGAATGAGATCATTTGTAATCACATATAAGGTAAATAAGTTAATGTTTGTTATATCTGTTAATAACTACCTAATTTCAGCATTGTGGTAAAATAGTTAAAACCTTGTTTTTAATTATGGAATTATTTTGTAGGCTTGAAGATGACCCAAGAGGAGGTCGAAATATAGCCATGACGTTGTAAAGGAGAGAGTTGGTTTTAATATCCCTATATGACCTTTATAAAACACAGTTCTTCAAAAAATATAGAGATGAACTGAATCAAATATAATAATGATTATTTTTCTCCGCTAGGATCAAATAATTTAGGTGGCTTCACTGGCCTTCCATACTTAGTATGAGATGGTGCGGTGTAAGTCTCAGGTGAGGTGGTTTCATCCAGAGTAGAACTTTCTGCGACTGATTCATCTAACTGTTGAGACTCAGATGTTACCTCTGTCTCCTGAAATGGTTGAGGTTTATCCTTAGGTTAATCTTCTTCAGAATCTTCATTTTCAGAACTCTCAGATTTCGGTGGTAGAGATAGAGTATGTAATAGTTGAGTCGGAGATGGTGATGGACTTAATGGTGTAATATCATTTTCTGAATCTGACTGTGACTGGTCTGTAAATGGGCGAAGGAATTTTCGATTTCTTAATAGTGTACTGTTATTATCCAAGGCAACTTTATAGCTACGTGGTCCGTTTCATTGTGATATAACTTTTCCTTTTTGCCATTTCTGATCTCTGTAAAGCTTGATATGTTGTTGAGGTTTAAGTGGTTTCAGATCCTTTGATCCTCGATCGTAATAATTTTTCTGTATTTTTTGTTTTTCTTTCAATTTACTTACAACTTTATGTGGAGAAATGATTCGTGGCAGGAGATTTTTTGTAATGGTTGGGATGTTATCTCTGAGTTTTCTTCCCATTAGCAACTGTGCAGGAGATGCAATATCAGTTGGTGTGTTACGGAACTGTAGAATAGTCATGTGTACATCTTTATTATTATGCAGAGCTTTTTTCATAATTTTTTTCATAGTTTGAACTGAACGTTCCGCCATACCATTCGATTGTGCGTAAGTAGGTGAAGACATTATATGTTGGAAATTCTATGATTTGAAAAAACATTTAAATTGAAAAGATGAAAATTGCGGTCCACCACCAGAAATCACAGTTTCCGGTAAGCCAAATTTGGAAAAAATGATTTTTATATTTTTTATAACTTCACCACTGTCTAAACGAGTCAGGTGAGCTACTTCAACGAACTTTGAATAATAGTCTACCATCAGTAAATATACTTTAGAATTTAAAGTGAAAAGATCACATGCCACTTTCTGCCAAGGACGCGATGGAACAGGGTGAGACAACAGAGGTTCTTTCTGGTTAGCATATGAGCAAATGTTGTACAAGTATCACAGGACGTGACTATATCTTCTATTGTTTTAGACATGCCTGGCCAAAAAAATGACTAACGAGCTCTTGCTTTGGTTCTTGTTACTCCTTGGTGGCTGTAGTGTAGAAGATCTAAAATCTTTTTGCGTAACGATGCAGGAACTATAATCTTATTAGATTTATATAAAACGTTTTTAAGTTCCATTAATTCAGAACTATATTTAAAATACGCTTTTAAAGAATCTGGAATCAAATGATAACTTTTTGGCCATCCGTTCTTTATGAAATCGGATAACTTGATCATATCAGAATCTTTTTTATTAGCTTCTGCTATTACAGATAAATCAATTATATCATTATCATTAATTTCGAGTAAACATATGTGTGCTGATAAATCATCTTGAATGGCTTTATCAAATTTAGCATCTTCATCACTTATTCTTTTCGAGCTTCCTCGTGAAAGGGCATCTGAAATATGCATGTCTTTTCCTGGAACATACTTTAGTTTAATGTCAAATCTTTGTAATCGAATTATCATTCTCTGCAATCTCAGAGGACATAAATGTAGAGGTTTCTTTATTATATCAATCAATGGTTTATGGTCAGTTTCAATTATGGTTGGGCAACCAAAAATAAACTGTTGGAATCGTTTACAACCATAAACAATTGCCAACAATTCTTTTTCTATGACAGCAAATCTTTTTTGTGTTTCTGTCAATGATTTCGAAGCATATGCACAGGGTTGACCATCCTGTAATAGAACTGCTCCTAGTCCTTCGTTCGAAGCATCAACTGAAATAGTGCTACGTTTATTTGTTTAAAAAAACTTTAACGTTGGAGCTTTAGTAATTAATTCTTTTATTTTTATAAATGCCTTTTGACATTGATTATTCCACTCAAATACTATATCATTTTTTATCAATTTTCTCATAGGCGATGTTATTTCACTTAAATTTGGAATATGCTTCCCTACAAAAGTGACCATTCCAAGAAATCTCTCCAGTTCTTTTTTATTGTTTGGAGGTGGAATATCAACAATACTTTTTATTCTACTTTTATCTACATCAATTCCACGAGCAGAAAATGCATGCCCGAGAAATGTAACTTTATTGACACCAAAAATGCATTTTGATCTATTGAAGCGAACATTGTTTTCTCTTGCTCTTTTAAAAATGTTTTCCAAAATTTTATTATGTTCTTTTATGTCTCTAGCATGAATCAATAAATCGTCAATATACAGTTTACAACCAGGGATATTAAATATTCTTTTAAATCTTTTTTGAAAAATTTCACTCCCAGAACGTATACCGAATGGCAATCGTAGAAATCTATATCTACCAAACGGACTATTAAATGTGCATAAATGTGAGCTATTTTCATCAAGTGGTATCGACCAAAATCCTGAGAAACAGTCAAGCTTACTAAAAACTTTAGATCCTGTAAGTTCTGTTGATATTTCGTCAAAAGTCGGTAGCTGATAATATTCACGTTTGATAGCTTTGTTCAGATCTGACGGATCTAAACAGACCCTTAGATTACCATTATTTTTCTTAACTATAACAGCTGAGTTAACCCACTCTGTTGGTCTATCTACTTTAGCTATTATACCATCTTTTTCCATTTGTTTTAGAGTTTCTTTAAATTTCTCATGAAGAGGAAATGGTACTTTTCTAGGTGGGTGGATTACTGGACTCACATTTTTATCTAATTCTATATGATAGGGTTCATTCAGGCAACCTATCCCTTTAAAAACGTCTTTGTAATAATTTATTAACGATTCTATATCATTAGTTATTGAATTTATTTGATCTACTTTTTTAATCAAATTTAAACTTGTACAGCCTTCAAGCCCTAGTATGGACAGCGTATTCGACTGTATAACAAAAAAATCAATAACTTTTGTAATTTCTTTATGGGAGGCGTTTAAATATATTTTTCCAAGTATTTTTAAGTTTTCACCGGTATAAGTACTTAACCTTTGTTTAGTCTTAATTAATTTATCTTTAGATATTTTGAGATCTTTTAAAAGTCGATAGTTAATTATATTAGCCATGGCACCACTATCGAGTTTAAACTTATGATTAATCTTATTGTTTAACATAATATTGGCTGTCCATTCTTTATCCTTATTTTCTCTATAAAGACTGTCAATAAAATATCTATCTACATCGTCCGAACTTGTGTCATCTTCCTTATATCTATCCAGAGCTCTAACCATCTTACGCTTATAACAACGGCTGGCATAATGTCCTTTACGAGAACATGCATTACATACAGCTTTATAAACAGGGCACTTATTTATGGGATGCTCCAGACCACAGCGGCCACAATCTTTTATTTTATATTGTTTATTTTTATAAGCTATAGAGTGAGAATTATTATTTTGTGGTCCTCTATTCTGGTAATTACCTTGCTTGAATTGTTTTGCATATTTTTTAGAAACAACATCAATATCAAGAGGGTTTCTTTTCCCAGCTTTAATAAGCTCCGATTGTTCACGAGACTTGTCAATTGTTTGAGCGCATTTAATCGCATCATCTAGTGAGCTTGAATCACCTAATTCGAGTAATCTTTCTCTTATATTGTCACTTTTAACACCACAAATAAAGATGCTTTTTACTAAATCATCTTTTAAATCCTTAAATTCACAGTTAAGAGCTGCATTTTTTAACTCTGTAGCGTAATGTTCGATTTGTTCACCCTCAAGCTGTTTACGAGTAAAAAATTTAAATCGTTCGTATTCAACATTCTTTTTTGGGGAAAAATATCCCTCAAATTTTTCCAATAAATAATGGAGTTTATCTTTTTGATCATCGAGGAACGTAAATGTATTATATATTCTTAGCCCCTCACCACCAATTAAATGTAGAAGTTGAGCACATTGAGTTTTATCTGGTTTCTTTACTTGTTCCGACGCTATTAAATAGTTTTCGAACTTTTGTCGCTAAAACTTCCAATGATTGGCTAAATTGCCAGACATATTCATTGGTTGAATTCCTTTAAATTCTGACATATTGATCAATGAACTCAGTGTTAGAATATTTTAGAGGTATTTATCTAAAGACTATTAGTAAAAGATAAAAACATAAAAACTAACCAGTAAGAGTGGAAACTGAGAAGTCCAAACTGCGCCATGTAATATATATATAAACACTGAAGATGTGACTGGGACGATGTCTACTACACAAGTGAACCCTTTATTTATATAAGAATACAATATATACTTATGGTGAAGTAGTGGGGGTAAAGAATACATTACACTATGGAGCACTGTTAATGATATTTTTTTTTCTGAGTCTCTTCTGGAAATCCTTGTGCACAGAATGTCCCCAGTAGCTGGCGGGGTCGTTTCCGATGTTTTACCGCAGTCTTTTGTAAGATGTAACCCTGCGCACTTCACACACCGAGGTGTATGGTTACAGTAATTTTTGGAATGACCATATTGCTGATAAGTTTGGCACTGTATTATTTCCTGTTTCCTATAGGGCTCTTCAATTTTAATCCTTCAATGGTAAACCGTAGATACATTAAAAATATCTTTGTTATTTTGGCTTGGTTCCAGGTCTAAAAAGAATAAAGAAAGTGCTCATCTACCTTTTCGAACGTTTGTAACGTTTCTTACTCTAAAGCCAAGAGCTTAAAGCTTAGTCATGATTACCTCATTAGGGGTGGAACTATGTAGGTGGCGAAAAAAACATCTTAAAAGCTATTTCTGCTTTTAGTTGGAATGTATGGAAAGTCACACTTCCAGACTTGAGGGAGCGTACTGATAATCTGTTGCCTTCAATTGTTACACACTGAAGCGCAACATTATTTGAGCGTGTCCTACAAGTGAATGTTTCCTAAAATGTCCCTGAGATGTTGAATTAACAATGAGAAGTTGGTGATATTTTTAATGTAAATAGGAGATCATATTATCATCACTTTGAGCCAAAACGCCAAAGGTAATTAATTGGTGTGGAGAAAGAAGGTAGTTTGTGTTAAATTGACCCGCAACACTCTGCGGCAAGCCGGGTATAGCAGATGCAATTGAGGGTATAGAGTATAGAGTATATTGTGTAGAGTATAGATTCGGGTGACATAGGAGTTGTGATGAATAAGAATACGTATGATATGTTTAACGGTATGGTGAGGGGATGGGATGTGTGGGTGGTGATGGTGACGTCTGTGATGAATATAAATGACCGCCATATTAAATAAAGATTAAAGATGGTGAATCGTAAGACGATTTCTTAAGCACCCAGAGGGTATGAGAAACCTTCACACAAAATTTCAGCTCTCTAACTATTACCGTTATGAAGGTACTGTGATGGATATAAACTGCCTCCATATTGAAAAAAGATGGCTGATTGGAAAATCGTTTTACAAAAGTTGTTTTTGTCAAAAAAGAAAGCAAACTTTCGGATTTCAAGGTTCTAGTCCAATTCATTCTGGAGCGATAGTCATGTCAAATCCCGCATATTAAATCAAGATGGCGGGCGTAAAATGATTTCTTAGCAAGCACCTCGGGGGAAAAGAGGAACCTCCATCCAAAATATCAGCTCTCTAGCTATTGCCGTTCTGGAGATACTATGATACATGAAGGAGTGAGTTAGTGAATAAGTGGTATTTCGTTTTTATATAAATAGAACAAAAAAACATTGTACTTATATATTTAACATTTAATTCACGGTTAAATTTAGATTTTCTAACAGTATTACTTTTACTTAAATGCAGCTACCTCACCCCATACTTGACGGCTGAGTTGGGCAAACTCAAATGATCCCGTAACAAATAGTCTCTGCCATTTCGTGCTTTTCACAAATGCTTGTTCTATGAGTTATATAGAATGAACCTGTGCACGTCGCCCAGATTAGAAAATCTGCATATTGCAAGACTTCAACACCGATAGTCTTAACGGTGGAAACGTCATTTATCGTTACATATATATCGAACAGCATGCAGCTCAATACTTCAGGCAGGCCTTTTTGTCGCGTTTCACTCTTAGAATCCGCTGCTTGTGAAAGCGTTTGACCCATACATGGAATTACCCGGATATTTGAGTGGATTAAATTGCCGTGTGGATTAATTACTTACCACGACTGCTCGGCCATCACTGGCGCCATCAAGGGCATTAACGCCATCGTGGGTTCGCTCCCTCGCCGTGATGCTCTGATTTATATGGCTAACTATACTGATCACATCATGCTCGCTTCGGCAGTACTATGTGCAGAGGTATAATATGCGTGAAGTGGCTGCAACTCTCTACCATGGGGATAGTAAAATGGGCCTAAAAGATGGTCTAATTGCTAGGTTCCAACAAGTGGTTCATCCTACCCATCTAGTACTAGTACTAGGACCTTACTACTGCTACTACCCAAATATTTGCAATTCAGTATAAGCTTATAAATGAGATTGTGCTTTTAAAATTTTTTAATAGGTGGCCTTGAGATTCATTAGGATTACAACAATGGTCATTTTCCTGCTGTACAAACGTTTACAGCACACGTTGATTTAAAAGATTAGTCTGGAGCTGTCTGATGCGCATACCGGTTTACCCTAAACTTTATCATCTCCTTGCTCTTGTTCGTCTTTTTGGAGGATTTGCATTTCTTGACTAAAAGGGTTTATGCTTTTTTACTCTATCACTGGGGATCGTCTCACGCACTCATTTAAAAAATTGCTTGCACTCGGTCGCATAATATGTGCACATTCTCGTCGACAAGATCAGGTGTAATTTTTTCATCTGTCTTGGCTTCACCTGAGTGGTTCGTTTTGCCTTCTTGAAATACCAAAATTACCTTTCGAAAAACTTAAAGAAATAAAATTAAAATTGATTTTAACAATTATTATAATTCGATTATGCTTATATTAAAGTTCAAATTTTTCACAAACCATGTTAATATAAAATAAAGGAAAATGGAAAAATACAAAGTGAGCCAAATATTAACTTTTAAATTTTAATACAAAAGGTTTATTCTATTTGAAATATTATATAATTACTTAACTTTACCGTTTTATGGGTTTAACAATATTTATTGACCAAAAATGAAAAATAAAATACCATAAAATGATCATTTTATAGGATATAGGAGACTAGTAATTTTAATATGATTCGTGGGAGTAACAGCTTAAGAACGTTTTTCTCTCACTAGAAACTCCCACTCTCATAATTATGTGCATACCGTTCTCCGTACTAACGATATGGATTTAAAGTTTAGCCAAGAGACTGATAATTTAACCCTATATACACTGCCGGTTATATTACACCCGTCTATATACCGGTAATGTCGTGTGTATTGTTAGTAATATTGTCTCCTAATCTAGAAATCTCTAATATACATGCTCAAAAACGCCTGAGACGCACAAATAAATGCTTCTCTTGAGAATTGTAGAGACAAGTAGAAAAAAATTGACGTGCTTAGGTGGAAGTAGAACTGACGTCGTACACGTAGCCAGGTTATGTTATTAAAAGTCTACTTGGTAAGAGAGCAGTGTGGGGCGAGAGTACAACCTAGTGTCAAGTATTAGCTGGGCATTAGGATTAATCCAGTGCAGGCTTTAACGGGTCGACTCCCAGTCGTTTACGAGAACTGAATTAAGGAACCGGTCGGAGGGTAGATTAAAGGATGTCGGAACTCATTAACTTGGGATTGCGTTCTAGGGGGAGGGAGGCCCGTGTAAAGTCTTAGGTGTAGGAGAATAAGAGACGGTGATTGTGCCAATAAAGTTTGCCGAGGTTTGTGTGCGGCTCCTCTTTTCCTCTATAGACTCAAAGTAATAATATTTATTAGGTGGGAGAAGTGTACACAGAAGCCGAGTGGAGGAAAGGCTCCCGGCATGTGTCCTATATTAGGGGACCTGTTTACCCAACCCTACCCCTCTCCCGCAGACGGTTTATATTAAAAACCGCACGCCTCCGCCACCGTTACTTTGTTGTACGCGCCTCCACTTACTCGCTCTCCGTATCACCGTTTATTCACTATCCTATGGTTTTTATGTAAAAACAATAAAGATGACAGGATATCTGTAGTCGCCTCGAATGTTCTATCGATTTGCAACACACCATTATTCCATCAGCAACCTCTTTCTCGCGCATTTTATACGACGAGTTTATAATGGCTCAAGGCACCTCTCCTCGTAGCACTTCGCCAGTGCTTTTCCGCTATCTACATCCCTGCCCCTCTAGATCAGGGGTCGGCAACGTAGAGCGGATACGTCCCAAAAATTAATAGATAACTATCTATTAATTTTCTAATCACCAAGGAAAAAAACGTCTGCCAATTTGTGTGGCACACAGCTTCCTCGCATTGTTGTCGTTTCATGTTTCATTAGACGAATCATACGGTTATAAAATAAAAGGGGCATGAGATAGATTTACCGAGCACTTAAAAGTATGTGAGTATTATAAATATCCCATAAAAATATCGCACCCCCTCTGGGAATCAAAAGTACTGTTGTTTAGGCGAGTAGTTTTTCAGATAGTATGGTTCGAAAAAATGACGCACGTACTGACAGTAAGCAGGCATGAGCCCGGAAATATACCCGATATTAACCTTAAACGCATTTCTGTCTAGGCGATGATAATTATATTCGTGCATTCAAAGGAGTTGTATCTTAAATAAATTACAATTTTAATTTATATTTCTTGTAAAATATAGTGGGTGTTTTATTTTGGAAAGGGGAGGGGTTAAATAATAAAATCTTAAACGAATACGTATTTCATCGAACAGAGACGACTTCAGGGTTGTTGTTAATTATTTAATTTCTTTAGTAGTATTCAAAGTACGTTTAGTCTTAGTGTGTTGTTGCCAGGTAAGTCGTTTATCAAGGTAACGGACAGTGCTAGATTAAGGAATGAGAACTTGGTTAAGAATGACTTTAGAACAGGTGCTATATCAAAGAGTAAAAGTGACATGATCACTTTTCTGTTCGTTAATTCGGATCCTCCATTTTTTAACCAAGGCTCGAGAAGGAAAAGGTAACTTTGGGTTTTATTGGATGCTATCTGTGAAGGTGGCAAAGACTGAGGAAGGGTGTTAAGGGATATCATGTGTGTAGAAGGAATATTGGAGGGATCCGAGAATACTACCCTTAGGTACTCCAGCACTGCCCTGTAAGATGGAGGAGGAAGATGTACCTAAACTTGCACAGAAATATCTGTCAGTGAGAAAGGACTTCAGGATGAGGTAGTAAGTGAAAGGAAGGATACCCTTGAATTTCCAAAGCAGCCCAGCGTAGCAAACTCTGTCAAAGGAGGCTTATAGGTCGATGCAGATGAGGAGGCTTGAATGGTTTAGGAATCATTATTATAGTGGCGAATTTCTATTGGGTTGGAAAGCGAGTTGTTTTAAGGACAGAATTAAATATGTATGTTAGGAAAAGGATGCTTTATTAGGAAGGTGTTTAAGGATTTCGGAGGTGATAAGGTCGTAACCTGGAGCTTTTCATGATGAAAGGATTTTATTTTTTTTTGCAAATCGGCATTAGTCGTGGTTCCCTAAATAGGATAAATTTCCGACTTCGTTTTCGAGATTACCTACTTGTAAAAAAAATATCTTATCCAATCATTATAATAAAGGTCGCAGGTTCTTTTCCTTATTCACTCCTTAGCTACTCTCCTTCAGTACACTCCACAAACTTTCCTCACTTCTTCCCATCTCTTTATTGGTATTGGCAGCCAATGTAATATTTCCTTCAAGCATAGCTCTTCTTTAGATCTTACTAGATACCCAATCCATCTCCATTTTCTGTCAATATCTTTCAATTTGGTCTTGGAACTGATCCATTTATTGCTCATTTGATCTCTTCTGGTGATACTTATCATACTTTTTCCATTGCTTTTACAGTGACCCTTAGTTTCTTTACTCAATGTCCATGTTTCCCAGTCATACGTTAGGACTGACTATTAACACTCTTCCATAGTTTTATTTTCTTCTCAATATCAGTTATAGATCGTAATATACCTCGGAATCTATTGTACGAATTCCAGCTCATTGCTTCAATCCACTGATAGTAATCTTTCTTAATAAACAAACTCCTGTACTTCTTCTATCCGGTTCTTCCTTGATATATATAATATGTCCATCATTCGAGTTCAACTTAATTAATTTAATTTTATTATTGTTGATCCTGAGTCCTATTTTGCCTGTTTCCTCTTGTAGTTTATTAAGCATAATTTATATTTTTCATGCACTGCTTGCTATTAGAACAATATCATCCGCCAACTTAACCCTATTAGTTTTTTACCATTAACCCGTGGTATGCTAATGGTAGTCGAATCGACGAGCAGAGTTTGAACCTTAACCTTTTACGCTCGTATGCGATGGTGATGGGTACCCCATCCTTCTGCAGTGCTTGCACTGGTTAGTAACACACCTGCTAGTGTAGCGGTAGTAGTCCTTTTGAGCATACACTCGTTTTCTGGCAAATTCCCGTCAAGTCTAGTTCGTCGATTCAACTAACGTTTAGTAATAAACGTAGGGAATTAATTGGCCGTCGAATGAGCCTATAGCCTGGGGAAATGGGCCTGGGGTAAGGGGCAATAGGCCTAGGTGTAAGGGGCAATAGGCCTAGGGTAATTGGCCTCAGGCGAGAGACCAGTGGCCGATAATCTGGGGCCTATGTTTGTATATCTCACTAAAAGATGTTATAATGAATTCTTAATAGTTTTCTCTTTATAAAAGTGTAGTTTCAACCCAAAAAAAGTATGTTCTGCTTATGTTAATCGAATCGACGAAGGTTTAGTAATACCAGCCATCCAATTACCATTAGCATTTAAGGGTTAATTTTTAATACCAAAGCTATCCGTGTCTATTTTTTTGAAAACGTATTTTAAGGTCGCTATAACTAATTTACGCTGTAACTAATTTTGCAGAAGGTACGTCACCTTGCCTCACTCCCTTCTTGACCTTAATTTTGCTCAACTTACTTCCTAGTTAAACCCTTATCTCTGCTTCACAATATACAGTATGTCCACGGATGGAGTTGCCTATACGTGTAAATCCCCCCCCCCCCCAAAAAAAAAAAAATCAATGTTCGAAGAAATGTCACTCTTCATAAAATCTCCTGCTTTTCTGTTAAATGAAGATTTATAGTATTAATTTTTGTTCAAATGTACCCTTTACCTAGAAAGTACAATTTCCTAAAATCGTACAAGAGGAAACCGGTCCAAATTTCGACTATTAAAAAAAAAAGTATTCTTTATAATTTTTTTTTAAATACTATTCCAAATTTCTTTAAAGGTGTTATTGAGTGCATTAAAAGTTGCATTATTCCTTTGTTTGATAAAAACAACATGAAAGCTATTATAGGGAAAATTAATTAACTATTTGTACTAGCATTGTTATTACTAAATTGTTACTACTAGCATTGTTGTTATTATCTTTGAAGCGAGCGTCTTTCAATAAATAATGTATTATGTAAATTGAGAAAAATGTCTGAACTCAAAAATATGAGTAAAATGTTTCAGCAAGACAGTCATTAGTAAAAAAACATGTTATAACTGTAAAAAAGTACAATTTATCAGCCGGAAAGAACGTATTGAAGATACAATTGGATAACCCAAAGTAGTGTATGCAAAGTGAGAGCTAACCCAGTAGACGTGCGAAGGTGATGGGAGTGCGGACCCACTCTGGTGAATCTGCAGTATGATCGTCTTCCATATTTCTATCACAATATTCGGCTTATTATAAGGTTTTGGTTCCCGTTCCGTATGGACACGACCAACGATAATTGGTTTGAGATATGACGTACGGTGTATACTTATCACGAACAAACCACGGAGACGCCGGACGCGAAGGTAACGGTCAGAGAGTATGGCTTTTCTTCTTTTTTCCACGTGTTCTCGCTAGAGTGCAGGCTAGTAGCTGAAATGATACCCGCTAGAGGGGAGCACTTACTTAGCCAATTCTTAACAGTGGATTTCTATTAAAGAATAAATAATGCATTCATGTTTTTTTTAGACCAAATAAATACACACAAAAACCACCAAAAAAATTGTAACACAGTGACAACGTTGACTTAAAGACATTTGTGTTTGGTTTCAATATTACTACTTAACTAATATAACTATGGAAATGCTTTTGTTTTGTATTAAACTATTTAAAATGTAGTATGCTGGTAGGAAAATGGTCTATTCATGGTAACACAGGGTAACTTATTTTTGTTAAAAATTGAATTTATGTTTTAATAAAATAAAATATAATGCCATGTTAAATAGAAGGGAAAACATAAACAAATAATAATAATAATAATAAAAATAATACAACAATAGCTGATTTAGATAATTTGTATTTTTAATTGAATAGCTTTAGCTCCATCCTTCCTCACTAATAATTTATTATTGGAATACCATACGTACCTGTATCGATTTTCCCTTGCTATAATTCTTTTATAGCTCTCTTGAACTGTGTGTCAGATGTGCTGAGATGAAAACCCTTCCTGGTGGAAAGCTATTCAATATTCTTAGCAGAAATGCCATGATCCAGATTTTCTCTTGCTGCATTTCTAATCTCTCTCAGCCATTGATATTGTCTATACTCCTTGTAAATTTAATTAAGATAGGTCTGGGGGCTTCTCTATTGAAGGTCAGCATCCAATGAGCGATGCTGACGTCGTCTTTTTTATGTTGGACGTCGTCTTCTTTATGTTGGACACCGATTCCTTGAGCAACTTGACTGTTAACAGCGTATTACATATCTTCGTATGGAATCAGAGAACAGAACATAATCAGAATAACATTAACGAAACAATAACAATAACGGTAGTGACATATTGTAGTATAACATTAGCAGTTCATTACAAATTATTACTTTAGATCTTGTTACTTTAGACTATTGCTTTCGTTCTGTTATGAAATAACAGATGATCGTTCTGTTAACCAAGCTGTTATAATACGAACTTTTATTCAATAACATGTTATCTGACAAACTGCTATTCAATATCATGTTACTATAAACAGTTATTTTATTTTCGACACCCTTTAGCCGTTTGGCAGACCTGTTTATAAAGTTTTGTGATTTCTCTCTGACGGGGTAATCTGGATGAGGATGCTTGCAATCTCATAAAGCCATTTTGAAAGCAGTGGAAAATACCATTCCCCTCTCGTCCCCTGGAAATTTGAGAAGCCCGTCCATGGTGGACAAAGAAAATCTGTTCTGTACACATGGAAACGAAAAGGGCCAATAATTGGTGGCCTAACCACCTTAGTGAGGGAAACCATATAATAAGGCTAGTCTTCGAACATTGAGAAGAAACGAACGCTCTGGCACTTCCGAGTGCGGTAGCTACTCTCCAAGGTATATGGAAAATAATGCAAGGGAAGAGAGGGGCAGAGGTTTCCACATGGGCAATGATGACCCATATAATGCCCCACTCAGGATTTGCGAGGTAAAAAAAGCACTGTGGAGAGCAAGCATAACAGCTCCTGACGTTGACAGTATAATATACTATAGGCATACTATAACATAAACAATTATTATAAATGTATCACTTCTCGACACAAAAACTTCTGCTTGTATCAAATTGAAATGTTATATGCCTGTTTATTAAAATCGTTACGTTAGAACGAAAGATATCAGTAAAAAGGTTGTTTTTCTACTATAAACGTTTAGGCCCGCTTTAATAGTTTTAACGATATTGATTAATTCATAACGGCGTCGCTGTTAGTTTTACTAGAAAATGTTTGTCTCGTCAAATAGATGAAGTTAGAAAAGTGCACTTTTGAAGTGCACGTTTACGCGAGCGTTGCGCACGAAGGTTTAGGCAGACAACGTTGTCCAACGAACTCGTCCTGAGCATTGGTAAAATGAACAATGAACATGTGTACCAAATTTTATCAAAATCGGTCTACTTTACTCAAGTTATCGTCGTACGTTTCAGACACATAGATACGGAGCATATTTCGTTGAATGTATGAAGCTCGCTACGCTCGCTTCAAAAACATCCCACCTAATACAATGCGAGAACTGCTCCAAAATTTAAAATTCTTCCCAAAATGTAGGATACTATCCTGCTATTTGGAGAGGTCAATATATTATAGAGCCAATACTAAAATATGGAAAAGACCCCACCATCTACCAGCCTGTTAGTCTCCTCTGCTGCTTGGATAAAGTGCTGGAATCGATATTCAACTCCCGGGTTGTTTTGGTTCCTGGTAATGAATGGTCTTTTAAGCGAATATCAAGCTGGCTTCCGGAAGAGACGTTATTCTATAGGTCACCTCGTCCGTCTCGAGGATCTAGTACAATATGCCAAAACAGCATGCTTACATTTCACCAGGCACAGAAAGCAACCAGGACGCTCCATGTCTATATTTAGAAAATGAGGATAACCTGCTAAAAAGTCAGGTCCATTATTTGGGGGTGATTATAGATAGAGAGCTGAGGTTGTGTCCCGAAGCCTTCATAGATTAGAATTAGAATTAGAATATTATACATAATTAATTTCATTATAAAGAATAAAATAACCTGCAAATTGTTGTTAAGAGACCATTTATCACTTGCAAAAATCCTCTATTTAATCACTCATTATTAAGTAAAGTAAATATATTTGTCAACAGAGCATATTGCTTTATACAAAGGGGTTTACATATCAGTAACAAAAGAATATATAAATAATTAATTCTCCATCTTATATCTAAATATCCCTTATAAATCAGTCCAGAAATCACAAATTTTTCTCTTATAATGTCTTTTTTTTTCTTAAATTTCATTTATCTATTTTCTAATTATTTGTTTATTTAATATTATTATTCATTAATTATAAATGATCTTATTTTCAGTACATAAACTATAAAATAAAAAACGCTAACTGCCTGTTTACTAGTAATTGGGGTTAATATGGATGCTAGGTTTGTGTTTATTGACCATTCCTCACAGATAAAGTTAAGAGGTAAGTGAGCTTCCCTGAGCGACTTATATATCGGGCATCTTAACATGATGTGATCTAGAGTTTCCGCTTCTTGCATGTTGCAAATTGTACATAGTTGATCTGTATGAATTATGTATAAATTCCCTCTGAGAACAATTTTGATAGAGTTTCCTCCACTCAAACGTAATTGTGCTATCAGTCTCTTTTGTGCAATCACTCATTATTAAAATAAAAAACACACATATTCTTAATCTACGCCTCAAGAGTTTTCTTATAATCAAGAGTAAATAAAACACTTTAGGTGATCAAATTAGTTCAGAAATAATTAAAAAAACATGAAAAAAGAAAAAATCCCGTCAAGTACTTGTCAGCAAGCTACTAAAAGAGTTTCTAGGGTTATAAAAATTCATAAATCCTACATTTTTAATTCTTTTTAGGGTCCGTAGGCAAAACCAAGGACCCTTATATTTTCCTGCGTGTGTCTGTCCGTCCGTCCTCTCACGTGCTCTCACGGCTACACCTTTCGTCCGATCACTTTCAAATTTGGCATGTAGGTGTCTTGTACCTGCCCACATACTTAAAAAAAAATATTTCTCAAAAAAATTAGGGTAAAAAAACTTAAGGGTTAAAATTTCTTTATTTTTTTTCGACACCGTGAGGGGTATCATAATATGAAAGGGTACGTCGAGCTGATTACAAAAATATATAATTCTTTGGATATAACTTTGATAGGGCGAGCGCAGTCAAGTTTGAAGTGGGTGTGAAACGTGTCCCCCCCCCCCTCTATCTCGCCTATGTGAAGTGCAAAAAATCTGAAAAAATTCCTGAACATTCTTCGACCAAAAGTAAAGATACTACTTTTTGGAAATTTCGAAAAAAAATATTATTTTATTTTTTATTGACAAAATACGTTTTTTTATAATTATGGTCTTTTCGATGTATTTATATGGTTGTAGTCCGGTTCAGTGGCAAAAAAATACTTTATCAGAGTGTGTTTTGAGAATATCAGACCCTTAGAATGGTTCGTAGTAAGCTTTTTAGCATTTTAAAAAATCACTGTTTATACACTTTACAGTTAAACACTATGTAGTGTGGCCTACGGACCCTCGCTGTGTGCTGACTAGCACACACTTGACCTGTTTATTAAAATATGTATAAAAAGTTCCAAAAGCACTTTGGAAAAGTTCATTATTATCCTTTAGCATCTCAGGTATGCACTTATTTGATTCTTTAGGGGTAATGACCACTATTACATTTTAATACCTTTTGATACCCCACTTAAAAATTACAAAAAATAAAACTATTGGGTCACCATCATAGTTACGGCCACCTAAAATTTCTAAAATTTTACTTTTTTATATTGACTCAAATATCAATGAACTATTGAAGAAATATCATTGGCCCACAGAGATGTATATTTATGTACTTTCTCCTCATTTTAGGGCCTGTCATTATAGGGTTGCGTGAGGGGGGGGGGATTTTTTTTTTTTTAAAAATGGCCGCCATTTCGGATATGATGTGATCCACATTTCAATACCTTTAAAATGATACCCCACTTAAAAATTTTTAAAAATAAACATTTTGGGTCACTATAGTTATCTACGGCTACCTAAAATTTCAAAAAATTGGATTTTTTGTATCAACTTCCGGAAATATCATTGGCCCACAAGGATGTATATTTATGTATTTTTTCCTTATTTTTAGGACCGGTCCTTATGGGGTAGTGGGGGGGGGGGGCAATTTTTTGAGTTTTTGTTATAATAATTTTCGGGTGTAAAATGGCAGGGATTTTGGAAACGCGATATTATATTTGTGATCTACATTTCAATACCATTGAAATGATACCCCAATCAGAAATTTAAAATATATATATATATATATAAATATATAAAATATTGCGATCAGTTCGCGATTGCTCACTGCTCATCAAAGAAATTTTTAGTTGTGAAGTTCGCAACATTTTTCCTGTTATTGAGCAAATAGTTTACCAAATTTCAAATCTGTTGCTACAGTAGGTCGGGAGATGGGAGATATATGATCCAAGATTGACGGATGAACCACTAAAAGCGTCTATAAGGGTTTCTATGATGACCTCGAAACCCTAATAGTATACATATTACGGCAATAACTATGCAAACGTAAACAAAGCAAGTAATAGAAAATAGTAGTTTTGAAAATAATTTTCCAGACAATTCGCGGACTATACCGATAGACTTAGAATCCTTAATCACAAAATAAATCTCTCTCCTCTCCAATTACCCGATCTTTCAAGGGCAAAAATACAGAAAAAGAAAATCTTTTCGGCCAACACCTCTCTAACCATTTTACTCCCCATCCTGATATCCATACTTATTCATCAACAATAGATGAAGACTTCGCGATTTCATTATATTATATACATAATTAAAAACCTTCGTTCAAATACAACCTATCCTAAAACAACTTATTACGAAGGAAATACCTACTTCCGTACTCTCTGGAAATTTGCTAAAATCAATATGATTTCTAAATCTTCAAAACATTTTCTCATTCTTACCTCCTATTGTCAGTCTCCTTTCTGTCATGGGTAAAATTATGAAAAAATTAATCCTTCTGTTTATTTACCCCATCATAGAATCCTCAAATTTAATCCCGAACCATCAACTAGGTTCCCTATCCTAAGTATCCTATCATTTAACCATTCAACAATGTCACAGACTTTTAGGTTTAGGTATCATCTCATCTACCCTTGAGCGGAGAAAGTACTCCTCTGCAGTCTTCCTGGATGAAGCTCAAGATTTTGGCAGGATCTGGCACGCTGGCTTACTGTTGAAACTCAAGGGTACCCTTACATTTACCTATTACCTCATCCTTAAATCATAATTAGCAAACCATTTTTACTATGTTTCCTATAACTTCTCAACATGTTCCATTTACCCAATAGATGCAGGGATACCCCAAGGTAGCAGCATCCTTGCTCTTCTCTAGTATAATATTTTCATCCATGATATTCCTCAACACCCTTCCACCATCCTTGCTTCCTTTGTTGACGATACATGTATATTCTCCACCCATAAGATTTCTCAGTTTGCGACTGATCTCATTTAAGAACACCTCCACCTCCTTGAAGTATGGCTAAATAAATGGAGATTGTAAATAAACAAGAGTAAAAGTTTTCATGCGACCTTCATCTTAAGACACGGAAACTCCGAACCTCTATTCAATGTCCTCCTCCATGCACAATGTCCTTATTTCACACCATATTACCGTCTACTACCTTGGCTGATACCTTGATCAGATGACTCACATGGGTTCACCACACATCAACACTATATATGCAAACGCATCAACACACGCTACGCATCAAGACAAGATATAAACTTGTTTTAAGGGTGGGTTATTCTAGGTAATATTCATTGAGGCATCTCGTCTATTGGCTAACAAAGTTATGTTATCTATAACTATATATAAATCAAAATGCCACTGACTCACTCGCTCACTCATAACCAGAGACGGGACGTTTATGACTTTTATTTTTCCATTTCATGACCTTTATTCTATGACTTTTATGACTTTTATTACCTTGTTTTATGACGTTTATTTTAGAAAATCGGTTGTTTTATGACCTTTTAGCCAAAAGTATGACGTTTATTTTCAGTGAAAATTTAGCCATTATAGGAAGCATTTTGGAGGGAAGTTCAAAAAAGATTTCAATATTTCATAAATACAAAATATGTCATAAATGATAATAATTAACAGAATGCTTCAACATTGTAAAAAGTAATCGTGTGTTGTTCTATATTCTCCAGCGTTAAATTGATTCTTTTGACCGTCAGTAGAATTTTAAACTTGGAAAAAGACCTTTCGACGTCGGCAGATGAGGTGGGAGACAATTTCATGCATGACACGTCATTTGCTTTTGCTTTTGCACGCCCTTCAACCAGGCAGCTATGGCCTGGGCGTGTTCCCACCCAGGATTTCTTGAGAGAACAGCAGTGAACTTTTCTTTCACCTTTTCCCCCACTCTTCCAACCCAATCGGTACCGCAAAGGGTCTTGATTTTTTTGACGCCGTTTGGAAATAGCATATCCTGTTTTTGCAGACCTTCTATTATTTCAGGAAATGTCCCAAAGTTGTCGTTGATGTAGTCCAGGTGGGTTTCCAGTCCTGGAGCCTTTAGGGCTTCTTTTGCATTGCGAATTGACAGCGCCTCTCCAGCATCCAATGAAGCTAAGACCTTGAAGACTTCAGATACAAAGTAGGTGTAGAACTTACCTGCTTATCACATGGCTTACAGAAGAAGGTTTCACCTTCCAAAGGAAAGTCTACCTCCCCTGACACCCACTTACGCTTAAGCGCTAAGTTGTTTGCAGGAGTTTTCGGCATTCTGACACGAGTAGGATCAATCAAGAAACTAGTTACACGAGTAAAATTAATCAAGAAACAAGTAACACGAGTTTCTTACTCGTGTTACTTGTCATCAAATGAGCAATTAAACATTCTACTTCCTTACCATGGATTTAGGATTTATACAAAGTCTTAATTATGGAACAGCCAATCAGGAGACTTCCTAATCCAATGGGTTTACTATTGGCTGATTGGAGAATCTATCTTAAACTGCCTGGATTCTAATTTAAGGTGTTGTTCCAAGAAGGAGCCGATCAGGAGCCCTAGTTTGGAATCAGGGATGACCGTCGCGTCGGTGCCTCTCTGGTTGTAGGTATGCATAAGCGCATTAGTTAAGTCCGAAAGTGGTCAGGGAATTCACTAAGCTAGTGTAAGGGTTTTTTGTTCGAACTGCACTTTTACCTGGAACCGGACCACGAATGTTCAATTTAAAAATTTGCATTAACAAAAAAACTAACCTTTTTGCTAAACAATTGGCAAAAAAAGACCATTCTATGACGTTTATTACAAGAAACCCCCATTTTATGACGTTTATGCGTAAAATGGCTATTTTATGACAAAATCATATGACTATGACGTTTATGACTTTTTCCCGTCTCTGCTCATAACAATGTTTCTAAAACCTCTGGACCCGTGATGACCATGCAATTTTGAGGTATGTTCCTCGTACCTCCAAATAGATTAATACGTACTCTCTAAGAAATCTTCTTTTGACTCCCGATATGATCGATAAGTACGATACGACATCTCCGGAACCGATTCCACTAGAACCTTGGAATTTGAAAATTAGCTTTTACAAACGACTTTTGTAAATGGGTTTTCCGATCGGTATTTTTTATTCAAAATTGAGTCCACTTTTATGTGACGTTCGTTGAAACAATGTCAGGAAGAATTGCACTAGAACGTGGAATTTTGTTGGTTGCTTCCTCTTTGTCTCTTACGTGTTTGATAAAAAAAATATTATTGTTACAAAATGAGAGGGGTATAGAAGAAAGAGTGGAGGGCTTCAGGAATCTGTGGCATCTAGATATTCTTACTTAGTAAAATGACTCCAATGTTTATTGACTGTAGTTTATAAATTACCAAATTTAAAATAAAAAATACAATAAAAATAACACAATATAGGTTGGTCAATCTGAGCTGTCGGAGTTAATACTGATTGTGAAAAGAGTGCAGTCAGTTGGCTCCTGTGTGACGGTAAACGGTTAATACAATAGATATATCTGAAACGTGTATACGTTAAGACTAAAGGGACATCTGTTAGCCACTAATTTACCTTGGAAATGAGCCTTGTAAACAAGCCATTGTAACAGACCATTCATATAGTTTAACTCGTGTAGCCTTTGGACCGTTGTTATTCTACCATATTAACAGTTTGTACAGACGGATTTACATACCAATTTTAACTCTATTTAAATGTTTAAATATGATTAGGGTGACGAATGCGTTGGGACGGGCGTGTAAACGGACAGCGAAGTACGGAAGAGAAGTGCAACAAGGTCAGGGTTGACCGTGCGGTAGAGGTAAGTGCTAGCGAGAGATTTGGACGGATGAAAGGGAAGAGTCTAGAGACGAGAAGAGCGAGTGAGAGGGGGTGCGCTCGGTCTAGGGCTACACAAATAATAAGTAAATAAATTTCTGGTGGGAGTAGGGGTGTGAGGGCCTAGGCGGTTTGGGATTGGTGGGCCCCACTGTGATGGGAGGCGTGGTTTGAGCCCCGAGGGTGGATTCAAGCCCCCGGCTAACCGATTCCTTACCAGTGTGCAAAGTGCTTCATGCCATGGACCGTGCCCCTGCTTCGGCCCTCCACGCAAGGAACCCTCGCAACCTCTACACCATCGACCAGATATTAGGCAACCAACGCTCACAACATTCTTCCCCTAAAAAAGGTACTCGTTATGTCACTTTTTCAATCCCGTCCGTTTGTAAATATCAGGCCTATTCTTGTTCGCTGCAAAATACCGGGACCGGCCTCCACCTTTTGTGGTTTCGAGGATGTGAATACGCCGTCGATCCTTTCAATTTACACGGATACCGAGCATGTGGTTACAAGAAAAGTAGACGTATCAATACATTATCCCGTGAGATTATAATTAAGCTCGCCTGCTTGAATTGGACAGGCAAGTTGGGCTACTTGTTTGTGACAGGCAAGCTTGCATGCTTGTATGGACTGGCAAGACAGTGCAAATCACATCCACAGTTTCTGCAAAACTGTAGAAGAAACAAGTAGAACATTTAAAAAAAAAAAAAAAAAATCTATTTTAGAGGTGAAAACTTTTCTTTGTTTTGTTGGTAGATGAGTTCTTGGCTTGATTACCTTACTTGTAATAGTTAAATAATCTACGGTACTGGTTAATTACGGGACGGTTTTGGGTAGTGAGACCGGTCAAATGAATATATCTATGAAAAATATTATAAATAGGTCTTTGCTATATTAAGTAATTAGTTTTATATATAGGTATAGGATTGTGTTTATTTTATTGCACAAGTAATACCGGCGGTATTTACCCGTGATTATTATCTTTTTCAAGCCCTAGGAAATGCCCACACTATAATAGACGGTTCGTTGACCTGGTCTTAAACTATAGAAAAGCTTAAACGTGTCATGTACCTGTCGGCAATAATATTTTTACTCTGAAATCGGACTACCGGGAAAATGTCGGGTAAATTATCGCAGATGTAAAATTTAAGATCTTCGGCTGTATACTGCTAAGGAAGGACGAAAAAGAATAAAACTGAAAAGGGTGGATGAAGATTCACTTTCAGTTTTGTTACTGCCCTTATACTCTGTAGACCGAAAGAAATATGTGGTTTTATTGCGATTATTTTACACCGGATCATGTACGACGGTAACAAGTATGACAGCACGGTACATTGAGTTTTAGTCGTACAGCTAAATATTCAGCGAGAGCTGAGGTTTCTGTACATTGGTGAGCTGTAAGCTTGGATTTATTTACTTGTTGGTCGGGCTATTCTATCAAATTAGTCGGGATAGTTGCATTGGTTTTTACTGCGACTATACGGGCTTTAATGACTCCTACATATCCGACACTTCGCAGTTATAAATTAAATGCCACTACGGCGACGAGCGTTGCCCTAAAGCAAGGCGAGATGTGAAACGAGATTGATGTACGGGTTAGAGTTAGAGGTGTAAGTGTGGAAGCTAAGCCCCACTTGACGCTAATAGCTTGATTCCAATATTCCCTTAAACAATATAGGGCTCCATCATACCGGAGCTCCCCTAGTCCTTTGTGTAATCACATGCCACTTAGTTTTAATACTTGGTTTTCCCTAACTTGTATCAAAGCCAAATCACTTGTTTTATGATTCATTTAAAAGATAGTTACAAGGTTTTTACACGGGTCGAAATGTCTACGTAGATAGTAATTTTATAATCAATGTTAGTTATAATAACAAATAGAGCTTGAGTCTATTATATATACTAATACCAATGAGTAAACACGTCGGGTGAACATAGTTTTAGTGTTACAGTATAAATAAATTATATCTACTTGAAGAATTTAATGGCATTCATGTAAAGTGATAGGTAGTAAGAACTGGCAGCAGAATACAAGCATGGAATAGTTACGATTCATTGCTCGATGTTTCTTAGTCCCATAGTATTCATTTGTAAGTTTAAAACCTATAGCTGTTAGTAGTCACTAAGTTCATTCTTTGGTTTTTTCTAAAATCACACTTTATAAGGCAAAAGCTTCTGGATATTATTTTTAATTAAACCAGAAACGCAAGGCCAGATTATATAAATATTTAAAACTAAATCAAATGCTTGATATTCATATTATATTTGTTTGAAATACTCATGTGATAAATAATACCTATTATTGCTTCTGCCATTATATTATTTTATAGTTTTTTTTTTAAAAATAATCGTGTATATTTGCCCATTGTAACAGTGTATGTTTGTATAGGAGAATATCTGTTACGGTAAAATAGCCAGTATTGTAACAGTGTATGTCCTTGTAGGAGTAGGTATATGTTAGTCTGTATTATAACAGTGTATGTTCAGTTCAGGATAATTATAAGGAACTCTCAAAAATCATCCCCCAAAAGCTCGGGATTGAGGTTAAGAAGTTGAATTTTTTTTTAAAAAGGTAATGCGTCATGTGTGGTGATAAATGAAACAGAAGGACGCCCTGAGTACAAAATATATACTTTTTGTTTCATTTTGCGTCATGTCTCCTTGATAATTGCGTTTTTCGTGAATCATAGTTTTTTTTTTTGTCAAAAAACTGTGTTTAAGGAATTTTTCATGTACGTCGCATATTTTGTTAGAAAAAAATGTTCCCCCAGGTAACATTTTTTACCTTAAGATCGGATTGGGCTAGAAACTTTTGAGTAGTTTTATTGGACAGTAAAAATGCATTTAAAGGTATTTGTTTCACGTCATTATAATAATTGGTTCAAAAGTTATCCCGGAAAAAAAATCTAGTCTTGTGATAACCCAAATGGTGTATATCACTGTTTAGAGTAGAATTTTTCCAGGGTTGAAGTTAAAACCGTTCGATTGGTGTTGATGATACTCTAAAAGTCTTGGTGTAAAATCAATTATAAAGCCTCTTAGCGATTGATTTTACACTATCAGAGTTGATTTAATAATATGCTTCAAGTTTGTATTATAAATCAAACTTTTAAACATCTGGCATGTTGATACGGCCAGGCCGATTATGCTGGTTAGGGAATTCGTCCTAATTTTTAATTTGCCTACGGTTCCATTGCTGAAAGCACATACTTGGCCAATTTGCTTCTTGTTCTTTTTTTTAAAACTCCGCAATCCGGAGTATAGAAAATATTTACTGTATAGACATCTGACAAGGCTGTGTCGTAAGTCCTCTCCTTTTTTCAATCTTTGTTGACGTTCTTGCTCAAGTACTCCTAGGTTGAGTTTGCGTAGGTCATGTCCGCATTATTGTCTTTACGTTTTGTGACGAAATTGTCTCTAGTTCTCTAGTTTTGTTGTACATTAACATTTTTATGTGATACCAGGGTCGGACTGGCTATAAGGGAGTTCGGGAGTTTTCCCAGTGGGCCGGTCTGGTTAAGGCCTGAAATGGGCCGGTCCCTTGGCCAACTCAAGGCTTGAGGGCCGGTCTGATGGAGAAACTCCCGGGCCGAAATTTCTTCCCAGTCCGACCCTGTGTGATACCAGTGCAATTCTACACTAAATCCTAATAAGTCTAAGGTAATGGCTTTAAAAAAAGAGGTAGATCCACTACGATGGAACGACGGTTTTGACATGGAAAAATTATGAAAGTAGTAGAAAAACACAAATACCTTGGGATGACTTTCTTTCAAACACCTTTCACCGGTCACATAAAATCTCTCCGTATATAGTCTCCACCAAATCGTGTATCAACACTCTTTGGCGCGATTATATTTTTAATCGTGAAGTTCCTTTAAATACTAATTATCATAATTTAATTCTGTTTCTCGCATGGTAATTTGTTGTCAAGTGTGGGGTTTGGAAACATACCAAGTGTTAAAAGTGTTCCGACGTTACATCTCCAACCTCTTTTCATTACCCCAAACTCCTAGTTATCTGTTGTATTTATAAATTTTAGTAGATGTCTACTTATAGGTTCATTACGAATTACCGCCTAGAAACCTCGTCTTGGCCTACATCATTCCCAGTATCTTCATGGCACAAGTAATTAGATCGCAGGTTCCCTGGCCCGCTAGTCTGTCGTAAACTCCCACTAATACATATAAGATAATCTTTAACTTCATCTGATAAAAGTGGCTTGGTGTGTTCAGTCGGCAGGCCCCGATTTAGGGTAAGATGCGCCCTGGGCAAAATTATTTTAGCCGCCCCTCTATTTGTGATTACTGAATAGTATTTTAGGGTTAACCAATGTGGGCTGATACCATATACTGTTGTAAAAATGACCAATTAGGTATTAACCTGAAATGGTGTGTACTGTTGATAAAAAATAATTTCAAGATAAAAAGAACTTTTTATATACTACGTTTTTAAATTTTCTGTTGAATCGTATGTAATGTTGATAATATAATTGTTATTGTTATATATAATATATAATGTTAGTGAAAAAAAAAAAAATAGTTCCGAATTTATTTACTTCACATAAATGACAACCATCTAAAGAGCTGATCTTAAACCTATAAAAGGACAAATCTTTGTACAACGGATCTCCCCAACACCAAATCTAAACCGTGCCATCGATATATTTGAAATAATATAAATAATATAATCGATAAATAATATAATCGATATTTCCTGTTTTGCTGTCATTCAATGTTTATCTATAACAAATTTGAGACCCTTCAAAATGAAGATTGCGTAAATATGGGATATGACAAAACAAATAAAATAACTTGCGGATTTTTTCCTAACTAACTTTCCGTAGAGCAAAATTTGCTGAAAACCAATTAAATTCTGCTGAAAGATGGCTTAAAGTATTAAAATAATGCATTGTCATCGTGTTCTGAGCTATGCTAAAAGTTCTAAATGTCTAGCTATTCGGGAAGTTAGTTGGAAATCGATTGCCAGATTTGTACCGGACAAACAAACAAACAAACAAGAAAGCAAGCTAATAAAAACGTAGTAATTAGTAGGCCTATATTTCTTTTTTAAATAATCTTTTTAAATAAAATTTTTTATAACTCGTTTTTAGTGCAAACTGCAAACATACATGAACAAAATTGTAAAGGTACCAGTTAGCATGACTACTTTTTAAAGTGTAAAATCAATTTGTTTTTATTAAATAAACACGTGGATTAAAATAGTCATAACTTTTATTACCAAAGAGATAATTCACGAAATAGATACTTAGATATGAACATGAAAAAAAATATGACTTTTGGATTTGTCCACAGTTCGTGTATGAAATAAAGATTAACATTTAAAAAAAAATAAGGAAAAATAAATTTTTTTATGAAATGAAATATAGTAAGTGAACAAATAGCCGGTTAATATAATCATTTTTTATACTTTTCTTGATAACTTTAAGTTAATATAACTACAACTACATAGACCTTTTTCTTGATTTCTTCTTAGCAAACTCGGTAACAACTTCGGAAAAATGTGTTGTTTACGCAAGTTAGTTGTGGCGTTCCCGGTTTTTGGTTTATTTTTTACTGTTCTTCTGGAAATAATAATAATAATAAAAAAAAAAATATATCCGAAAATTTTCCACCCCCCAGAAATTGCCGCCCTGGGCAATTGCCCAGTCTGCCCATTGGCAAATCGGGGCCTGTCAGTCGGTAAATCTTTAAAAACAAACCGAGATCGTTTTTGAAGATGATTGTTTTTCGAAAGCTGTATAGGGATCCGAATAACTTTTTACCACGTACAAAAAAGTTAACCGAAATTTAATTTCTCTATTCTTTCGTGATTTCGGTCTCGACTTAAGCTTAAACAGTCTTCATTTATTTATTATTTTATTTATTACATTTATTACAGTCAATAACCTTTATAACTATAGACATATTTTAATATAATACATAATTTGACACGTAAATCAGCTATCAAGCTGTGAACCCTGAGAGAAGGTAAAAATTAATTGCCTTAATACTAATAAATTATATAACATTTTTCCTATAAGAATACATTATAATAAAATAAACTTTAATCTTGTTAATTTTTCGTTAAAAGAATAAAAACTTGTGTACAAATGTTCCATAATCAGTCATCCACATGCATGGCTAATACATCTCATATATAATTTTAACCTGCATATACCTACTTATTTATTTAATTTTATTATTATAATTACTTAATATGATTAATATTTTTGTCTCATTAATTAATTGTTAAGCCATACTTGGGAATATACTGTTTCATTCTTTTCCACTCATTCTTGTGGTGGGCTACTCTTTGCCAAGTTGCTTCCTCGCAAGATTTTTTCATTTCTTCATGCCCTGCTGGTTGCGGTCTACCCCTTCCTCTCATTACTTCTCTTGGGTATCATGCTCTTCGTCCCCCTTTGATTATTACTTCTCGCCACGTGACCTGCCCATCTCCACTTTCTTGCTGTTACTGTCTGTCCGATGTCTTCTATTCCTGTTTGCTTTCTCACCCTTACGGTCTTCGTATTGTTTTTATGTAGAATTCAGACTTCTTCCCCTTAATGCTATTTCACAGCTTAAAAGGGACGTGCTTAAGTCAATGTTTCATTTCCAAATGTCCTGATTATATGCCAATTCTGGCAGATGGCTTATTTATACTTTGTACATCTATGTACAAGTAGGTACAGGGTGATATCCGGTTGCCAATACGTGTAATGACAAAATAATCATTTTTCGAAGAAAAGTCATTCTTCATTAAATCTCCTGCATTTTCTAAAATAAAGATTTATAGTGTTACCTACTTTTTGTTCAAAATGTACCGAGTACCCAAAACGTACAATTTTCTATAATCGTAAAAGAGGAAACCGGACCGAATTTTGACTATTTAAGAAAAATAGTAGGTACTCTACATTTTTGAGGTACTATTCCAAATTTCTTTTTCGAAGTAATACTATACTGCAATATTCGAAGTAATACTATAAAATCTTCATTTAAGAACAAGCAGGTGATTTTATCAAGAGTGACTTTTCTTCGAAAAATGATTTTTTTTTGTCATTACACGGTATTGGCAACCCATATACGGGGACACACTGTATATAAAATAAAAGTTTTGTCTATGTGTCTGTCGCCACCAGTCCGACTTTATAGGCGCAAAACTGGCTAAACAGAATCGATTATTTTATTTCGCAGATGCTAAAAAATAATTTTAAAAACCTAATAAATTGAATAATTTTATTTCATTTATTTTTTTTTCTCTTGTTATATGAAGGACGAAAGATGAAAGTTCTTAAGGAGTAGATTAAGAACATATTTTGGTAAGCTCCGTTGAGATTTAATTCAATCTTGATAAAAAAAAAATAGTTATTTTCTTACAGTTGACCGATAAAGTGGTTGTTATCGCACTCAAAATAGTACGCAAAACAGCAGATTCCTGCACTTACTACTTTGCCGCACTCGTTTTACTTTACCGCACTCCAGTGTTCCAACTTAAGAACATAAAGAGCTTAAATCTAAACAAAGATTAAATAATCCAAATTATAATAACAATGACAAATAATGATTTTTTAACTAACTACATGATTTAAACACTGTATATCAAATATAAAAATGTAAAGATAGACAATCTAAAAAAAAGAATCAAATGTGATGAGTAAGTGTTAAGATGAAAAATAATAACAGGGCTTGGTCAGCTCTGCTGAATCAGGCAAAAAAAAGGCAACACTGGCTCTAAACAGAACAGCTGGTTTAGTTGATATTGTAAAACCTTTTAACATGTTGATGAACACTCTATTATTTTATATTTTATTCACAGATTAAAAACTAACGTAGGAAAAATTTAATGTGCAACTCGAGCTTAAAGTGACTGCTGCACTCGAAAAACCTTTCCGCCCTCGTCTGTGGCTCGTGCGTAAATATTTCTCTCGAGTGCAGCACAGTGCCACTTTGCGCACTAGTTGCACAAGTAACTATTATCATGCCTAATAATTAAATAGACGATTTTTTCATTTATATAAATAGACTCCAAACTACGATTCGGAGAGTATTTTATTCTTAGTAATGGAATGAATGATGTATACTATATAGTCCTTATTCTATTCTGAGAAGGCTTTGGAAACAAAAATATTTAGGCATTTCATTTAAATGCTAGGCCAACATGATAATAGCTACTAATACCAAGCATGAGCCCCACAAACCTAGTGTTTAATAATCGTATCACTTATTATAAAAGTATGTATATAATATAAAATTAAAGTTCTGTCTGTACGTTTATCAGAATTGCAAAAATTTTGGATACTTCATGATTTCATACTTTCTGAAATATAAACCGAATACGGACTTAAATTTTAATCGTGTACGTATGTATGTGTGTCTGTCGCATCCAGTCCGACTTTATTGGCGCAAAACTGATGGCCTAGCAAAATCGATTATTTTTAATCAGAGATGTTAGCGAACATGTTGCGCATGTTGTAGGCTTGGTTTCATCGAAAAATATTGAGTAGAACCAAAGTAATTAACAATTTTATATAAATAACCAAATTTGCATAACAATGTCGGTTATTGATTTTAACATCAAAACAAAAATGACGCATAACCCCAACAGTTTTTAATCTTGAGGTTTGAAACTGGAAATAACAAAATACAAAAATCAGTACTTACTTTGTATAGTTGGACTACCCGGAAAATCAAAAATTCGTAAAAGGAAAAAAAAAATTAAAAACATTTTCCAATAGCGCTTAAATTTGCAACCATTGTTATGGTTGAATACTCGAATTTGAAAATTAATTAGGTAATATCTGTAATTTATATATTTTTGGATTATATAATAATTTATATTAAATTATTTAATATGTTGTAGGCTCCCGGAATAAAATTTATTAAGTTTTCTACAGTTTTGTTTTTGTTATTGTCTTTCTTAGATATATGTAAGGCCTCTAAGTAAAGTTTTAACCAATATAATAACAAGAACATACGGAACCTAAATTTGTGCGGGCGCATCTATGTAAAAAAAATCCATTTATTTATTTCTATTTTTCAACTAGCCTCCTAGCATGCTAGGAATTAGTGGCTTGGTTTCTATTATCATGAAGGCCAAGCGGTAAAATAAAACGCCTTAATAGTTTGGTTTTTTGAAAGTTGTTGTCCCGTATAATATACTATAATTTTTTGTGATGGGTCCTGAGGGGTGAATGGCTATATTTCATCCCATTAGGGACATCATCAGGCCTGTAGCAAGGTATTTCAACATTATTATCATTGACAATTCACAATAATTATGTTAGATAACATTTCTTTATCCACAATAACTATTTCTTAATCTTACTTTCTTTAAAATCTAACTTATTTAATATATATCCATAATTTCTTACTTTAATTTTTCTTTTAAAATAGTATAAAAAATAGATATAATTAACAAGAGAAAAGTACAATTACCTGTTATATGTGTTAAGTGGTGGAGTCAAAATAAATATTTTAAGTAAAACTTTTTTATAAATATAAAAATTTGTCATAATATTAATAAATTACCATCCACTACTAATTTGACATATAACATACTAAAATTTTAAAAATAACAAGACATTTAAAAAAAAAAAAATATGTTTGTTTTTCAAAAACTTTCTCAATAAAACTTGTTTAGGTAAAATAAGTTTTATAAAACACATCGGTAACAAACATATTTTTTTAATAACAAGAATAACAATTTTTAAAAACCATGTGCTAAGTGCTACATTCATTTTTTTGTGGTTACTGTTGGAGAAATAATTTAAATGTCCAGGTAAATTTATCTTAATTTTGCCTAAGAAGTATTGCTGGTTTTCTTATTTGTACAATATTTACCTAATCTATATAATATGAGATAGAGTTGACAATTGGCTTACATAACATTTAACGCTAACTAAATTACTATTTAAACTATAATATATTACATTCTGATTCAGATATAAAAAAAACATTGTTAATTGTTATAACGATAATTAACAATATTTAACAATACAAAACTTATAACCAGAGACGGGACGTTTATGACTTTTATTTTTCCATTTCATGACCTTTATTCTATGACTTTTATGACTTTTATTATCCTGTTTTATGACCTCTATTTTAGAAAATCGGTTGTTTTATGACGTTTTAGCAAAAAGTATGACGTTTATTTTCACTGTGAAAATTTAGCTTTTTTTAGCGAAAATTTAGCGTTATTTTGGAGGGTGACAGTTCAAAAGAAAGATTTCAATATTTCATAAATACAGAATTATATTTACAATATATAATAAATAATAATAATTAGCAGATTGCTTCAACGTTGTAAAAAATAATCATATGTTTTTCTATATTATCCAGCGATAAATTGGCTCTTTTGTCCGTCAGTAGAATTTTAAACTTGGAAAAAGACCATTCGACGTCGGCAGATGAGCTGGGAGCAAATTTCATGCATGACACTTCATTTGCTTTTCGCCTTTCAGGCAATTTCCGAACTTCTTTGCCCTTTCGGCAGTCGGGCAGCTATGGCCTGGGTGTGTTCCCACACATGATTCAAATTTTGATGTTTTTTTAAGAAAATGGCATGAAAAATTAAATACTTTCCACACGTGTTATGTATTTTTGTAATCTACTCCTTAATACCTTTCATTATATACCTCACTCAAAATTTAAAAAAAAATAAAAATTCCCCCGTGACAGGAATTAGCCGCCATCTTGGATTGCCAGTAATTCATATTGAATTGCTATTCTTATATTTTATTGCTATTCTTATGGCGCAGCAGAAAGCACATTTAGCTTTTTTTCATATTTTTAGAAACAGCGGAAATATAATTTTAAGGGGGGGGGGGGGGGGACACGCAAAATTTTGATGTTTTTGACAAAATGGCGTTGAAAATCAAACGCTCTCCACAAGTGTTGTATAGTTTTGTATCTACTCTTCAATACCTCTCATTTGATACCCCACTCAAAATTTAAAAAAAAAAAAAAAAAAAATCGCGTGACGTAAGTTATCCGCCATTTTGAATTTGAACAGCTGATTTTTTTTTGAGTTCGCAATATTTTTCCAGTGTGTGCGTCAAAACGATCTTTAATATTGGAATGTTTCATGTTTCTATCTCTTTTGATTCAAAAGTTATTGGAACTGTACCGACTGACAGATAGACAGACACATAAACGAAACTATAAGGGTTTCCTTTTATGGTATTACCAACGAAACCCAAGTAAAAGAACAAGTAAAAAAAAAAAAAAAAAAAAAAATAAGTTACACGAGTAAGAAATCAAATGAGCAATTAAACATTCTAATCCGTTACCATGAATATATACAAAATCTTAAGTTCTGGAACAGCTAATCAGGAAACTGCCCAACCCAATGGGTTTACTATTGGCTGATTGGAGAATCTATTTTGACCTTCCTGGATTCAAATTTTAAGATTTGTTCCAAGAAGGAGCCGATCAGGAGCCCTAGTTTGGAATTAGGGATGACTCTCGGTGCCTCTCTAGTTGCAGGTATGCATAAGCGCATTAGTTAAGTCCGAAAGTGATCAGGGAATTAAGAGCCTAGACCTTTCTTTCACTAAGCTGGTGTAAGGGTTTTTTGTTTGAACTGCACTTTTACCTGGAACCGGACCACGAATGTTCAACATAAAAATTTGCTTTAAAAAAAAACAAAACTTTTTGCTAAACATTTGACAAAAAAGGCCATTCTATGACGTTTATCCCAAGAAAACCCCATTTTATGACGTTTATTCGAAATATGGCTATTTTATGACAAAATCATATGACTATGACGTTTATGACTTTTTCCCGTCTCTGCTTATAACAATTGAATAACCATGACTAGACAAAGGAAAACCGACTTTTAACACATCAAAGCTATACTATTTTTAATTAAACTCTTTAATAACTTTTAATAAAAAATGTTTTTTATTGAAAACTCCTGAATAAAACTTATTTTATCTAAACAAGTTTTCCAATTTTTTTAAGTTTTAGGTAGTATTCATACAACGGAAAGATAAAATTTTACTTTTTAGTTGGTAAGAGCGCCTGTAACGGATATATAGAAGGCCCGTGGTTCTAGTCCCGGTGCGGGGGACTATTTTTCTCTGTATGTCTCCCTTAGTTGATGATAATTATAATTTGATTTAAAGTAAAATTTGATCTTTCCGTAGAATGAATACTACCTAAAACTTAAAAATTTGAATTTCTAATTGATTGTACTAGGTACAGGTACTAATTGAGTACTTTATAATTATAAGCGTTAATTCTCGGTCTAGTTCTATTGCCGTGAATATTTGGCTTGCTAGACTTGTAGAAAAAATTGATAGCTTGGATTCGGGGAATTTGTATCGGTAACGACAGAGAAAAATCATTCTCCCGTATCAGTTGGATATATAGGAGGCCCGTGGTTCAAGTCCGGGTGTGGTGGTCGATTTTTCTCTATATGTCTCCCGTAGTTAATGATAATTATAATTTGATTTAAAACAAATTTTATTGAGGAGTTTTTGATAACAAACATATTTTTTTTAAAAAAAATGTCTTGATATTTTTAAAATTTTAGTATGTTATATGTCAAATTAGTAGTGGATGGTGATTTATTAATATTATGACACATTTTTATATTTATAAAAAAGTTTTAGTTAAAATGTTTATTTTGACTCCACCACTTAACACATATAAGAGGTAATTGTACTTTTCTCTTGTTAATTATATATATTGTTTATACTATTTTAAAAAATATTAAAATAAGGAAATATGGATCTATATTAAATAAGTTAGATTTTAACGAAAGTATGATTAAGAAATAGTTATTGTGGATAAAGAAATGTTATCTAACATAATTGTGAAATATAGCCATTTTTAAGAAATGAAGTAATGTTTAATTCACCCCCCAGGACCCATCACAAAAAGTTAATAATATACCATTTATAGGGTCCACAACTTTCAAAAAACCAAACTATTAAGGCGTTTTATTTTACCGCTTGGCCTTCATGATAATAGAAACCAAGCCACTAATTCCTAGCATGCTAGGAGGCTAGTTGAAAAATAGAAATAAATAAATAAATGGATTTTTTTTACTTGGATGCGCCCGCACAAATTTAGGTTCCGTATGTTCTTGTTATTATATTTGTTAAAACTTTACTTAGAGGCCTTAAATATATCTAAGAAAGACAATAACAAAAAAAAAACTGTAGAAAACTTAATAAATTTTATTCCGGGAGCCTACAACATATTAAATAATTTAATATAAATTATTATATAATCCAAAAATATATAAGCCATATATATAAAATATACACCAAATATAAACCGTGCCATTGATATATTTGAAAATATATAATCGATATATTTATTGTTTTGCTGTCATTCAATGTTTATCTCTATTAATAAATAATTTCAAGATAAAAAAAAACCTTTTTATATACAACGTTTTTAAATTTTCTGTTGAATCGTATGTAATGTTGATAATATAATTGTTATTGTTATATAATATATAATGTTAGTGAAAAAAAAAATAGTTCCAAATTTATTTACTTCACATAAATGACAACCATCTAGAGAGCTGATCTTAAACCTATAAAAGGACAAATCTTTGTACAACGGATCTCCCCAACACCAAATCTAAACCGTGCCATCGATATATTTGAAATAATATAAATAATGTAATCGATATATTTCCTATTTTACGATTTTGGTAATATTCATACTACGGAAAAATTAAATTTTAATTTAAATCAAATTATAATTATTATTATCTACGGGAAACAGACAGAGAAAAATACACTCCATCGTGTTCTGAGCTAAGCTAAAAGTTTCAAATGTCTAGCTATTCGGGAAGTTAGTTAGAAATCGATTGCCCGATTTGTACCGGACAAACAAACAAGAAAGCAAGCTAATAAAAACGCAGTAAAAAGAAATTTAATAAACTTCCTGTATGTAAGTTCGTATTTCTCTTTTGATTAAGATGCATTAATTCATTAGTTGTGCCGAATTAATTATTTCGGGAGGCGTATTATTCTTCTCATTTTCGTCCTAATGACAGAAATTACGCATTGTTATTCACTAAAAACTCGATATAAACAGTTACTTTAATTAAACAAAGAGAAAATTAATTTTGTTAAATGTAAAAAAAACTCGCTAATCGCGCGTTAAGTTGAAGAATTCTTCTTTTTTACCGCACTAGAGCGGAAAAAAGAGGAATTTGGAAACGCCGTATGCGCAATGAATACGAGTACATAAAGAATCACTTTCTACGCATCTAAACAGAGATACAATGTTTATACTTCGGATCAATCGTAGATAAGATTTTTTTAGCATGAACAGGATGCAACAGCAACCTTCTAGTCAGGTAGGTATAAAAAGAAATTAAATTATGTAATATGTTTCAAAATAGAACAAATTTACTGAAGTTATTGAAAATAAATGGGTTTTCTGCTTGAAAATTACCCAAAGAGAGGTCGAAATATTGCAAAAGGGAGCTTTTTATTTATTTTTTTTTTCCTATAGACCCCTACAATCAATAATATGTATTATATATAAAAATCAATATGGTAAATAATTTACTTGTGTGGCTTTTGAGTCCAAAGAAGATTTAATAAGAAGATATTACTAAGCACATGTAAGACTTGATGTGGATCATGAAATACAAAATCCCTCTGCCTTTGTGTCAATATTAAAATTTTAATCTCCGTTTTATTTGTATTTGTGGAATTAAGGAAAAAAATAGCATTAAAAGACGATCTCAAAATATTCGTTTTTGATTCAATGAAATACAACTTTTTATATGTTTATTCAAATCGGAATAAATATCTACGAGCTAAATTACACTTGATATCGATTGACCGACAATTTGCATTAAATCTGGCGCGTCGTAATAGGTATATAGGCGTCGTAGGTAGTAGGTATATTCGTGTGAATTTTAGATAGGAATATTAGACGGCTATGTGCCGTGAGTTCTCGGTCCATTACAAGTTATTACAAGTGAATTCGATATAGATTATAATATATAAATATATGAGGTGTTTAGGGTAATTAAGGTCACGTTAACTGCTCATTTTGCGCAATATTGCGCCTCCTCTTGAGGGATCTTCAGACCTTAAAAATCTATATCCTGCTCCTTGAAAACCGATATTATTATTTTATAATGAAAAATGTTTTTGCACTGTTACAGATTGTTACGACATTTATTACTCAATATGACATCGTTATTAGGAGAGGATCTCACCAATCCTATTTTATCTCCCATGTAGTGAAAAGTTTTCTTTTGCGCAGATTAATGTAATAAAAAAAACTCCCCTCATGACACTCTTTTTATAAAACATCATTAATGTTGAGATGTGCAATTTGTGTAATAATAGTTGAAACCGATGTGCTCGATTATAATAGTAATAGAAATATATATTTTGTTATGCCCAAGGAAGAAGATTTTAAGAATATTAGAAGTTACGTTATAAAAAATAAAAATATCGGAGACATCGGTCAATATTTTGTGGTTATCAAAGGTAATGACGATCAATTGAGGGATAAAACACAGAACAATCTAAAATAATATAATATAATTATCTAACTACTATATAAATACAAATAACTATCAGACGATCTTTCCAGTCTTTCGACTATTTCCGACGGAGACTGAGATATTCGACAGAAGTGTGAAAAGATCTTCTGATTTATTATGACTGGAGAGGTTGGTAGAAGTTAACACGACAATATTGTTACCACAATTTTATAATCTATATATATAAAATCCAAATACCACTCACTCACTCAATGACACATCACGACATCTCTGAAACCACTGGACCTATGACCATGAAATTTTGTAGGTGTGTTCCTCTTATCTCCTAGGTGCTCGCTAAGACATTTTTTTAAAATCCGCCATCTTGATTCAAGATGGCGGCCATTAATATAAAAAATTCGACAAGACGATATCTCCATAAGTAGTGGAACCAATTGCACTAGAATCTTGAAATTTAGAAGTTAGCTTCCTTTTTTAAAAGTAGAAACTTTTGATAAATGGTTTACCAATCGGGCGTTTTGATTCAAGATGGCCCATATTCAAGGCGGCCATATATATATAAATATGTGTATGTTCTTTATACAAATCTACAGTTTTAGTCCGATCTCGATGAAAATTTTCATACTTAACCTTCAAAGCAAGGGGAGAATCACTGTCTACATGAATTTTTAAAATTAAAATATTGGTACTCAGGGGTACGGGGTACAAGTAATGAATACGGGGTCAAGTAATTAATACCCTTTATGATGCATATCGTTGAAAAGCTCTTTAAGAGTATAGTAATTGTTGTTATGTACAGTTTTATCATATTTTCACTTAGAAGAGGGGGTAACATTGAAAAATATAGCTATATCTTATAAAAAAAAGAAGAGCATCCGTATGAGGGTATATATTTTTTATACAAATTTACAGTTTTATCCCAATTTGATGATTTGATGATACGGGATCAAAGTAATGATTACCCTTCATGAAGCTATTTTGTTGAAAAGCTCTTTAAGAGTACAGTAATTGTTGTTATGTACAGTTTTGTAATATTTTCATTTAGGAGGGGGGTAAATTTAGGATATTTGCAAATTATCTTATCAAAAAGAAGGGGGTATAGAAATAAGTGGGAGGGAGAGAATCTAGATATTCTTAGAGTAAAATAATTTAAATGTTTCTCAACGGTAGTTTATAAACGTATCAAATTAAAATAACACGCCGTAGCGAAGCACGGGTATCCAGCTAGTATTGTATAAAATTGTTGTGACAATATTGTTGTATTACTTTCTACCAACCTCACTAGCCATTTTATTAGGTTGTGGTCCCCTGTTACTATGTATGCTGATAAGTGTTTGATTAAAACGGGGTAAGAAAGGTGTAGATGATTACTTTATAAAATTGGCTATAGTTTGTCCCGAGTGAGACATCTTCAGGCCTGAAATCAGCGGTAAATCTTTTTAAAACTAATCAATTATAACAAAAAACCATTTACAATTCTAAGTGCATGTAGGATTACTTAGATTGGCCCACTTATATCTCTAATTTTACAACTTTATCCTATATGTTTAAGAACATTTAAAGAACTTAATTAAAATCAGTTTTTATTTTTCATAATAAGTAATCTTAGCAATATATACCTGATATATGCTGAAGTAGTGTTCCAATAGGTAGTAAAATTAAGGTTTAAATCATTTTTGAAAACAAGAATTTGTCTGAAAATAAACTTATAAGCCACATCAATAAAACATATATCTATAGTATCACCGTAATTAAAACATTAAACATAAATTATTTTTTTTAAAACATAGAATTAAATTCGACAAAAAAAACTTGTTATATAAATTATTTTGATAAGGTAACTGCTATTTTTTTAAAATAAAAATAATTTATACCTTATTTAAAAAAATCCAGAATCATTGAACAATAATTATTTGTGTTGTATTGATGGTTCACTGATTGATTGGAATGTGTTAGTTATACTAATTATTTATATTTATGAATACTGTAACCTATATATATATATATATATATATATATATATATATATATATATATATATATATATATATATATATATATATATATATATATATATATATATATATATATATATATTACAACATTTATAATACGTATATATTCACTATAAATTTTATTATTAATTAACGAAATTACTTAACCACTTTAATAGAGTTGAAATGTTATTCACAAGAAAAAACAAACAAAAAAAAAAAAAAAAAAACAGTGGGTTAAATTAAATTAACAATGAATTGAGTTACCAAAATGTATTTACAAAACGTTTAGGTATTAATTTAACTAAGTAAGGTAAATTTAAAATTAAAGATAACACCAAAGTGTATTAAAGTGTATTAAGTATATTTAATATAATCCAAATAAATTAAAGTTAAATAACAAAGAAAGTTCTTTAGTTATGTTTGATGATAAAAATAAGTTAGAATTAAATTTAATTAAAAATTATGAAATATTAAAATCATTACATATAGTATTTATATAAAAAAAAATGGTTGTATTTAAGTTAAAAATGTGAAGTAACGAAATTAAGTTACTGATTGTTTTCGAATACTCCTGAATAAAATTTATTAATGTCTTTAGTATCTGCTTTAAAGTTCGTAGTGTCGGGATAGAAAGAAATTAAAGCTGCTTCTAATAATTTTCTATTTAATGTATTGTTTTATTTTTCTAAGATAGTTGTTTGTGCAAAATTTATTTTGTGTTTTAGTTGCTCAGCGTGACAAGCTAGGGCAGTTTTTTTCACCTTGATGTTGTTGAAGTCTGTTATTAAGGGTTTGTCCTGATTCTCCTGTGTACACTTCCTCACAATCTCTAGTCATAATTATGCAGTGGTACCACAAAATCTCAGTCAAAACAACTAATTACCTCTGATTTGTATTCTTGTACCTATCTATATTTTGGTATAACATTGTATAACTTATTGTAGAAGAAAATATGGTAATCGTCGATCTTCTCCTATTCTATTCTATCGGCGGCCACTCTCTGCCTTGTTCACCTCTGCAAACCTTCTCTTCTTTTCGTCACTTCTTTGTGGACGCCTCCCTTTTTTTAAAAAGAACAAGAAGGAAAGGGCGTTAAAAAGAACAACCCGATAATTATTTTCATCTGTCTATCACCTGCTCTTATAACGTGTCCTTTTCAGTTCCATGACAAGCTTGTTATCAGCTCTTGTTGCCTTTCCATGTGATTCCTATACGATTATTTCCACCCTCCTCTGCGAGAAACTAGACTTTCCGACTGTTGTTTAAGTCAACGTTTCCACTCCGCATGTCACAACAAGGCTGTTTCAATATTCCGTCGTCGTTCGATGTGCGACAGAGTCGTTTGAACTCAAGTCGATCTTTAGGCGAGCATATACAGGTATTTTCTTATATACGTTGCACGAATTAAGGGAATGTATTGCAACAGCGCAAAAATGTAATTTGTAGAATTCGATCTAGATCTTGGGTAGGTATCTAAGATCCTAATCTAAGTTTTCTTAAGAAAGGTATAACTTCAAGACTACGTGTACAGAATGGAATACTTTTGTGATGCAAAATGCAACTAGGCACATATTTATTTATTTCTTCTTGGTGAATTATTTTTATTCGTAAATGTCTAAACTAATGATAACTTTGTTTTACAATACTTTCTGATACCCAGTAAGAAGAAGAATGCGTGACCTGTTTGTCAAATGTTTGCACATTAAAACAAATAATATTTTTTTGTTTTACTTTCTATAAGACTTAGATTAGGTAACCCTTCATGGCACGGCTATAGTGGACTAACAATGAGCTACGGGCGGCATACTTTATGCGCCAATGCATTTTTCAAACCATAAATAGATCAAATCCAGATTATCTAGATTGCGTTTTGGGGAAAATGAACTAAAAAGTCAATTAATGTATTACATATTTATTTCTCAATGACAACTTTAATACTTTACCTACTATAAAAAATCAGTAATTACTCCTTCGGCGTTCTGACTTATCGGGCTTTAAACCTTAATTAATTATTATTTGTTGTCAATGTCCTTAGATAACTCCTCACAACCATCATCCTAATCCGAAAACTCATGCAAAACCGAAAAATATTGGTCGGAAGGCGTAATTTCTCTATACCAGACATGGTGGCACGGCGTATACAGTGCACCAAGACAAATAAACACGGCAAATCAATGCAGAACGAAGCAATAACCAATCAGACTGTTTCATCTGTTTTAGGGGTCTCTAGTGGTAGGGTAAAGTGAGGGTTTATTATTCTCGCATCTTGAATCTGTGATTTAAAGAACATTTTTTTCCCGTGGCGCACTTAATGCTTCAGCCCGAGTCTCTAAGGGTTTTAATGAGATGTTAATGTCACCAAGAGGTGGTTCCGTCTCCTTGCCCAACTCAAACAGTCTGACCGCTAGATTTGTATCAGCATACCCAACGCTCAAGCCATCTCATCACTAGTTAAAATGTGGCGAACATTTATTTGTATTAAAGTGTCGCAAGTAAACTTGTAATAAAAGAAATTAAGGTAAGGGAGAGTTAAGAACATGGTGTAAACAAGCTTATCTAAGAGAAGCCACTAGGCGAGGCTGAGGTAAATGGATTTAAGACCGAGAGTAATTGTGATGTAGGAGGAGGGAAAGCGGCTGGTCTCGTTACCAGATGTCTCAATGACAGCCCACTCTCCATTCCTGTACAGTAGAATGTATTACGCTTAAATCGCGTCATTAGTCTTTTATATTTGGGAGGGAGAAGCAAGGCAATGCAAATAACTTGGCACAAGAGTTTTACGGAGCAGAGGGGAGGCATTATAGGGAAACGGCTTTGGAATCGAGAAATCTGCTCATACACGACAGAAAAACCCCTTTTTGAAGCAGAAAGGTTTTGAAAACCAGTGTAAAGCTGGCTAAATAAGGTTTGATTGCGAGGCGATGTCTGTGTGGCGCCTCGAATCTCGTCCTTATACACGTCATTAGGACCCTACCTCCGCTAATCGGATCCAGCCCTAACTTGAAACGCTTAATATGAAAATCTCTTTTCTTATTGAGAAATATAATTTTTTCCGTCCTTGAAATGATTAGGGCTTTTTATATGTTAATATAAATCTTTTTATCCTTTGCTAATGGCCTGAAATTTAATATATACACATCTGCATATATATATATATATATATATATATATATATATATATATATATATATATATATATATATATATATATATATATATATATATATATATACATGTATAGATTTACACCATCATTCCACATTATATACCTAATATGTATAAGTCTGTTATCAGATAATTTTATTGACAGTGGAAGAGTATAATGAGTACTTAGCGATATAATGTTACGTTTTCTGTTGGTGTTTGTGTATGATTTAAGTGTGTACATTTGTGAAAACTCTCAGTAAATCCTTCAGCTATCCGCGACGGTCTTGATGTGCGAGTAAAAATGTCGGTCGATCATGTTTTCAAATTAAAATTTCGTTCCGTATAAAAACATCTTTTTAAAAAGGAAGAATTGAAATGTCGGGTGGGGAATGTAAATGAGCATAAATAAGCGTAAGCGATGGAAGTGATAATAGTGTAAAAGCGGCGTGATTTCAAGCGGTATGCGGGGAAGGTAGGCTTCAGGGCTTTTGTCGCCAAGTTTAGGTAAATAAGCGCCTAATTGGTTATTTTGCGGGCCATTGTTTGAAAAGGGTGTGAAAAGGGAACGTTACGGTCGGCCATTTTATCATGCAAATGGCGGAGCCTGGTGCCGTACCCTGCTATCGCTGCTGTTCGACTAGCATTCAGCAGCTCGCCGTGCCATCTGGCCTGGACTTTCTCCGCACCCTTAACGTCAATTAATCTGACCCTTACCTCGAGATATCGGATGCTTTTTTTTTAGGGTTGAGTCACAGGTCGCAGTAGTCGACTCGTTCCTGATTTATTAAACTAGTCTATTTTACCCCTTATTTTCTTATTAAAATAACCTTTTTGTGGCACCATTCTTTGTAATTTTTGTTTATCAATTTCTCTTATTTGAAATTGGCCTTTTTAGGGTTTCTTTTCTTTTGTAAAATTATATATTAAATATAGTAAATAAAATAGTAAATCTTCCTCTCTTTTTTGAACTGCTATATTTCGCTATCACATTATGGCTTCTTTGTGGCTTGTAAATTCCCTGTCACATTAGTCTTCTCTTTTTTTAAATAAATTTTTTTGTATAAGATGTAATAGTATATTACCCGTCTATCTAATACAATTTTATTTAAAAAAAAGAAGACTAATGTGACTGGGAATTTACAAGCCACAAAGAAGCCATAATGTGATAGCGAAATATAGCAGTTCAAAAAAGAGAGGAAGTTTTACTGTTTTATTTATTATATAATTTTATAAAAGGAAAGAAACCCTAAGCAGGCCATTTTCAAAAAAAAAGAAAAAGAAATTAATCTACAAAAATAGTCTATTTTTTATTTGTATCTTTTTGTTATAATAATTTGGCATAACCGGCAAGTAAAGAAGAATCCGTGGGTGCCTATAAGCGTCCCAAAGGTACCGATTATAATGTTACTTTCATTTCTCTAATTCTATTAATGCACTTATTGTCACTTGCGGCTTGTAATTTATTTGGGGTAATTTAATTACTTAAATTATTTAAGCTGTACAAACTTAATACTACCATACTAAGTGGGTGTTTCACCATGAGATTGTGTCAAACAATCTTCATCTTGTGACAACCACAAAAGTCAGTGTTTTGTCATCAATAGTTATTGTAAGGTTCACACATACAAACCTCAGTAGTTAGTATTATCATTCAATTAATAGTTGTAAATCACACTCAAAAAAATATACGGGATGTTCAACAAGTTCCACAGCGTTTAATTAGCTCAGTAGGATCAAGTTTTACAGTAAAAAATGTTAGGAATAAATTCTTTAGAAGTTGGGTAAATTAAGGAAATAAAAGCCTAATTTTTACAAAATTTCGAACATTCTCAAGCTGACTGTCTTGATGATTACATCATAAAAATTCTTGTTTGAACGTTAAAACAATTGTTGTATGAATCGTTGTGATTCTTTTCATTTACCTGAATACAGGTGGTGTTTATTGCACTATTAGTTTTAAATTAGTATTACTCATAAATAAATGATCGAAAGACCTCATTTCTAATTATTATAACTTCCAATCTTTTACCATTTGAGCTTAACCACTACAACTTTATAATTACAACGTTATAAATAAATATTTAAGGGTTTAAAAAAATCTATTTGATAGTATGAAGAGGTACTTACCGTCGTCACATGCTTGATCTGAGGATGACTGGACCGGTTTCGGCTATACGCCATCATCAGCAGAGGAATATAGATTTCCTAGAGTTGAAAATGAACTCGTACATGAGAGAGTGAAGTAAGGAAGCAAGAAGTAGAAAAATATATAGGGAATTTGTAATTCTTACTTCTTTGGGAATTACTACTTCTTATAAAATACAAATAATAACGGATAAAATCACAAGTGAAGTTTCGATAGGTAGGGGAGACCGGAGCCGGTTGTTGTTACATGGGGTAGGTTGATACAAGCTGAATTTAAGGTGAACTGAGGTAGAGAGGTCTACATTGCATGTCTCAGTCTATCAAGGACAAGAAACCTTAGTTCTTTCTTTATCAGCTTGAGGACATGTCCCTTCATTCTACAGATATGTACTAATTTATGTTTTATACCCCTAAAAGTAAAATAATTCGGTGCTATAAAATTTGTTCTGCAGTCTTCATTTGTTTTATTGTAGCTTTAGTAAATAGTAGATTGAAAACAATGTTCATTGAGCTTATTTATCACAATTTATTAGATATTTTAAACTTATATGGGTAGAAACTTTACTCGATTGCGTCCAAAATGGCAGCACGGGGCTGGTTGTTACAGGGTAAGTTGTTACACTGTAACAACCTGCCCCATTACTTCTTATCTGCAATAACCAACCCTAGGAATGTAAATTATTATTAAATAACTGTTTAAACCAAGATTTTTTTCAACTTTTGCTTGTGATGAACAAATACTATCAGAAAAAAAGATCATTTTTTATCGCCAAACAGGTATCATTTTCTTATTTATAGAGTAGTATTTCGCCATCTTCTTATTTATGAGTAGTATAAAATTAATTACAAGTAAATTAAAGCAAACTGTTTAAAATTCACTTATAAGCTAAACTGTTTTCTTTTTTAATTTTATTTTTAGGAATTAGCCTCAAGTTGCTTTCGAGCAGATCGAAGTTCAGCGGTTAAATATGATTAACTTTTAAAAATATATATATTTTTTTTCTATTTAAATGGTTTTGACAAATTTTAAGAGTCATTATTTATCTATTTTTACTTACATTTAATTATTCTTTTGTGTCCTTACCTATTTTTCCTATTAAGTACCTTGATATCAAACAGATTGTTGAACTTGATGATGTTGTTTAATTTTTCTAACCCAAGCAACCTAATGTAATCAAAGTTCTTAAAATCATATTACTTGAATCTAAAATGTATAAAAAGGTGTTCGAATGAGGTTCTTGATAAATTCAAGACATTTGGAGCGTCAATAAATAATTTCTAACAACTCTCAACACGCAAGTTCCTTTACCAAAATAACTGTAACAACTTGCCCCATTACCTGTAACAACCCACCCCCATAGTGGGGTAGGTTGTTACAATTTAGGTTATCTCAGATTATAAGTCCCTGCGACAAGAGACGTGAATATTAAGAGCCTATAAAAAAATAATTGAGGTAGCCACGAGAAGAACCAATTTTAAATTACTTTCATAAAACTTATGGCATGGCCAAATAAAAATAAACAATAAAAAGTGTAACAACCAGCCCCGGTCTCCCCTACGTTTATTTTAGAGAAAAAGGTTGATTTGGTACATGATGTTTATTAGTCGATAAGACTTTATAATGGATTAAACGAGAAGTTCTGCATTATGTAAAACTGGATTTTCTCATATCTCTCCCATACCTCGATATAATAATTTAACTGCGGAGTTTATAAACTGTGTGTGTGTGTGTGTACCCTAGTGTACGGTACCTAAGTTTACATAAGTCGAGTAAGTTTACTGTAACTTGTATAGGCTATTTTGGTAGATACGAGAAGGAAACTGGGATTGGTAATTTTCAGTGTTAGTGTTGTATTACGATTGAGATGGTTGGGTTTCAGATGAATGCAAAGACGAAGGTGTCGGCAGTTCAGGAGGTGTCAAAGAAGAAACAAGTGAAGAAGAGAACAAGCCGAGAAAGGTGAGACGGAGTAGGACTACGTTCACCACCTTCCAACTTCACCAGCTCGAAAGAGCATTCGACAAGACCCAGTACCCAGACGTTTTCACCAGAGAGGAGCTTGCCATGAGACTAGACCTTTCTGAAGCCAGGGTCCAGGTCAGTATTCTTCTTAATAAATTATTTAAAATTATTCGTCGTTAAAATAATAATAAAAAAATACGTGTGGTGTCGCAGGACACCCGGTAGGAACGAAGTTCCTTACATTTTTCATTAAATATAAATTATTAAATTACACTGCTAAGTACGTATACATTGCTAACTACTTATACATGGTGGAGTAAGAAAAGAGGCAACATTAAAAGTAAGTAACTGTTTGTACCTAGCAGAGTTAAGGAAAAAATTAAAGAAAAGCATTATTGTATCATTAAAGCAAGCGTCTTACAATATATATATATATATATATATATATATATATATATATATATATATATATATATATATATATATATATATATATAATTCAAACAATTTAAACTACGGGAGACAGAAAGGAGGAGGGGGGAAGGAGGAGGGGGGGGGGGAGGATATATATATATATATATATATATATATATATATATTGAATATAAGAAAAAAGTTGATTATGATGAGTTTATTATAGTTAAAGAGTATGTTTGTTAAAGGATGTTGGATGGAAATAGGACTGTTTTCTACCTACCCGGCCTACTAATTTAAAATATTATAAAATATATCTCTTCCCTACTCTAAAGCTTCTGCTTGTATCAGGTTGAAATTTTACATGCTTGTTTCAATTGTACTTTAAACAATGTGTAAGAAGTTTTATTAAAATCATTATACGTTAGAACGGAAGATATCGGTAAAAACGTTGTTTTCTTTATTTTAAACGTTTAGGTCCACTTTAATAAATTTACCCGTCGTTTCATAACAGTGTCAGTATTCGTTTTACTAAAAAAGTTGTTTGTCTCATTAAATAGACGAAGTTGGATTTTTTTTTCTTGGATTAAGTACGCTGTATTATAATAATATACCTAATATATTGAAATAAGCGTCAGCACAGATCAATTTTACTTTTAACAAGACCGTGAATATGTTTTCTTATATTTACAAAACCAAGTGACATTTTGACATATAACAATAATAAACAAAACAAGTCAAGTAACAGGCTTCCTTAATAACACTTTTTCCCGTCTTAATATTTTTTAAGCTAACGTTTACGTGAGCGTTGCGCGTGAACGCTTGGGCGGATAACGTTGTCCAACGAACTTAGCCTGGGCATTGGTAAAATGAACATGTGTACCAAATTTCAACTAACTCGGTGATCTTTTACTCAAGTAATTTTTATCGGTAGATTTCGTGACGGATTTTGCGTGACGGTGATTTTGTGACGGTTATTTTGTGACGGTGATTTTGGTCGTTTTTTTCAGATTTCTCCCGGGCTCCAGAACGTGCCATAAGGAACTTCGTTCCAAAAATCGTTTTGAAAATGTTATTGGGTACAATGATAATGGTGTAATCTTAAGGATTTAATCAATGCGAAGGCTGGGATATTACGATAGACCAGTTTTAGGAATGCCGGATTAGCAAGGCCAAGTAAAGATATGTATCGTATTGCCGACTTGCTAAGAAGCTACGATATATGTTGACAACAACAATAACCATTATATATTTCCTGCCTACCTAGTGCTATAAATATTTCTTATATATCACTCGAGCGTCAAGAATCCATTGCATCTCATATTTTATTTTTTAATATATTTAATAATATACAGTGAAACTTGAAAACTCTATGGGGAATTGTGCCATCTGTTCAGAAGTGTCCTCTTTTGAAAAAACACAAAACCCGTTCAAATTGCACACTAATAGGAAAGATGAAAAGATAATCGGATTCGTCAAACAACAAAATATTTAACCCCCATGAATAAGTTAAATTTTAATTTATTACTAGCCATCGCGTGGCTCTATCATTGAAGCGAGCGTATAGTAATAAATATGAATTAAATATTGAAAAAATAGATAATCATGAATCATGGTGAGTTGATGGATAATGGGTATAGTAGTAGTGCAGCGGCTAGTAGTAAGGGAACCACCCCGCAATCTTACTATTCCTCTAACCACACATCTCCTTTTCAATTATTATAAAATGTATCTCTTTGTTACAAAAAAACTACTGCATGTATCAAAGTGAAATTTTGCATGCCTGTTTCAATTGTGCATTAGATGGTGTATATAAAGTTTTATTAAAATCGTTACGTTAGAACGTAAAATATCGGTAAAAAGGTTGTTTTCTCTTTTATAAACGTTTAGGTCCGCTTTAATAGTTTTAGCGATCTTTATTAATTCATAGCGGTGCGGTGTCGTTGTAGGTTTTACTAAAAAATGTTATTTGAAAAAAATGTTCGTCTCATCGAATAGAGAATAGATGATGATAGAATCTTTTCCCGTCCTGAAATTCCAATTTAATTTTTGAACCTCTCGTTTACGCGGGCGTTGCGCGCGAACGCTTAGACGGATCACGCTGTCCAACGAACTTAGCTTGAGTATTAGTAAGAGGATCATGTATACCAAATTTCAAATAAATCGGTAAACTTTTACTCAAGTTATCGTCACACGCGAAAACGTTACTGACAGGCAGACAGACAAGATGCATAGTTTGTTGAATGTAAGAAGCTCGCTTCAATTACTTTTTTTATAATATATTGTCAACTTACCTTTATCCCGTGCTCCCCGTGTAGGTCATACTAGGATCAGTGGCTATGTTTCCTATTGTCATTAAGCCTAAGCGATTAAACGCCTTAGCTTCGTTGCAAAAGCCTCCATTGAATAGAATCACAACTATAATACATCAGTCATTCCATTACTAACAATAAAATACCCTCCAAATCACACTTCGGAGCCTATTTATTACATATTCCTCTATTTTATTATTAGCCACGATAAATAACGAGATCGAATTTAAACTAAAAATGATCTTAATTCTGCGTATAAAAATATATAGTTAATCTACGCCTCAAGTACTTTTATCTGTCATATAATATGTGTAAATCAAATCTTAAAAGTAATTGCAATCAAATTAGTTAAGGATTCATTATTTTTAAAGAAAAACACATGAAAAGGTAAACAGTATATAACTTGCGATATTAACCATACAAACGTAAACAATGCAAATGACAGGGTAAACAATTTTTTGTTTAGATAAAAATATCAATAATCCTGATAAAAATTAGTAAAATATTTCAAAGCGTCCTTTAAAAAAGCAAAACTTTTTTACGTTGTATGTAATATTTGAGTTATATGCCGGGGCAGCTTGCCCTGGGCGCCGGGTCAGAGGGGACATCGAGCTGGTCAAAAGGTTTTTTTTTTTCTATAAAATGATTTTACAAAATGAAAAAGTGTAAAGTGCGTGTCTCGTCGCTCAGGAGAGCCCCAGAGAGAAAACCGTGCCGCGCGAATTATTAAAAGTGTTCCTGATTTCATTTTCGTATTTAATTTATTAAGACAAGTTAGTTTTGAAAATATTAGGACTATGTATTAATCTCTCTCTAGAAGAATGCAACGTGCACATTTTTAAGTCGACTGAGAGAATTTGACAAGGATGTTCCTCTAGGACTCTGCCTAAAGAAATATTGATATATCTCGAAGTAAAGTCGATTGAGAGAATTTGACAAGGATGTTCCTCTAGGACTCTGCCTAGTGGAACATCAATATATCTCGAAGTAAAGTCGATTGTTAGTTTGAAACTTCGACCCAAGATCCATTTTTCCACTCGCATCCTCTTGGCGTTCCGAAAGTACCAATATCTCTCAAGTTACAGACCGGAAATAGGTGGTCAACCAAGCTGTAAGCTGTGGTACTTATTAAAAGCATCTTTGAAACATAATTGATGCTTAGAATGATTTGACTTCAAGCTCTGAAACGAAAACAGAAGCCAGGAGCCTTTTAAAAAGTATTTAAGTCGCATAGGTTTCATTTTATTTTAAACCGATACAAGCATGAATATCGACTAAACAATTAAATTGCATGGAACTGTATTAAGTTTTTGGAGGACCAAACTAAATGAAAACTAACTATTTTAATCTTAATAATAATGTTTTTTTATTACAAATCTATTCGATTGTCATTTGAAGACACTAATAACAGAGATTAGGTTTAACTATACACACGTTCGCTGTGTCAGCAGGATTTAATAGAGTATAGAGGCCACATAAATATCCAAACTTACTTTGTTGCTAGATATTTAGACTGAGGATTGGCTCCCAACTTAATGATAGATGCAAAATTTGTTTTAGTTCATTCGGGGTGCAGGTGTACAGTGTACACTATAATATAGTGCAGTGTAGTCACCTGGCTTTACTACGAGTATATAGTTGAGTTTATTCGAGGTGCTGGTACTTTATAATACAGTGCAATGCAGTCATCTAGCTTTATGTCAATTTTAATACCTCTATGAACCGGAATTTATGAAATATACAAATTTTGAAATAAAATCTTTAAGAGGAAATGTAATTAATTTTTAAAAGGAAAATTGAACAATGTCAAAAACAGGGGAAATACCTAGATTGATCTTGTAGAGCCAGATACTTAATATACTTAGGAAAGAGATTCTATAATGTAAGCAACTGTTAATAAAATATACGAGAATTTATAAATTTCAACCCAAGGATGCGACGAAACACCAGGAGACGAAATCTCTTATCTTTAAGCAAAGTTAACAATATTTAAAATGGTTATCCAAAAGTTGGAATCAATTTTAAATTTGGAAATTTTGCAAATAATAATTGATCCATAGGTAGCATAAAGATATCCTAGCTTGGTAAAAATGTTTTAATATTTCTATGGGGTCGATTATAAAACAAATCCAGCAAGCAATGCTATAAAACTTTAAGAACATAAAAAAAACAAATTATGAAAAAATAAAAATTATAAACTTAACTAGTTAAAAAACAAATGATAAATATAAAACAAGATTAACGCAAAAAAGTGATTACAGACTTTAAACTAATTTTGTGCTAGGCACAAATGTTATTTAGTTTTTATTTTAAAATTTGTAAATTTCATAAATTCCAGTTCATAGTGGTATTAAAATTGACATAAAGCTAGATGACTGCATTACACTGTATTATAAAGTACCAGCACCTCGAATAAACTCAACTATATACTCGTAGTAAAACCAGGCGACTACACTGCACCATATTATAGTGTACACTGTAATATGGTGCTGTATACCTGCACCATAATAACTGTAATAATAACTGTACACCTGTAATAATAACTGTACACCTGTAATAATAACTGTACACCTGTAATAATAACTGTACACCTGTAATAATAACTGTACACCTGCACCCCGAATGAACTAAAACAAATTTTGCATCTATCATTAAGTTGGGAGCCAATCCTCGGTCTAAATATCTAGCAACAAAGTGAGTTTGGATATTTATGTGGCCTCTATACTCTATTAAATCCTGCTGACACAGCGAACGTGTGCATAGTTAAACCTAATCTCTGTTATTAGTGTCTGCAAATGACAATCGAATAGATTTGTAATCCGTCTAAAAAAAAACATTATTATTAAGATTAAAATACTTAGTCTTCATTTAGTTTGGTCCTCCAAAAACTTAATACAGTTCCAGCAATTTAGTTGTTTAGTCGTTATTCATGCTTGTATCGGTTTAAAATAAAATGAAACCTATGCAACTTAAAAGAAACAATTCTATTTTAATAATGTTAGGTGGTATATATATTAGGTTTGTAATTAATTTGTTAAAAAAGAAAACAACACACCTAAACAGATGCATTCGTTATGTAAATATAGATATTAACACATCTTATTTGCAGTGGTAATTAGAAAAAATATCACAAACAAAATTTACTTCCGCTTTTCTCACTTCTTGGACGATTCCGGTCAACCTGAGTGCCCGGAATTAGAAAATATAGAAATTTATAGTGACACAATTACTTGACAGTATTGAATTTTCTATAGATACAAACCTCTTTGTCCTTTTTACTGAGGGCCCAACGTAAAGAATGTGAGGGTTATTAGAAAGGAATTTTAGGTTGTAGGGATATTGTATAATTGAAAAGATTGAATTGGATTAATAGGCGGGGGAGAGGTAATAAGGAAAGTAAAAGAAGTACTACGGGGCTGAGTGGGTAGGAGGCAGCAGTTTAATTGTGTTCTTTTCATTTAGGTTATTAAACTGTATAGGATTAGGGGCGGGAGCGGGAGGCTGAGCCGTGTCATTAGCTCTGGCTACAGTAGAGTTTCCCTTGGCTAGGTGCATTGTCAGTACCTCGTAGTTCCCTTTGCTACACACGCTGCTACGCCTTTTCTATATACAACTCGGTCCTGAGCCTGGCCCCCGAGCCTCTAATTATTGCCATTAAGGCTTTTGTCGTCGTCGTAACGACACCCTACGTACCCCGGCTAATATCTGGAGAATGATCCTGGGAACTCCAAACAGGGTCGCGTTCCCCCGTGTTGACATTTAAAAGCGTGTAATGTATCGTGAAACGGTCGAGCGTCTCATCGCTTCCCCTCACAAATCCCATATTAATTGAGCCTGGCCAACAAGAGGGTCGTGCAGGGATCCTGCCCACTTATTTTATCGTCGAGATCGATCCTCTCGGTTTTGGCACTGATTATTCTGTTCCCTTCGCACTCTTCTGACGATCATTTCGACGCTCACTAAGGTCCAACCTACCGAACGGTTATCTTTACATAGGCGAATTTGCGTTATATTATCGACGGGAGATTTAAGTTTTGTCCGAACAGCGTTATCGGTAGTTAAACATTTTATGTTTGAAGGAACGGCAAAACGGCCGAGAGGAGCTCAGGCTAGGGTAGGTTTTGAAGCGCGCAATGCACGTAACACGGAAATAAGTGAAAGCGAGTTGAGTGGGTTATTAGGCGGGGGAGAGTCCACCTACCCTCCACAGCGTGGTCCGATGCGGCGTTACAATGGTACAATTGACGCCAAGGCTTCACTCGAGCGGGTCGGATTTTACCCCTTTCTGCCTTATTAACGCTGCGGAAATCGGTCCTCCATTAAGACGTAATTCGGTCTAATTTCTCCTGTGTGGCCACGACCAGACAAAAGATCGATTACCCGACCTCCGCTTTTCGGGAGGGAAATTTTACAAGGGAGGACGGGAGTCCCTCGGTACCAGGCCATTTTCCACCTCCGCAATTGATTTATTTCCATTGTCGTAGCGTAATTAGACTAATGGGCCGCTTTAGAATACTTAGCCGTCCAATTAACCCGGCTATTACCCTCCCTTTTAAATACTTAAATACTTCACTTTCATTAAGGTTCCGCCGTCTCAGCCGCCGCCCCTTGTTCGCCACTGTTTCTTTCACCCGCTCCGACAAGGAATCCGTTTGAGATTAAAAACAATTTTCCCCGCCGGGCGAGCACATTGTCGCTCTAATTACCCCGCTGTACCCATTAGCTCGTTATTTAAATTTTACCGTAATTCCCTACGCTTGTTAACTCGTTAAAAACAGTTCCCCCACACCAAATTAGACTTTTTTTTTATCAAATTTGGAAGTGGTCGGTTATTAGGCGCGTTGGGATATTGCTTTGCTATGACCTTCGCCTCCCACCTTCACGTATAAACAAATTATACGGCTGATAAAGCGAAGTTATTTTATCTCTTACAACTAATCTGCTGAAATCGGGTAAAATTAATATTATGTACTGAGTACTGCACCGAACTTTACATTGCAGCCGACAAAATGTTAAGAATATATATATAGTTAAAAGAAATATGTTAAAATATTTTAATAAAGAATAAATAATTTTCTGTCATTATTACTCTTGTAATATAATACAAGAGGAACTTGCAGTACAGTTTCCATTATGTATAGCGACAAAAAGACAACACTACTTCGAATACTTAGCACCACAATACAAACAACTAAATATTTAATTACGGACTGCTAAAAATATAAAGCTCTTTAAGACAAAACTTAACAAATATTTATTAGTAGGTACTGACTACTTGTCCCTGACTTTTGTTGGGTATTGACTCTTAATGGGGTTCTTCTTAATATAATAAAGCTGAGAGAAAACAATCAAAACATATTCTTGACACCTTGGTCGTAACGTCTTAGTAGACCAACAAAAAATCATTAAATTGAAAATACTTTTACAACTCCAACTAACTACTTTCTTAAGGCCCGGTCACACAGGAAGCGCGGAACTGTTCGCCGTCCGTCACGGATAGGTGGTCACACAGGAAGTGAACTGTCCGCCGTCCGTCACGGATAGGTGGTCACACAGGAAGCGAACTGTCCGCCGTCCGTCACGGATAGGTGGTCACACAGGAAGCGAACTGTCAGCCGTCAGTCACGGATAGGTGGTCACACAGGAAGCGAACTGTCCGCCGTCCGTCACGGATAGGTGGTCACACAGGAAGCGAACTGTCCACAGTCCGTCACGCATAGGTGGTCACACAGGAAGCGAACTGTCCACAGTCCGTCACGCATAGGTGGTCACACAGGAAGCGAACGGTCCACAGTCCGTCACGCATAGGTGGTCACACAGGAAGCGAACTGTCCACAGTCCGTCACGCATAGGTGGTCACTCAGGAAGCTAACTGTCCGCCGTCCGCCGGCGAGTTTCACCGTCTGCGTTGTGAATTGAGTTAATTGATTTGTTTTTTGTTGTTGCATTATCGCTTGGGGAAGCGCCACCGATACTACTTTAAAATCAGTAACCACAGTTCTGAAAAAAATAATCTAAATAATCTTAAAAGGCCACGTCGTTACCCTTTTGAAATGTGTTCTAAAGATATTACTGTGCTACCGATAAATCTTATATTTAACCCTTTCAGTACGGAGTTATAGTTGGTGTGGTTCCTTGGGTGGAAGCACATGTTTTAAGTTTTAAGTTATTTTCACATCTTCTCCTTTTTCCCCTACCTTCAACCCTTTACCAATATTTTTATTATTTCTCCTCTCGCAAACAATGTACACCAAAACTAATTATTGTTTTGAAATCTATAAACTTGTACCTTTCTTTTGAACATTTTTTTTATAAAAACAAATGAATTAATCTTTAATTTATTGAGTGACATATATAATTTTTACGATTTACTTAAGAAAAAAAAAAGAAACCTATTTTATATTGCAATATATTTAATTTTGAAAAGTGCTTTGGACCTCACGAATTGTTAGTACAAATAAACTATATTAGAGTGAAAATAGAAAATATAAATTAAAATACCCTAAATCATGTTAGTCTACCAAGAACGCGGATAGCTGGATCTTGCATCTGAAAACAGGACAAGTACTCATCTACTGGGTTAGCTAATTGGATTAGTAAATGCTTCAAAGCTCAGGGATCCAAGATCAGCGTAGTTCGAACACAACTCGCACCACTTTATTTTTATGGACTATTATTAAGATTAAGAGTTAGATCGTAGTGGAAATTGTAAATCAATAAAAAAAAAAAAAAATAGAAATTAACAGGGTGAAGAAGACTAGAAAGTTTGTAATGGAAGGAATGAAATAAAAAATTAATAATATTTATTAAAATGTAAAAGTAAAGTTAAACGACCGTGTAACATAATAAGAAAATGAATATTAGTAAAATGGAAAAAGAAATTTGATGAGATGATATTAAAACTAGGAAAATTAGACACAATTCAGCAAATAAATGATGAATTGGAACAAAAATTTGAAGAGCAGTCATTAAAAAGGGCCGAGGATATATCGGCATAAACGTTCTAAACGAGGCCGATCTTAATTTTTTAGTATATTAAGCTAGACGGCAGAACATTGTCATTTTCGGTTTACAACTATAAAGTGTTCGTGAGGTAACAAATGAAGTGTACTGTACAGTATATTGAAGTTCCTCAACATTGACGCCCGCAAATACGATTTTAAAGATGTAACATTTATCAACAAAAAAAGATTCGAAATAACTAACAGTTCTTGTGAAATTGTATTCAATCATGCTCAGGATTGACATTCTCATAGAAAAGAAATAGGCTTGCTTCTAGAAAAAAATATGGAACAGTTAAAATAAAAGAGAATCTGCCAGCAGAAGTTAGAGATATAAGAAATGAACTGGGTGTATAGTGTATACCTACAATACTACAGAGAAAATGGACTGAGGGCTTTATTAAAATACGATATATTGCCTAGAAGGTGTTTTGTACACTTTGATCAACTCAAGGATCCAAGTAATAAGATAACAAACAAAAGGCAAATATGTGCTGAAACCACACCAATTAATAAAGGAGGGAGGATAAGCAGAATAACAAGAAGAGAAGATAAGAAACCTAAAATTGATCCATCGACCAGAACTGACAAAATAAATAGCTTTTTCACTGTTAAAGACAAGATTAGAACTGGGTAATAAGATAACGAACAAACTGGCTAATAAGATAACGAACAAAAGGTAAAGAAGTGCTGAAACCACACCAAATAATAAAGGAGGGAGGATAAGCAGAATAATTAGAAGAGAAGATAAGAAACCTAAAATTGATCCATCGACCAGAACTGACAAAATAAATAGTTTTTTCACTGGTAAAGACAAGATTAGAACTGGGTAATAAGATAACGAACAAACTGGCTAATAAGATAACGAACAAAAGGTAAAGAAGTGCTGAAACCACACCAAATAATAAAGGAGGGAGGATAAGCAGAATAATTAGAAGAGAAGATAAGAAACCTAAAATTGATCCATCGACAAGAACCAACAAAATAAATAGTTTTTTCACTGGTAAAGACAAGATGAAATGAACTAATAAGAGAAATGAAACGCAGCAAATCAATGAAGAGACAGGTCCACACAATAACTGCTAAATAAAACAAGCCACAATAAATAATTTTGAGCAGCCCAAGCCATCACAGAAAAAAGTAAGTAAAATAGAAATTGAAAAGTTAAAATGAAACTGTTGGAAAATAAAATCAATAAGACTAGTAACCTCTTAAACAATAAGAAGACATTCGTTAACATCTTTACTTTCAACGATAAGATCCCTGAGAGAGACTATATTAGAACTAACAGGAATAGAATGGATAATTATCGGAATAGCAGAAGTACGTAGAAGGGGTGACGTGCATCTACAGCTGAAATAAGGTATACAAGGCTATTCTATGGGGAAAATTATGCCAGGCCGGAACAGGATTTCTTGTACATAAATCCGCTGCAAATCATGATTCCCCTTTCAAAACGTATTTAGAAAGAGTTAGTAAGATTATCTGGACACCACTAAACAAGGAACGCTTAGGAAAATTTAAAATGATTCAGGTTTATGCCCCGACCCTAAGCATATGAGGATCTGTGGACTTATCTTATAATCTTATTGTTTACAGTACAAGAAGCACTAGAGGAAAATCCATGTCGCGTAACAATAGTTAAGGGTGACTGGAACGTATTAATGATAGATACATTTATTAATATAAATTAGATTCCGTATTAAAACAATTCGCAACAACACGATGTGTTCTGTCCCCTGTCTCGAGATCAACTGAAATTTTATTCTACGGTTATATATTTTTGGCATTATATTCTATAATGCATTAATTATATTCTACGTTTTTACGGTTATATTTTTATTTTACAGGTTTGGTTTCAAAACCGAAGAGCTAAATGGAGGAAACGAGAAAAGGCGATGGGCAGAGACACTAACTTCATGGCTAACGACAATCAACAAGGTAAACTATGACAAGTCACAACAAGATTAACGTAATTTATTTGGTGATATCCGTTTTACTGGTTACTTAGTACCGACCAGTAGTAACGCTTAGAGTGAGTAGTTAGGACAAGTGGCTGTGAATAGAAAGTAAAGTTTTTGTTTGTTTGTGTTTCAGTAGTAGGATGGGAAGGTGAAGGAGGTTGGGGGTGGGCCGCAGCGGCCGCCCTGGCTAAGGGTAACGGGCCGCCTCCTTTACACACGCTGCTCACTCACTACATGATGGCTGCCGCTTCTCATCATTTCCAGCCCGCTGCCGCTGCCGCAGCCGCCGCCGCCGCCGCACTACATCCGCTCCACCGCTTCCCTCCGCCGACGAGTCCTTCCTCGCCCTCGGCCGTTCACAAACCGCCCCAAATGCTCTTTCACCAACCGCTTCAGAACTTCACGCCTCCTTCGCCGGACCCCAAGGAACCTTAGAACCCGTCTTCTCCGCCCCCCGACTCCGTGCAATAAACTTACCACGTTTTTATAATGTTATTTAACCGTAATCGGTAGTTAGTAGGAGAAACCGAGTCGTCGTCGACCGCGGTACTCGAAGGTCATCTTTTAAACTCGGTCACAAAGCTTGTTCGGTATCGCACAAAAAGACGAGAATCACAAGTATCGGGTGTCGAATAATCCGCTGTACCGAAGAACCCCCTTGTAACCGACGTTTAGGCGCCTTTCTAAGGTGCCGAGCCGTGTTCGGTTTGCACAAATCTCGGTTAAAATAAATATCCACTAAATGACAAGGAATTATGTGAGCGTTATTCATCAGTTGACATGAGATGGATACGACGTTTTCGTGCCACTTTTGTCTAATGTAAAAGCTTAATGTAATATATATATATATATATATATCACGATTATAATATTATTTATTATTTTATTATTATTAATTACGATGATAATATTTTTAGTTAAGTAACGAAATCTTTACTGATCTCTAATTGGTAAATTGTTAATTATAGTCTTGTCGTTGAATTGAAATATAATAATTATTTCTACAAGTAGGCCGATATTTCATTTCGTACTAGAGCCGGCCCCAAAATCAACTACTTTTTGCCTGTCAAACATATTTTCAGCCATCTTAAGGAGGTGGTTTTTGGAGAAAAATAAGCTTATTTTATAATTAATTAATAATAAAATGAAGTAAAAGGCGAGGTTTCATCGCCGTAACAACTTGTAATAAATTAGAAGCTAAATATAAATATTGGTCAAACACAGAAAATATCCCCCCCTCCGGATCTTATACAAGACAACCGACTTTATAAAACGGAAACCGCTCTCATTCTAACCAAGAAATCAGTCAAGTCATTGCATTACTCAACATGGACATGAACTGACCAACTTGACTAGTGTGACTCTGTTTCCGTCGTAGATACCACTTATGGGATTACTCAAAATTAGGCGTTAACTTGTTTTTATGTAATCCTTGTTTACTCAGTTAGATAAATATTTACTTTTATGCAATGGTGTATCGGCTTATCGCCTGCACCATTTATCTAATAAAACTAAATATATATATTTCTAGTGTTTGTACAATAATTAATTGTAAGCGAGTATAACGAGCATAGCGACAAATTTAAATCTGTACAAAAACAACTTTAGTTGTAACTTGGGCAACTGCCTAACATATGTAAATAGTTATTTAAATTTATTTAACGTATATATATATATATATATATATATATATATATATATATATATATATATATATATACTTTTAATTGTACGTACTCGATTAAAAATAATTTTCCAATAAATAATGTATCTCAATAAAATGTGAAAAAACCAGTGTGTGTGAATAGTTATGTTCCTACTTGATCATAAGTCCAGTTTATATTAGCTCTATTTAAAGCGTTGGTTACTGGTGACGCAGCAACCAATCAAAGGATGGATTCACTGCTCCGACTCATACAACCAATAGACTTATCTAACATGTTATTTCAAATGTTATCAAATGTTAAAACTAACTAATAAACCGGCAAACTCAAGCATCATCAGTGATCAATACACAAGTTAATTCATTTTTATAAATAGCTTGCAGGTGTAGTGTGCCTAGTGTCGTCATATAATGCTTTTATTTAGAAATGGCCATATTTTGCTCCCTGTTAAACCAACACGCAATTATTAACAGGTTGGATAAACTTTAAACAGGAAACCTCAAATTCTACATTAACCGCTATTAGGCTCCCAAATAAACCCCACAATACCATTGATGGCAATCCTTGTATTTTTTTGTTACAAATTATATCATATAACGTGTGTGTGTGTGTGTATGTGTGTGTTAGTGTGTATATACGCTAGATGATATGTCCTTGTTAATAGAAATTGATTTAATATATTATAAAATATAAATAAGATGTAAATTGAGTTTTAGTAATTATTATTATAAGGTTAATAAAAATTAAAGCAGTTAAAAAAAAAATAGTTGTGTATTATTAAATCCGTAACGAGATTTAGCTGATCAAGGTATATGATAGTTTTTACGTTGGTTTTACATCTCGTAGCATCATGGTGTGACTCGTCATCGACTCGAACAAACAACGTATCGATTGCGACACTACTAGAGTTGATTACGATCCTTGGATTACGATCACGTTGAAAATCCCTTTAGACGATGTGCCGAGTGAAACCCGAACATGGGTTTACTTGCAAATCCCTATTAACCCTTACCTCAGGTTGATAAATGCACGTACTTCGACGGATATTAAGTATTTAAATATCGGTTTTGCTTTAACAGCAGTGTTTTTCAGGAATCACTTGAGCTACAATTTGACATTTTCCAGAACGAAAGGGGATGTGGTCTGAACTCCTGAAGCGAGAAATTGCTACCTTTCTTTAGCTTCTTTTTGGAAGTAATCATCCACTATGAGAAAACCAGGCAAGGAGGGGTTATTAAATAAGGTAAGTATCTACTAAGAGAAGACCTGGCAAGGAAAGGTTAATAAATGAGGTAAGCATCCACTAGGAGAAGATCTGGCAAGGTTAGGTTAATAGAGAAAGTAAGAATCCTCTATAAGAAGACCTGGCAAGGAGGGGTTAATTGATAATGTAAGCATCCACTAAGCAAGGATGTAAAATAAAGGGGATGGAGGGTTGTGGAAAAAAAATGACCCCATGAAGATATGTAAAATAGAAGCTCCAATGGGACAAATTACCTTCCTCTTGGTTATAGGTTACCAAGAATTTGTTTATAGTTTCAGGTTATAACCTCATAAAGAAGGTAATTTGTCCGAGTTCAAAGGTTGTGGAGCATGCGCAGTATGCTTTTTCTCTCCAATTTCTCTTACCTCCATGGGGTCACTTTTTTGCCTTAAACCCCTTTTTAACATTCCATCCCCTTTATATAAGATCCTTGCCACTAAGAGAATACATGGCAAGGAGGGGTTATTAAATAAGGTAAGCATCCACTAAGAGAAGATCTGACAAAGTTAGGTTAATAGAGAAAGTAAGCATCCTCTATAAGCAGACCTGGCAAGGAGGAGTTAATTGATAGAGTAAGCATCCACTAAGAGAAGACCTGGCAAGGAGAGGTTAATAAATAAGGTAAGCATCCACTAAGAGAATACATGGAAAGGAGGAGTCAATAGAGTGAGGGCAAAACCTCTACTCTTAGAAACTCAAAACTTTGTAATCTCCAATTAGGTAATCTTTCAAATTCCATTGATTAAAGAGAAACAGAGTAGAAAATTAGGTCATCAAAACGACAATAAGGGGAGAAAGCAGGATCAGGAGGGTGGAGGTAATATTTTAGACATTGGAAATTTACAATCTATACATACCTATATATATATATATATATATAAATGTATATATAGTATTTATAAAAAAAATCCGAAAATACCACTAACTGACTGTCTTATTCCCGTACTTCTAGACCCACTGTTTATTTCTTAGTAATATTGATGTCGATGTCTGCCAAGAAAGGTTTTAATGAAATCCGATCTCAAGTGGAGAAATAGGGGTGAAGTGAAAAAAGATTGCAGAATATAATAAAATCAAATAAGAGTTTACGAAGGGTATTAATTTGTTAGTGGGAGGAGGGAAGCCCAAGCTAAACCTACAAATGAATAAATTAACAACAAGCAAATAAATATTTGAACAATTAAACCCTAACGTAATTTACTGGAGGATACACGCATATTAATAAATTATGACGCTAATATTTCAGAGGTTTCGTGTATGGCATATCAACCTTTTGGTAAAACCAAAAAAAGAAACCTTTTCGTTCCTGTGTGTCTGTCTGTGTGTGTGTCTCACTCTGTACGGTTCCAATAACTTTTGAATCAAAAGAGATAAAAACATGAAACTTTCTAGTAATAAAGATCGTATTGATGAGCACACAGGAAAAATATAGCGAACTCAAATTTATCAGCTGTTCAAATCCAAAATGGAGGATAATTCATGTCGTGCGATTTTTTTTCTAATTTAGAGTGGGGAATCAAATGAAAGGTATTGAAGAATAGATTACAAAAATATATAACACTTGTGGATAGTGTTTAATTTCCATGCCATTTTGTCAAAAAATATCAACATTTTGCGTGTCCAACAACGCGCACAACCAATTTATTCTAAGTAACTAGCTAATGAATTTCCGTAAAAAAGTTGAAGCTGAGATGTGAAAAGCAGTTGAAAGCTGAGGTATTAAAGGGAAATATCTTTTATTAATAAGTATATGCTTAAATTGTGAAGTGAAAACCTTTACCAAGTATATTGTATTAACTTCCTATCTTCAGACGACGCGCTTCCCCTTCTTTTTTTACTTGCCCTTCGTGGCAATCATCATTACCAATACCAAAGGTTAGTACCCCCCCCCCTTTTTTTCTAAAGTCGTTTTTTTACTTTCTCATATAAAGAGAAAGTATTATGATAGCGCGAAAATTCGATTTTGTGATTTTGATTTTCACGTTTTGAGGTCCCCTGAGTAGTTTTTAAAAAATGTCTGTCTGGCGTCTGTCGTCTGTGCAGACGCAAGGATCCTAAACTACTGGGCCGATTTTGATGAAATTTACTATACATATGTTAAGAAGAAATCATATCCCGAGGCAAAATCGAGAAATAAATTAATTTAAGCTCAAAATTTAGGGGCGCTACCCCCCAAAAACTCTGAAGACGTGTAAAAAAGTTTTTCCGTCGATTTTGGATCAATTCTAAAACGTAGTCCATTTAAATACGAATCTAACAATATAAGCCGTTTTCTCGGGAAAAATATAGTTCTTGAGAAAATAGGTTTAAACGTGGACTGAGAAAGGCCCGGGTTCGATTCCCCGCAGAGAAGTTATTTTTATGATTTTTTTTTTTTAAATATTACTTCCGCTTCTTGATCAGGCTGTAAAACTCCAAAGTGGTTATAAGGACTTATAGGTTGGGGACATTATTTCTGGGCATATCTGTAGGACCGGAGACTCAGGAGCGCTAAGGGTGAGGTGGCACGAGGGTATCAAGTTCGGAATATTGGAAATACCGATTATTCTCCTTGCGCCGAGTAGTTCGGTTAACTACCACCACACCTCTCCACACATGTAGGTATTTCCCGAGCAACCCTCTCAATATGTTAACTACAAACATGTGGCCAAACACTGTTCACGCTACCTCTACCCTCTACACTCTACACCCTTCACCACTTTCTGCTCCCAACTCCACTTTTTTGTTTACTATTATTGTCTTTTATATTCTTTTACTATGGTAATAAAAGGATGAATCTCATATTATTTTAAGTCCACAGTTTACAGTCCACCTGTCAGTCCTACCTGTTTGAAATGGCCATCTAATTCCTTTGTAATCCTTATCCTTCGGTACCCGTATAAGAGTATCCCTCCTACGGGCCGAAACAATATCACTTGTGGAAAGTGTTTAATTTTTCAAACCATTTTGTCAAAATACATTAAAATTTGCGTCCCCCCCCCCCCCCCTCCCCCTTATACTAATTTCATGTTCACAATACCAACGAAACTCTTTTTACGTGAGACTTCACGCACAACCAATTTATTTTATTAGATTAGGGCGACCCGGAGCACCTCAACCGGCCAACCTACTTTATCAATGTTTCTTCCTGATTATTTTCTATCAAGACTTTGATAACGAAACTATAAAGGGGTTTAATTTTACCGCTTGGCCTTTATGATAATTGGAAACCTAGCCACTGATTCCTAGCATGAGCCCCGAGCGGAGTGCGGGAGAAGGCTTGTGTTATATAAAATTCGCTAAAGAAGAGGGTTATATGTACGACCCGTCAACCCCCCCCCCCCCAATGCAAAACTCATAACCAGAAGTCAAAATATAGACCCGAAAATAGTAGTTATAAAAAAACAGTTTTGATTCATGTAAAAAAATGTTATGAACATTTTCAAACTGGTTTCGATTGTTTTATTTTTCATTTAATAACTTAAGTTGTACTCAATAATGTATTTAGATAAGTTATTATATCTATTTGAAGACCAACAAATCAAACAATTATTTATTTTTATTGGAATAAATGTGGTTGCCTTAGCTTAGCAATAACAAATCGTTTCAAGGTGAGTCATCGCCGTCGTCGGAACACTATTCGATTATATAAATACTAGCCTTTAGGCCCGTAGTAACGGGCAGAATGTTGCCTTATCAATAAAAAGTAATTTCAAGGTGAGTCGCCACCACTGTCGGGACACTTCTCAATTATAAATAAATAAATTAATAATTCAAATATAAATTAAAAAAAAAAAATAATAATAATAATAAATTGCAAGAAAAAGATCTGAAAAAACATTAATTGTATTCAATAGGATGAGTTCGCGGTCTTCAGTTATACTTAAACCCAAAGAGCCAAATATGATGTCTAGTTATTTCTTATTAATTGCATTAAAAGAAAAAGAGCTGAGAGATAATTAGTTATATTTAAAATGAATGAGTCTCGCACTGTCCAGTTATACTTTAACAGAAAGAGCCACGTGATGTCTAGTTATTTCTTATTAATTGTATTTAAAGAAAGAGAGCTGAGAGGTAGAATGTTGCTTCATGTGCTGGAGGTTACTGGTTCAAACCTAGGTTTTAGCTCATCAATTTTTAACGTTATAAATCATTTCGAGGTGCGTCGCCGTCGCCGTCGCCGCCGGCGTCGGGAGTCGGGACACTACTCGATTATATAAAAGATTACAAATTAGCTACTTCAGCAGAGAGTGACGAGTGAAAAGTCATTATTTACGACGAGATCGTATTTTAAACAAAACAAATCAAACAGCCCTTCCACTTGTTAAAATAAAATAATAGTTATTTATGCACCTAGGGAGTAAAGTAAGGCATTATTCCGAGCGAAAAAAGTTGGTTCTTGAGGCGAAGCCGAAGGAACCATGGTCCCTAAATCCCTAGGCGAAGCCGATGGAATTAGACTCTTAAATTCCCGAGGCGCAGCCGAGGGAATAACTCTCGAGGGGAATAATGGCACTTTACTCACGAGGTACATACAATATTTTATCTCCAGTAGGAAGGAAATACACATTTTCGTCCATAGCACAGTTTTTATTTATTATTTTAATAAATAACAATAATTATTAGAACGTTTAATAGCAGATATAAGAGATTCAATATTAAAAACAAATAAGAATTGGAATTAAACTCAAATAGAAGGTTATTTAGATGCAGGTTATAATGTTGTAAACAAAGATAAACATGGTCAAAAAAGCGCAGGGCCGCCAACCTGATTTCAACAACTTCATTACATTAGCTATACATTTTCTACTATTTATGAAATAATTAAGTTGCAATCTTTACTTTTTTGCCCTACTTTACTTTTTCGCCCTACTTTTACTTTTTCTCCCTACTTTTTGAGTTAGGGATGAAAAGACCTGTTTTAGTCCCTCTAAACTAATTCAAAATCATAACTTTTTTTCCCTTCTGGAGATAAAATAAATAATTTCCATTTACATGCCGGTATTTTGAACAACCCATGTCCATTCTTTCTGTTGACTTATTCAAATTAAAACTCTCTAATTAAAAGTGCAAAATTAACATTTGTTTTGTCTGTATATAGATCAGAATTGCAAAATGTTTGGATACTTTTTCATTTCATACATTCCGAAACCGAAAAGTGTGTGTGTCCTTCCAGAAAAAGTGTGTGTGTCTGTCCACAAAAGTGTGTGTGTCTGTCGCCACCAGTCCGACTTTATAGAGGCAAAACTGGCTCAACTAAATCAATATTTTTATAGAGGTAAACTGTAACATTTTGAGCATGTTGCAGGCTTGGTTTCATCGAAATAAATAAGTAACGAACAATTATACAAAAAAATCCGATTTTCATAAGAATGTCAGTTATTGATTTTAACATCAAAACAAAATGACGCATAACTCCCACAATTTTTAAGCTAGAGGTTTAAAAATCGGTACGAAAATCAGTCCTTACACGGTGTTGTGCTGTCCTGAAAATCATAAATTTGTGTCATTAACCCATTGTGCTGAATCAGCAACATTTTAACATTTTTCGATAGAGCTGAAATTTTTCCCAATTTTACCTCTTTTTAAGAGAAATAATTTCCGGTGTAATCTGTTTTGATATCTGCCACCATTTAGAAAATATAAACTTTTGAACTTTGAAACTCTATCGCTAAATAATTTCGAAACTATTTCGCCGATTGAGAAGAAATTCCAACTATTCCCTCTTTATAAGATAAATAATTTTCCTATATTTAGATTAAATATCTGCCACCATTATTGAATTATAAAGGAAAAGTTCCGAGACGCCCGGACGCCCGGCGTTCGATTTATTTAAATTTAATAGGAAAACTCTTGAGGCGAAAATTAAGAATATTTGTTTTTTTTTTACTACGTTTTTATTAGCTTGCTTTCTTGTTCATTTGTTTGTTTGTCCAGTAGAAATCTTGCTATCAATTTTTAACTAACTTCCCGAGTAGCTAAAGGGAATGTAGAGAGGGTGAAATGATCAAGTCAAATGATGTTTATGGTTTACAAACGTGGGATTCGGCAGAAGTGTATGATATAGAGCAGTGATTCCCAACCTGTGGTCCGCGGGACTGTTCCAGGTGGTCTGCGGAAAGATTGAGAAAACAACCAAGAAACAAATTAATTAAATGTATCGAGTCAAATACCTACAGCTAATAGAATTAAATTTCTAATAAAATAAGGCAGGGCTATTCTGAGATATAAATAGGATAAGGCATCAGAGAGTATCGGGAATCAAGAGGGGGTGTAACCAGCAAGTTTCTTAACTCTACACAGGGCCTTCTTTTCTATCTAATTTCATTAACCCTTTTGCCTTGGTTCCTAACACGGCATTTTTTTTTCTTGGTCCGAGGGTACATGAGGAATCTATCTTGTGGTCCACCGGTACAAAAAGGTTGGGAAACACTGTTGTAGGGGACTGAGCGACACCCTGTCGCGAGTAACTACTCCACACGTCCTTTCATTTTCTTGTCCTATATTATAATAATAAACTATCACCATTCAATAGTCTCTGAGCTACGTCACCCACCGACCATGTATTAGTTTAATATAGGTACACCGTAACAAAATTGTGTCCAAGATGAAATAAAACAAATTAAATAACTTGGCTAAATGGATAGAAACGAGTGAAGTCGATTAGAAATTAAGTCGGGGGAAATTATTAAGGGAATACGGTCAAGGGGATCGGCGATTTAAAGCCGTGTAAACATGGAGTTTTGTCGTTAATTTTTATTTTACGATTAATTCTATTTAGTTATTTGGATAGCTAGTTGTCCATTTATAATTGATTAACAGTTGTATAGTTAAACGGTTAATTTATAATCGTGTTTAAATAAAAAAAAAAGTTAAATCGGTGTACGAGTATGTCGGTAGATAGAGGATGTTGTAGATGTGCCCGATAACCCTTGTCGAGCATCAGGTGATGATTTTTAAAAGTATGTTTACAACAGAGCTCATTGACAGTTTAATCATTTGATTATTCGTATAATTAATCACTTTGTCAGACATTAATTATATTTGAGTTTGATTAGAGTTAAGCACTGATTATCAGGTAGAGTCAACAGGGGTGGTCGGCTTATCGACTACTGCCGCCCAATTATTTAATAACCAAACACGGCTCCCGTCCGCTTGCCTAATCTGCTTCTCGTTATACCGGCACTCACGTCATATACTTGGCTCTCCACTCATATCTATTATGAGAGCTTATATGTTGTCAAATAAAACACGGTAAGAAAGTTTTATTTTACTTTTTATTTACTGACTGTTTTATTTGACGGCATCTCGGTAATATCCCGTCTTATTATACTTGAACTGTCGGGAACCACCTCAATCACAAATATCTATTTAACTCTTCGTATATCTCAGTCAATCTAATATTCAAATGTATATGTTCATTGTTCATCCATGTGCGTAACAATTATTTAAAATCGGCAATATTCTATCGAGACGCAACTTAGTAGAAAGGGCATTTATAACTGAAACGAGAATTGATATAATTGTAGCCGGTCATTCCAAAAATCCCATCAGCAACCGGTGTTTTCTGTCACCCGATTCTTCTTTTAACTTATTTCACAGAAGAAGCCGCCCAGAAGACCGACCACTATATACTCGTATGAAGACTCCAGTTTGATGTTTGACTTATTACAACCGGGTAATAGAATTTTTAATTACCGTGCGAGTACAGGTAAAGTGACGATCAGTATAGCCAAGACCAGGTTGGACAATTTTGAAATTGCACGATTTTGCTTGACAAACAAACTTAATTTCAACATAATTTGTTATAAACATAAGCACAAGTGTCCAAGCGATTGTTTTCCGTCTTGCTTTCATTATAAAGAGTTGTTAATGTCATGTTATAAAGAGTTACAAGCCGATGACGATTGCTTATTGTTATGACTTGCTGTAGTGTTGGCTGTCGGGCAATTCTACATGGATCGCAGGCCCGTTTTAGACGTTCGCTGCGCCCTGGGCACCCCGTCACGATGCGCTATTTTGAACTATTTCCTTTTCTTCTGAGTTGTCTCCTTCCCATTACCCACGTAACTCTTATATGTGATTACACATGATACTGACGTTTTATGCCTCATTCAGGAACTGGCCAAGTGTTAAGCAATAAAAAGAAATGATCAGTCTTGCTCATGAAAGTAGGAGTGAAGTGAGGTTATCTACTAAAATAGAGCAGACTTGGCCAAAAAATAGATATCACACTTTGATATGCTGACTATTTTGGGAAAGGGTCTGGAACGTGGCTTTTTTTCACGGTTAAGTTTTTTTGTAGATAACATTCCTTTTTGCTAGCTTCAGATCCGAGGGCTTCGTCTTTGATTATTACGAAGCACATGATGGATTAGAAATTTGTAAATGTAAAAAAATCAGGTAGGCACAGAAAAGTGAGGAAAAGGATATGTTATTACTCACACAAAGAAAAACTGACATCAGATTAATTTTCAAAACAATACCCGATCGGGAGGATTTGTATACAATACAAATCGGTACAAATGTACAAATACCAATTTTTTTTAAAAAAATAAATAAAGCCTTAAAGTACAAATCGAGGCCTTTCAAATGGTATGCAACACGCAAATAACAAACTTTTAAAAATGTGGTCACGTGAAACGGCACTCGGGAAATAGTTTACTCCCATGTTCTCAGCAAATAAGACGAATTTAGTGTGAGACTTGAGCCATCCAATCAGGAATAAAATCGGTTAATTATTGCCGATGCTATGAGACATCAAAGCCAATATAATAATTTAAAAATATTAATCGAATTTGGCTCTAACTAAGGTACAACCGATGGAGGTTCAAAAAAAGTTATAGAATCTTATTTGTAGACCTTTAAAAATCTGTTTGTGCTACAGTTTTTACAGTTGGGGGTAAAAATTAAAAATTTCAACTTTTTTAATTTTTCCTTTAAGGTTCACAGCTATATCTACAAGTATACCAAATTTCAATTTCCTATAGCTATTCTGGAAGTCGGTTATAATTTTCATGAAGAGGGAGTAACAAAAATGAAAACTTTGAAACTCTCCCCTGTTGTAAAGGGAGGATATTATGGCCAAATTGTTTAGTGTCCTAAGCTACTTAGGCCTAATCTATGTTTCAAATGCCCATCGTATGAGGAAGCAGAGATATGAGGGTGAGAAAAACCGGGCGCTCAGATAATATGTTTAGCATAATAATCTAATATCGCTATTAAATCTTTTATGGTAAATAACATTCATATAACAAATTAAGCGTAATTATTAACATTGGAGTAAAAAGATAATTATTAAAATACCAATAAATTGATATGCTAAGGTTGTTTATAAGGGATGTTCGGTTTACTATAAATATAATCCCATTTATATTTTTGGCCTTGCAAAAATTAGCCCATGCCCCCCCCCCCCCCCCCCCCCCCCCTAACCTTTTGAGTTGCATCCCTGGGCACGTGCCCATCGTGCCCCTATAGCTAAATCGGCCCTGGTGGTTCGAGTCGATTTCTATTCAAATGAATTATCAAAGGACTTTTTACTTGTATCAATTCTTTCCGTTTTTCATATTATTTCCTAATAGCATCGTCCTTGGAAGCATTATTACAAGGTAGTTTGTCTCTCTAAACAGAATTTTCTGCCAGTTGAATTTATCGATTTATTCTTTTTCAAATATAATTCGCCGCCAATCAGGCGTACTTTTAGAAAATAAAAATGAAATGAGAGTCTGCTGTCACTGCAAGTAGTCTTTATAGTTTGCTCACTAGTAGAATATTATATAGTTTAGTGGATTAAACTGGAACCTTGTGGCCATAAGAAAAGTTTTTATTAAGTTTTATGAATTGTATAACAGTATACAACTTTTATAAAATACAGTAAAGGACAATACGAGACAAATATTTAGTGAGTTCTCTCGTCTCTCAGCAGCCGATAACCGACTTATCGACACTGGCTCTGTATTAGTGTAGGAATTCACCGGCACTTATTTTTCAGCCTCTCGAACAGGCCGAGTTTAAACGTGTTTCAAAACACAAAAAAGGAAATATTCAAAGTAAGGAAATTCGTAAGAAACAGAAGAAGCCATTAGCAAAATATATCGGACTAAGGACTTAAAAACCTCAAAGAAGGGGTGAAGTAACAAATGAAACCGATACGTTTTCCATTCGATGACGACACTCGAGGCTCCGCGATTAGCGTTTGCGTCGAGAAAAAGCAATCAAGGCAAGTTTGATTCTCACAAAGGGACATATGAAAGCCGTGGCCCAAGTGGGGGCTAAACAGCCGGCACCCGCCCCTCAGAGAGGAGTTTTTTTTTTGTCGAAATTGGACTCTTTTGATTCATCGGAATGGCGCCTCCATTACCGGGTCGTTGGAAAGAGCGCTTAAAACCCTTAAGTGTCCATTTGGCACTGGCTTCATAATAGATTTAATGCCGCCTGTTGTAAAACAATGGACGCGGGATTGTATTCATCAGTAAGATCTGTTTGAGTAGTGTTTTTTTGTTGTAGGGCCTGAGTGAAGCTTAGGGCCTTAACTTGAGCCCTTCATTACTGGCTTGCCCGAGCCGGGCCCTTGAATCCGTTCCTAACGTATCCACCAGTAGATACCACTCTACTCCACTCTTTTATTCATCAATGATTGCAATACATTTCTATACAATAGAGGCAAGCACCGGATCAAATCAACCTATTCAATCAATAACTGTTGGGTGGAGTCAAGTACGACCGCCAGTCCCAGTAATTAAAACCACCCTAGTCTTCTTTCTATCCTATACTTTACTTTACGCTAATTCCCTTGCCTTATCGTATCTCATATTAATTTATACTATTGCATCAAGCAATACTGCGCTGTGTAATCTCACACTTTCCAGTAGTCTTGCTCTTAACTAATATCATTTTCTTGCGCAATCATATCTTACACGGCTACATCCCAAATCAACTAGTCCCGTTTCAACTTATTCTATTATAAAATCACTACAACATATGTTTATTTATATATAATTTACAGCCGAAAATTTTACTATGCCTTTGTTTTTTTTAACCTCTTTCTATATATTCCGGGCTATATATATACATAATAATTTTAAACGGAGTTCTTGTCTAACTAATAAACGGCTTTCTCCTTAATCATAAAATAAAATAAAATAATCATTAAACAAACCTTCCATGTATGTAATACCAATCCTTTCAGAATATTTTTTTTTTTTTTTTTACATTTATAATAGACTAGCCGGATCAACATATCAGTCTAGAGGTTGGAGGTGTGTGAAAAAAAATTAAAACAATATACTATCTTTATTTTTACATAATTAGTACAAGTAGGTATATATTGTTTTATACATTTTATCTAATGTTTTATCTAATGTATATATCTTTTTATACATTTTATCTAAATGTTTCATATAATAACATGTTTAATTAAAATTGAATTTATCATTAATTTGCAGATTTATTTACATTGCAGTAATTAATTTAGATAATGCATTTTGTTTAATAGTTAATTCGCCTACACAGCACTTCTTTTTAGTATCTTCATCGTGTATTTATACTGAATATGATTTTATCAAATACTCATTTTAACCCCATTAATACTTTAGGGTATACAATATTTTTTATAGAATTAATATTTGTTAGGGTATTAATGATTAGATTGGGTTACTCTAGAATCTAGATAAAACTACGCATGAGAGGAACATGCAGTTCTTAAATAGATGCCTGCCATTTTTTGTGTTCGCCCCTGGGATTTACTTAGGACATTGCGAAACAGATTTTGATGGGGAACTGCCATCTTTTAAATTGAATCGGTGAATCGTCAGTTGACATCAATGGAATCCTTGGTATAGGATCGGTTTCACCTTGGTTAAAAAATTTAGTTGTACAAGTAAGAACCGAACCCTAGCCCCCTGTTGTAGCGTGTATACTAAAACCACGTGCTGCCGCGTAACCGGAAGGGCGGTTTCTGGAAAGTGGTTGTCTGTATCTTCGTAGGAGGTAAATATAGGACTGTATCAAGAAACCAGACGAGAATAAGTTGGTTGGTAAAGAATTATAATGTATAAATTACATATGTAAATTACAAATAGAAAAAGGTGGAACATAAAATACGTGAGATTTGAGTGAATGCTAACGAGTACGAGTTTGATAGTGGAACTCTTGGGGGCTTACAGAAATCAGGACGAGTGAGGGTGCATCTTAAAGTCCAAAGGTGGGGAAGCGGGGACAAAACGACGCCACCAAAGTAGCGCCACATTAAATAATATAAAACTGAACATACCACCCACCTTGAAAAGGCCGGCTTTCAACAAACCGAAACAAAAAAAAATTAACGAGATTGAAGAAAAAAAAAATATATATAATAAAACTAAAAAAACGTAATTCTAAAATCAATCTTCTGACTCAGGAAGGGGGCAAATCTTCGCGATCGAGCCCTTCCAAATTCCTGAAGACGTTTTTACTCTGACGACGCGGACTAAGCCATCTTCTCCTGGAAATAATTGTTCGATTCTACCCAAGTTCCATTTGAGAGGGGGTAGGTTGTCATCCTTGATAAAAATAATAGAGCCAACCTTAAGGTTCGGTGAATCGACGTTCCAGTTCATGCGAGTCTGGAGGCTGGAAAGGTACTCCTTGGACCATCGAGACCAAATGTGTTGGCTCATCTGCTGTGTAAGTTGCCATCATGATAATAAGTTGACCTTAAGCGGGCGCAAATCTGGTTCTAGCGGACTACTAAGGGTTTCATCGATGAGGAAGTGGCTAGGAGTTAAGGGTTGGGGTTCAGAAGGGTCATTGGATAGTAAGGTAAGAGGCCGAGAATTTGAACATGATTCTATATTTACTAAGACAGTAAATAACTCATCGAAAGTTAAGACACGGTTTCCTACTACTCGTTTTAGATGATGTTTCATCGATTTAACGGCCAATTCCCACAAACTACCATAATGAGGCGACTTTGGAGGAATATTATGCCACACAGTATTGTCCTGGGTTAAAAATGTATTGATAGATTCTTTATGGATTTCATTTTTTAATAATTGCCGTAGTTCGCTGAGTTCTGGCTGAGCAGAGCACCTTTAAAATTCAAGGCGTACAGTGGTACAGGTGGAGACATTTTCCCCTACGTCCAGTGAATCGTTGTAATGCTGCTATAAATGCAGCTGAGGTTAAGTCTGACACAAGTTCAATGTGAACTAATTACGTGGCAAAACAAACTATATTGTAGCGTATGCTTTAACCTTGATTTTACTGCATTTACCTCCTTGGCGGAGCACAAAAAAGGACTACAAAAATAGACCCCAAAAAAGGTCGTGCAAAAAAAAAGGTCGAGGCAAAATAGGTCGTGCAGGCTCTACTCTGTGTCGAGGAAGTGAACCTATTAGTTCGGATGATTCGATAGGCCGATTCTTGAAACAAGAGATGCACTCATGATATGTTCGACGAGCAATGTCTCTTCCTCTGAGAGGTCAGAGTTTTTGCCGGACTGATGCCAAAAGAGATTGTGACCTTGCGTGTAACAACCGAAGATGTTCGCTTAAAAATATCAACTTAGTGAGAGGGTGTTCTGCGAGTATTGATATAGGATATTTGTGATCGTATTTTATAGAAGCGTGGATGAGTCTACCGCCACCCTGAGCACATTATCTTCATCGAGGAATGGATGCAAACGAAAAAGTTTGCTCCTTTTGTTGATCGGACAATTCCTTTTAAGATCCTCGATTTCGTTCGAAAATGATTCTTCTCGTGATTTCCTAACCCAGTAGGTAAATGGCCTCCACATTGAATCAAGATAACGAAACAAAAATATTTCTAAGCAAGTATCTAGGGGGTAAGAGGATCCTCCATGTAATATGTCAGGTCTGCAGCTATTGCTGTTCGTGAGATACTGTGATGGATGATGAGTAAGTGAGTAGTATTTGGCTGATTACCCGTGCTTTGCTAAGCAGGTATTTTATTGAGAAGTACTGACTTAAGTTATCAATGATGTAGAGGTATTATCTTTGTTCATTCCAACCCCTCTCGGTCTAAATTGAAATTATCTTTGGTATAGGAGCTGGTACTTGTAATGATCTGGTAATATTGTATGAGATTGTGGGATATCGTACTCGGGGGGTTTATTATGCCTATGTATTTGGTGTCTGGTTGAAAGATAACTTAATAATCATGAAAAAAAGGTATTGTGACTTTCCACCGTACCTGATGAGGTTAATTTTTTAAAAAAATGCTTAAATTGTAACGATTTGAAGGGGTACACGACCTCTAAGGTCCGACAACAAGACATACTCTGTTTGTCTTGATCTTGCTTCAAGTAAAAATCACGATCCACCCTGAAGATGCTTCTAGTAGTGGAAGCGAAACGCCGGACTTCAACCCCTTCGTGACGCGGATTTCACCGAAACCTGGCAGTTAAGTTATTATAGAGAAGTATAATGAAAAACAAATGGTGCAAATCGGAATACAAATGCCAAAGTTAAGGGATTTCTTTGGATAAAATTACTGCATAGACATATTATATTAAATTACTGTATAGACTTATTATATTCAAACCTGAGACCTTGAAGGCCAGGAATGTGATTGATAAATGAAGACACAATTAAATTATTTTGAATAAATTATAACATTTGTATTTTATTGAAAAACATTTTATGAATATAATTCATTTCATTTGAATATAATTTCTATAAATTTAACTATTGGATGATAAGTAGCAATTGTTTTATGTTCAATCCTGTTTCTCTCTTAACAATTCTAATTTAAACTGTGGACTATTTGAGCAATGTGGATAATCTCCCATGGTAGCTCTGACTTAATCCAAGGGTGGTCTTCGCATTTGGGAGGCTCGTTCTGCCTTTCACAGAGAGCTTCGCATTTCTTCACTAAATTTTTCCAAATCTTTATCAATCCCTTTCCAGAAAATTTAGGAGTCCCTTGTCAACCTTTACATATTAACTATTCTAAGGAGTCCAACGTCAACGTGTAGCTCTTCGAGTACAGTTTTTTTTAATCCTCTTGGAATAATTACTCTAGAACCCCTCATTTAACATCCACCTTGTAACGTAATTTCCTCCTCTCTCCATCCTAGCTTTTTAAACGGCCGCTCTTTCATAAATGCTTTTAATTCTTCATCCTCACCTGTTTCTCTTGGTGTTATTGGCAGTTTTTATATTATGTTAAATTTGGAATTTTTCTGTATTATCCTTAGGATTTTCTTTTTGTGGCTTTTCAACTGGGAATCTTTGCAAGTAATCCGCGTTGGTAACTTTGCAGCCCTGTATCCAATCTGTTAGTCGAATCCTAACAGAAATAGGAGAAATGAATCATTCTTGAGGGCGATAGGGGAGGTACCTCTAAACTAGGACTCAGAATAGATAAAAGGTGTGTGGTCCGTAATTATTGTAAATTTGCTTCCATAACAATATTTAAAAAATCCTTTAAACTCCCAATATATTGCTAGCGCTTTCTTATCAATTTGACTGTAGTTAATTTGCTTTTTGTAAGAGAAGCGATTGCTATAGGTTTATTTGACCCGTTAGCATAGCGATGGGACAGAGGCTACTGGCGAAGCTTCAGTTGCCAAAATTAAGTCTTCTTTCTCTTCACAGTGTGCTAATACTTTTTCACTGCTGATATCGCTCGTTACTCTTCTGATACTGGCTTCACATTCACACGTCCAGTGAAACTTGTTGCCCTTTTAAAGTAATTTATTCAGCTGATGTTGACCCGTTGCTAATAATTTGGCGCTAGTAATTTGCTTGTCCTAAGGCGGTCCTTAGTTCTTGAATGCTAGTCGGTCTTTTTGCTTCTATTGTGCTTTTAATTTTTTTTCTGGGGCCTTGTGCACTCAATTTGAATCCAATGTGTAGCCAAATACACAATATTGCTCTCAAGAAATGTGCATGTTTCCCTTTTCAATTTCAAATTGTAATTTTGCAGTCTTTGAAAAATCGATCTAATCCCTGCAGTACTTTATTTTCCGTCTTACCCATTACTATTATAAATATCATAAAAAAAGTACTTGGGTTATACCTTGTAAACTTTTATCCATGAATCTATTCCAAATTTGTGGGGCCGATTTTACTTCAAACATCAATCGCTTCACCTTATATAAGCCTTTGTGTGTACTCAGCGTCTGCATATCTGCGTCTTCTTGGTTTATTGCCATGTGGAAAGTACGCGTTACTGACATTAAAGTACAAAATAACGGTATAGGATTCGGTATAGGATATGGCTCATCTTAAATTAACCTTGTTTACTGTTATGTTAAGTCTGCACACCACCATTTGACTTTACTACCGGTACTATCGGTGTTCTACATTAATAAAATTCAACCTTTTCAATAATACCTTCATTCCCTAGCCTCATTATTATCTTTTCAATCTTATCCTTTAGCTAGTAGGCACACCGGTCTTGATTTAACTCTAACTGGCACTGCTCCTTCTTTCATTTAGTAATGAGCAGTGTACTTTGGCATTAATCTAATCTTCTTTTTAAAAATTGGTTCATATTTATTATCTATTTGCTGAAGTCCCTACCGCTTTTACACGATGACCTGTTTCATTATTGTCTTGATTTCAACCCAATTTACCTTAACCTGTCTTAACTATTCTATTCCCAATATCGGGTCCACGTTACCATTACAATGGTACGTTGGTTACGTTGTTATGTACAATTTTCCGATAAAGCTTTTATTTTAATATAAGCATTCCACCTGGGCTACCCAAACTAGCTGAATTATGTCTCCAGTATGCGTTATTGATTCTACCGTCGTGCCCTATATTTCTGTGTTTAATCCCAGTTTTTGGAAATCACTTAAAGATATGGTGTTTCCTCTGGCCCAGTATCAAGTTCTATAGATCTGTTTTGTTTCGCATTAAGATAGTTCTTCTTTACTGTCAGATTCATCTATATCTATGTGGCATTTTTTCTTGCAACATTTACAAATCTAGTATTTATTACTGCACTGGTCGGCTCTAAGTGATTTTTCGGCACATCGATAACACTTCCCCTTAAATTTTTAGAATCTTTTTCGTATGCTCGTATCTTTCTCAACTTCCTTGTTTGTTCCTCTTTCTCTGAGGTTGGTTCCTTCTTAGTACTACTTAGTTGGTGAGATGTCTTCCAACGGCTCTGTCTCATAGTCATGCTCTCAGCCTTTGCTTTCTCCACCGTTATTACTAGGATAAGAAATTCCTTAAAAATCACATCAGTTTGGGCTTGTAGTAACTTCATTTGTACTTCTGTGTCTTTAGGTTCTCTAATAAATTGGATCTTAACCCTTAAATGCTAATGGTAATTGGATGGCTGGTATAACAAATGCAGAAAATACATTTTTTGGGTTGAAACTACACTTTTATAAAGAGAAAACTATTAAGATCTCATTATTAAATCTTTTAGTGAGATATACAAACATTTGATGACAAATAACTTAGTAAGAACATCAGAAGAATCTGAAATTGAGTGATCTCTAATGCACCAGGTCCCATGCCCCAGGCCAAAAGCCCTAGGCCCTTTGCTAAGTGCTCCAGGCCCCAGATAATCGGCCTCTGGTTTCTGGCCCAAGGCCAATTACCTTGGCCCACTGCTCCTTACCCCTAGGCCTATTGCCCCTTACGCCAGGCCCTTTTTCCCAGGCTATAGGCTCATTCGACGACCAATTAACTCCCTACGTTTATTACTAAACGTTAGTCGAATCAACGCAGTAGCTTTGACGGGAATTTGCCAGAAAACGAGTGTATGCTCAAAAGGACTACTACCGCTACACTAGCAGGTGTGTTACTAACCAGTGCAAGCACTGCAGAAGGATGGGGTACCCATCACCATCGCATACGAGCGTAAAAGGTTAAGGTTCAAACTGTGCTCGTCGATTCGACTACCATTAGCATTTCAGGGTTAAGTAACATCTCAGCTTCTGACTTTTTGCAAGAACAATCAAATTACATCTGTGCCGTAGCTTTTCTAAGTTCTAATTGCAAATTCTTCAACGGATTCTTCCTGCCCTTGGAGCCATGACATGAATTTATGTATTTTTGCCCAGATGCTTAGTTTTGGATCTAGGGCATCTCTCAATACCTTTAACAGTTCCTCATATGTTTCCAATTTAGGGTCGTTAGTCGAACATAAATCATACAGCTTTTAATGCAATTCCGGTGACAGTGAATGGAGAAACATTCACTGACTGAAGTGGTTTTTGATTAGCATTTACTGAATTCAAATTAACATAATTCTCAAATCTTTTTACAAACGTTTCGTACTCCTGAAAGCAGGGCCGGTTCAAGGGGTTTTTTTGGGACATGCGAAATCTAGATTTGGCGCCAATATGTATATCAACAAATTTTAAAACATAAATCTCTCACACACACACACACACATATATATATATATATATATATATATATATATATATATATTTTAAATTGATATATATTAATTTATATATATCACAATTTTTTTCTGTTTAACAAAGTAAATTTGTGCAGCGAATATTTTCAAAACTATTTTATAATAACTTAAGAATTGGGGATTCAAACTGATTTATACAGGGTCATTACTATGACGTTCATGATTTCAAGCGTACGTAAATGTAGTTTTATTATCATACAAAGATATGAAATGGTTACATTTTAAGGAAAACTCAAAAAGTTTTATCACAGGTATTGAGAATTATAAATGTTCGATAAGGGAACTCATTGTGGCACGACGTCAAACTTGTAGTCAAGCTCTGGCTTTCACTTCCAGTTGATTTCTTTTTACAAATGCAGCCATTTTTCTTGAAATTTAAGTACCTCATGCAAATAGCGTAAATGCTAGGAGGTTCTTCTAAAGTGACGTTGCACACTAATAACTGATTGGTTAATGTGATAACCCAGCACATAAACACAAAATGTTTTCCTGTCTTTAAATTTAGCCATTACACAGCACTGACAACAATTGACAACAAACAGCTGATAAGTACCCAAAACCAATGTAAACAAAACTTTATGAGTTTTTCTTTTTAGTGGTACCAACTGAAGTGGTCTTAAAACATGTTTATCCAAATATTTTCAATCTAAATCTTTTTCACATTGCTTTAATTCTTTAATGTCATAGAGAAATTTGAAATGCTTGCTGTGGTTTTCCATGTGTTCAAACCTCTCTGTCATAGAATTTCCCAGACTTCAAAGGTTCATCTCTACCCTTGTAAAAAAATTTTGGTTTTCTCATTCTTTGCCTTACCACAAATTCATCACTGAATTCTGGATTGATTCCCAGGTTTTTTGCCAGTTCTGCTTTGGCCTGCTTTCGGTCTTCTCTTTCTATTTCTGCTTCACATTTTCTATAAAACATTCCCGAAGGTTTCTTTTTTCCCGACATGTTCATGTTGACGTTAACCAGACAGACAGAAAGAGCTGACAGTTGGTGTGTATCAGTGTATCTATTGCAGTGGTTAACTCTGGAACTGGAGTATATCTCTATTGCACTTATTAACACTGTACTATAAGGTTAGGACACAGGACACTTTTTGCTGAGTCACTTCTGAAATGAAATACTCACTTTTTTGTATGTAATACGAAAATAAAATTAAATATGTACCACTTAAAAAAATTTCCGAAAAATGTAAAAGAATAGAATAGAGATTTTACGATATTAACGAGCGGGAGGGCTAATTAAATAAAACTGACAAAAAATTAAAAATATAGTATGTAAAAAATATTTTCATAATTCTTTGATTTAATCTTATCTTTAGATGATTATCTAAGGTAGATAAGAATGCCAGGTGTCCCCTAGTGTGTTTAGACATAGTGTTTTTATCACTTTCTATCTGGTAAAAGTCCTACTGTTCTATTACCTTCTCACTTATTTCTCAACTTCTACTCTCTCACTTATTTCCATATCTGCATTTTCATCCCTCTTATCTCCCTTACTACACACCCCTCCGATTTTTTTTTTATTTAAAACTCAAAAACAACAGAATGATTTTGCGGTTCCGTCTACAATTCATACTAATATTTCTGCTGCAATTATTTCTTACTGCTTCCCGTTATTTTAATTTTGTATAATATTATAATAAATATAATATTTTATTTATTTATTTCACTCATTTAAATTTTTAGTTTAAGCTACTTGCAAAAGATTGCTAACCAAAAAATGTATAAGGAATCTGCCGGCTTCGCCGGCGCCTCGTCCTAAGCGGCGCCACATGCGGCCGCATGTCTCGCATGGCCCTTGCGCCGGCCCTGCCTGAAAGGGTGTAAATGCCAGACCTGATATTGGCCCTTTACTTGCGTCCTCCGAGTTGTTTCCTGCTTGGTTTTGTTTGACCGATTTCCTTTTTTTAATTACTGTTGTTGATTAAAAATAAATAGTTTAGACGTCTATATTTGATGATGCGTTGTTCTGAGGTAAACAGTTTTCCTCAAACAGCAAGGCACTTCGTCCTGAAGCGTAAGAAATTTCTCCCATAGATTGATTTATTCTTCTGTAGTAAATATTCAAACGGAGAAGAATGGGTAATGTGTACACTTCAGAATGGCTTGATAAGTAATAAGTTTGATTTTTATTTAAAAAAATGAATAAATAATAATACATATTATATGTATAATTTAAAAAAGAATAATTAATAAAATTAAAATAAATTAATGAGCCAATGAATAGAAATTAAATAATAAAGTTAGCCATTTATAAATAATATTTATTTACGTTTAACAACGAGTCTGCATTTATATGAAATGTTTTCATGGTTAGTATTGTCAATTTGTGTTTTTGTTTTCTTAATGTTTATATGTTAACATATGTTTATATGTTGTTTTCTTAATGTTTATATGTTTCTTAATGTTTTATATGTTTTGTTTTCTTAATGTTTATATGTTATATTAATTTAATTGTTAATATTTGCAAATATTTATGAAACTTTAATCATCACAAAATGTATAATATACGATGTAAGTATGTATTATGAAAAAAAAAAAAAAAAAAAAAAAAAATTGAATGTATTTTTATAATGTTTAATAAATGGTTATTATTATCGGCACCATGTGTACCGATAGTTTAGGCACTTTTGAACTTGTTACAAATGCCAAATAATTCATAACTTTCACGATTTAGAAGAGGTTCAAAGAAAAAAAAAAACAGTGATTTTAGCCCGGTTGAAAGGTGGTGCGAATATAATACCTAATAAAAATATAGACAGTTTAGCGAAGTAAAGGCTTTTAATAACGAGGCGGCTCTTGATTAAGGCCCCCATACACGATCCAACATTTTGTGCAAACATCATGTTTTCGCAAACCTGATGTCCGGTAAATTTAGGTCATACACGGCAAACATCATGTTTGCCCAAACATCAAACAGCCTCACACAAGGATCCCCGATACACGGTCAAAATGTTTTCGCAAACATTTTGACCGTGTATGAGGGCCTTTACTCTAATAAATATAAAGTTATTAATATACATTGTAAATTCTCACGCTAATATAGAATAAAATGAAAAGTGCAAACAATAGTACAATAATATCACAGGTACTTTTACCAATCTATTCCCGAATATTGGGTTCAAACCTCTGTTTAAAGATATTTTATGATACTAAAAATTAGTAAGTATACGTCGCCTAAGGTCGAATCACAGAATATGCCGTAAAACGTACAAAATAAGATAAATACTAATTTTATATAGATTCCGATTGATTTTTAGAATGACGAAGAAGAGCTCGAACATTGAGATAACTCACTAGAAATATTATTCTGCTAATCATCTTGGTTAAATAGCATTCACTTAGGTGACATTGCAAAACCATTTAATTGCACGTTTCGATTGGACAGCATAAACAAAGCTAAATTCAAGCTTTTTTTTAGCTTACAATAGATTGTCATATTAAAATATAGGAATCATTTAAATAGCATAAACTAACGCCGATTGAAGTTACAAGTGTACTAGTTGGTTTTCAATTATGATGGTGTTTTATATTTTTTCGACAAGTGGAATACGTGGATTGTGAGCTAATTTGTGGCAAAAATATTAATCATACTACGGCGTAGCAAGTCTATAGACGATTCTGTCACTTTCTTACCTTCGTCGGTGTTTTAAAAAAGGATTTACCAGGGGTTACGTGAGGTATTGGTAATAATGGTCGATGCGGTTCCGACATCGCCACTAATGAGGTTAAAACAGCAAATAACCTTTTGAAGTAAAAATACAGCTTAAACACCTTTTTTTCAAAAGGTATTAGTGGACAAGACTGGTAGGCCTAAATGCGTGAGGATTTTTAGAAGTTTGTAAAGCCCCAGCTAGCTCGGTGACACAGTGAAGTGGCAGCCAAATTACCTGTGCATTAGTCTCTTTTCTCAGTATACAATAGAGGTGTAGACGGTCATGTTTACCGCGGTTCATTTCTTTACTCCTGTGAAATCCGGTCCTGTATCCAACCCCTATTATCCTCGAGCACAATGGTAAACTGTGTGAAACCTTGTTTGTAATCTGATAAGCTTATTTTTCCTTATTACGATATCAGTCGATTAATTCCAGATGTCTTGGATTTTGAGCTGAAATATGTGATCCATAAACTTCTAATAAAGTACCAACCACAAGGGGAGGGGATATCGATGAAAACAGCTCGTGTGTGCCAATATAGCCGTTACATTTTATAAAGTGAACTGTTTTCTTCTAAAATTAATAAGGCGAGGGTGATTCTTCTTATCAGGAATGCTCTTAAGAATATAAAATAAGTAAATGTTAGTAAAAACGTAACTCCAGTTATTCGTTAAGTTAAAGGTTGCCCTCGTTTCTAATTTCTTCAGAAATAATACTTACGATTTCAGAGTAAGTATATAAAGATGCTGTGGATCGAGAATCATCCGAATACTTAAGCTGTGAAAATCATAATATTAATAAGTAATAAAAAGTGTGAATATAATATATATCAAGTGAACACACTAGTAAGGTACACAAGTATTATGAAGCCGGTATGGGTCGAGTCTGTATCACGTGGCAGCAACAAGATGAAATTATCCTATTTGTAAAACTTATTATAATTAGAAATTGAGCAAAGAAGCAAGTAAACACACTAGTGAGGTAAAGCCAGTATGGGTCGAGTCTGTATCACATGGCAGCAACAAGATGATTAGAATTTGAGCAAAGAAGCAAGTAAACACACTAGTGAAGTAAAGCCGGTATGGGTCGAGTCTGTATCACGTGGCTCCAACTTGATGCAATTATCTTACTTGTAAAACTTATTAAAATTAGAAATTGAGGACTCAGTACATTAGAAATGAGGAGCTTAGTGAAAAGTACAAATAAACAAGCCAACTGAATGGTGCTTGCTATGCTCAATATCTGTTATACTTTCAGCTTACACCAAGACGTTGAGAATCTCACTGACATATTAATTAATTAGTAGGCTGGGTACGGTGATAAGAGTACATGATAGACAACACAATCAATAGATATAATATCCGGCTTAAGGTACCCCATATACAGATTACCGGTGAAAACCGAATGAGATTGGTATTCTCTCTTCCATGGAAGTACCGATTAATATTATCATTATTATTATTATTTTTTTTTTTTTTTTTACTGGTCTTATATTAAATTGCTTTGTAAGTTTCATTGCACGTTTCATCGCACACCTATTACCCCAATTTTGAACCACGTCCAGTCTTTTAATCTTCCCCAAATTTTGCACATGAAAACCATTTAAGTGAAGAATACGGAAACCAAAAAAAAAAAATAAAACTGTTGAAAATAAGACCAGTTTTTAAAATGGTATTTTTATATTAATTATTTTTGGTCAGGCTCGTTTAAAACTGAAATTATTTAATAAATTCTTTGAACGATTCATGTCGAATCGGTAAATGTTTTATAAAATTAATGCCTGTAAAAACTTTTAAGGTATATATTTAACTCTTTATAGGGAAAGTCAATGTTTTGTTTTTTTGTTAACGGTCAGTGTCCGCTTAAGGTGGTAAAAAATTAGGTCGGATGTAGCAAGATTTTACTTGGTTACCCACCGTTTGTTTACCTGTATATTGTGTTTGACATTTTTTTCAAATTAATTGACAATCTTAACTGGGGAATGTTCAAATATTCCTTTGGGACAAAGGAATATCACACTTCTGTCAATAAAAATGACGATATCCGTTAGTCAAACTATCTAGTAAGGCAAAGAAAGCTTTAATCCAAAAAAATTGAACAAAAGAATAATTCACTTGGATTCAATAATAATGAAAAACATATACATTTGGGTGGGTAACGAAGTAAAAGAAAGAGTGCCTTTTTATATGTGTCACATCTAGAACTATATATATATATAGTAGCTATACATATCAATGTATATTTATTTATTTATTTATTTATTTATTTTAATTTTTTATAAAAAGAGTCCTCTGACAGCAGAGCCACAGGAGAGGCACTCTTGAATGAATATTTACATAAATACATACGTGAAATAAATAAAAATACAATACGTGACTAGAATAAAAGCTACTTAACAATATTTCATCAGGGAAACAGCAAAGGATCCAAATTCAATACATAATTTTAAAGAGAATAAATAAATAATCAAATTAATAGAAAAAAAATTAAATTAGCAATTAGATAACAAACTTATAATAACAATTAGATAACAAAAACTTATAATAACAATTAGATAACAATTAAATTAGATAACACTTAGACAAACATTTAAAAAGATTTAATAAATAAGTAAACATTTTACGCGATAATAAATTTAAAGTAGGAGAGGTGAATACTTAATGGGAAAAGGAACTACAGGTACGGGAACACGGACTTTAGGCTATTTAAGGACAGGATCTGGGGACATTCTAAAATGGAGTTGGAAGCGTTTACACATCGGACAATAGGGGACAGCTTAGACAATTCTCTTGTGTGAAGGGACGTCCTGCCCGCCTACCTGAAGGTAATATTACAACCTGATCCAGCACTGGAGAACAGACTAACAGAATGTCAAATGAACAGGAACAGAATGTCAAATGCTTTAAGCCTTTCACTCAGTAACTGCAAACCAAATCTATCACACATGGATTCGTAACTGTAATAAACACGCCGATACATGTACCTACGATAGCATACTCGAACAAAAATCTTTGGACATTCTCTATCAGATTAGACTTAGTCACGCCATAAACATTCCAAGCAGGAGGCACATATTCAAGGCAAGGACGAACAAGGGCTTTGTACAGGTGAAGGAAGCAGTCGAAGGATAAGCTACGAGTGACCCGTCGGATCAGTCCTAGGATACGGAAAGCCTTCTTAATTATGCCATCAGATGTGTCTGTATTACTTACCAATTGAGGGTACCTTAAGGGTGTCTAACATATTAGACACTGACTTATAAAGGGTTAAATATTTTATATGATTAATAGAAATAAATCTTTCAATATTAACAAACAATAAATAAATAAATTGTCACCCATTCATTTTAAGATGACAGAGACTCTAAAAAAGGAATTCTTGGACACAGTTGCAGAATTTAAGGGAGCGTAAATTCTTTCAAGCTTGTACATAGGTTTTATAGTGAAAAAACCGAATCAGGGAAACCATTGTCCTTACGATTATATGAAACACTGAATTAATAAACGCCTTTTTAAATCGCTGTGTATTTTTTTTTTTTTTTTTTTTTTTTTTTTTTTTTATGGCAGGGAGTAGGAAGTCATTTAAGACCTTACCCACATACGTATTTTACCGTATGTGGAGTGTCGGACTCGCTGGTGTTTGCAATGCAGCCCTACCGACTAAACCCGTCTCCCTTCCCCCAAAGGCACGTCAGCCAATTATTCATCGGCCATTGGCGCCGGGACAGTATGTCGGTCCTCCACTATTGCTACTCCACTAAGAATGTTAGTGTCTGTAGGGGAGGACCCTTTTCCATCACCCCCCTTAGTCCTCCTGGTTCCTTAGCACCGGTCTAAGGGAGGAGGGTTGCAGTTCATCGATGCCGGTGCCGACCTTTGGTTATTCGACCGGCCGAGACCGACGACCACCCCGCGCCCCCCAAGGCTCCCTAGAAACAGACCTCCCCTCAGATAAGCACCGTTCGACCCGGCTCCCCTGCCTCCGTCAAGTTCACCTTCGCTCCCGGCACCCACCCTCAGGGAGGCGCGTCCCCAAAAAACCCCAAGAGACAACGAAGCAGCCACGTCCCCGACCGGCTGTCAGCGGATGGACTGCCGGGGGGTGCTACATTGTCGACAAGCACCTGTCAAACGGACGAAGGTTAGCTCTCAGCAAAGACTTCTGCACTGTCCTCACCTCCCTGTGCCCAATATTAGCTACAAGGGAACCCATCTACCCCGTGAGCAAATAATAAGCGAGGGGCAGATGGTGATGAGGACGGTCCTATTACGGAACGACTAATCCTAGTATCACAGATAAACCTAATCCTAGTATCACAAGCTTCCTGATCTCGCCTCCCTTGTGAGTGAATCACAAGGAACCCACTCTTCCTGCCGGACGAAAAATATAGCCGGGGAGAGTGGTAGCGAGACCAGTCCTAATCTAAATATTAAACCTAAGATTAAAATTTACCTAAACTAGTATCACAGCTGAATAAATGCTAACCTAATATCACAAATTCTTAATCCTAATGGTAACTAGTGGTGTTCCTATGCTAAGCCTAAAACTAATATCACAAATTATCCGACCAGCATCTTCCCTCCACTCTGGTGTGTAGTGTAAAGGAAACCCGCCTGCCTCCGCATGGAACTAATAAACGGGACAGGCGGTGACGGAGACCGGTACTAAATCTATGGCTAAAATTTCTATAAACAAATTTCCTAATCCTAAATTTAAATAAATAAATAATTAAAACAAAGGAATCTGCCCCCCTACTGCCAATAGTGGCCCTTGGGAACCCACCATCACTGCCGGACGAAATATATAGCCGGGGATGGTGGTAACAGATCCTATCCTAAACTAAAAGACATAAAAAGACAAAACGAATCCCTAACTACCTGTGCTCTGCTGAGGGATCATATTAATTCATAGAGTCCTGCTGTTCAGAAAAATGTCAGGACTGGCTGAACGTTCGACTCCTCAGCTAAGGCATTTGCCAGGTTCGCTGGGACGTGGCACTCCGTCCTCAGATCCGCTAGTGAGTCGCATTCTTCAATTATGTGACTCTGTGTAGTATTTTCTGCAAAATTAAATCGATTTCGTGTTGTAGTTGCACTTAGCCTCGGTACTAAGTTTCATCTCGAAACAATATTCCTCTGTTTGTTTTAAACATTTTGTTAAAATTTATCAATATGTAAACCCGCAATACATAGGGACAACACTTTTTTTAACTGATCTTCATCTTTAACCAAACCTGGGTTCCTCACCCGGCTCTTCATTCCGGCTTCAAACTCGTTACGGTGCGTACCTACGTTATTCTTACAATTAGTTTTTAACAGGTTATGGGCCCAGTCCCGTTTTAAACTGTTATTTATTAACTTTTCTTTTATCGTGTGCGTAATCAAATTATAACGATGTCGGTCGTAATTAATAATAATATCCGATTAAAAGGCGAATCAAACTGGCCGGTATGGAAATTTTCCGTTCAAATCGTGCTCAAATCAGCCGAAGTTTTCAGCGTAGTGAGCGGTTCTTTCGCGAAACCGTCGTCAGAACAATCAAGCCCTAGCGAAGTAAAATCTTGGAACGTAAAGGATGCCAAGGCACAAGAAATAATTACGTCTAGGCTTGAAGAGGGCCCGCTGTCTCACTTACTCTCGTGTGAGTCTTCCAAAGAGATTTGGGATAAACTTCTTTCAATTTATGAGCCACAAACGGAAGTAAGTACACATCTACTTCTACAGAAGTTCTTTTCGATGAAGTTCGAGAGCGGAATGGCCGATTTCTTCTCGAAAATCGAAGAAATAACCTGCAAATTAAAGGTCGCCGGCGAAGATATATCCGAGACCATGCAAGTTACAAAGGTCATCACCACATTGCCAGACGAATATCGCTACTTCGTAAGTGCATGGGAAAGTGTGCCAAAAGATGATTGAACAATGAAAACTTTACTATCAAGACTTCTAATCGAAGAATCGAGACTTCAAGCTGATACATCCACTAATCAGAACTCGGCACTTCTGTCCAACAAAGCTAGGATTAAGTGCGGATTTTGTGGTTTACGCAACCACGTGGAAAGCAATTGCTTTAAGAAAAATGGCAATGCTCCCAAATGTGCGGTCTGTTCAAAATTTGGGCATACGGAAAAAACGTGTTTCAGAAAAACGGGTAAGGTTAAAAATCCCAAACAATTTAAGTCCTCTATTCAAGACACACGTGCTTTCATTGGCTCAGAAACTCATCAAAAGAACATATTTTACATGGACAGTGGTGCAAGCCAGCATATGTGTTCAAATAAAGAGTTATTCACTGAAATGCAAGATCTCAATCCACATAGAAAAATCACCATTGGAAACGGTGAGATAATAAATGCCATCTCTTCAGGTAATGTTCATATCAACATATTTAATGGTACTGAGTACAATCCCTCGGTATTACTCGATGTTTTGTATGTGCCAGAGTTAGCTGTTAATCTTTTTTCACTTGGATGTGCCCTTGATAAGGGCTATACCTTCTTTTCAAATGACAAAATTTGTAAATTTATGAAAGACAGTGAAACATATGCTATGGGTATAAGGGCTGGTAGTTTGTACTAAATGAAATTTTTGCCCAATAACTACGCTCTTGTCACTTTTAATGATTGGCATCAAAAATTGGCTCACCAAAGTGTGGGCCAAGTAACAAGTTTATACTTAAGTTAAATAATATTAAAGTAAAAAAGCCCGATGATTTTTTCTGTAAATCGTGTGCTGCTGGAAAATCTCATAGTTTGCACTATAAAGAATCAAAATCTAGGAGTAAAAATTTATGCGAAGGATAAAAATTTAATTCATGCTGACCTGTGCGGTAAAATGGAAACCCCTTCCATTGGAGGTTCTAATTATTTTCTTTTGTTACGTGATGATATGTCAAACTTTAGAGCTGTTTATTTTCTAAAAAATAAGTGGGAAGTTAAGGACAAACTCAAATTGTTTTTTAAATTTTGTGAAAAAGTAACTGGTAAATCTGTCAAAGGTTTGAAAACAGACAATGGTTTAGAATTTGTTAACCAGAAAGTAAATAAGTTATTAACTGACCTCGGGATCGAGCATCAGCGAACTGCTCCTTACACGCCCCAACAAAATGGGCGTATTGAGCGTGACATGCATACTATTGTTGAGGCTGCAAGAAGTATGTTACAAGCCCAAAACTTAAATAAATCATTTTGGGCTGAAGCGGTCCACACAGCTGTTTTTGTCCTTAACCGAACTGGAAAAAGCCCAGTCAAAGATCTTACCCCATATGAGTTGTGGTTCAATAAAAAATATAATATCAAAATTTACATATTTTTGGATTTGAAGTTATGGTTCATGTGCCTAAAGTGAAAAGGCTTAAGTGGGATTCAAAATCCAAACCGGGTATATTTGTTGGTTACGAAGAACCGTTTAAAGCATACAGAATATATTGCAGTGATACTAAGAAAATTGAAATCTCTCATGATGTTTTATTTATTCCTAGTGTAGGCAAAAACAAAAATACTGGTATTGACTTAAGAGATGTTGGACAAATTATTAATAATAAAGAAGATAATAGTTCAGAACCTGATTTTGAATCTGTTAATTCTTCAAATAATTCTGAGTCAGAATCAGAAGAATGTGATTCGAATGCCAACTCTGATACCGAATCAGAAAAATCAAATAAAAACATTGAATCAAAACTTTTACAATCTGCTAACAGCAAGCCTTCAGAAGGGTTAAATAGTAAAAATCAAACAGCAGGCGCTAAATACAATTTAAGACCTAGAGATAATTTAAAGAAACCAAATTTAACCGAGTTTGAAACAACATTTGACTCAACATTAAATTCAACTATAGAGCAACCTCAAGACGAAATTGATTCAGCTACTTACCCTGAATTATCAAATAGTGCTTTGATTGACTACCTGGACGGTACAACTTATACTTATGATGAAGTCATAGCCTCCTCTGACTTCAACTTGTGGAAAGAAGCAATGCAGAGGGAATTGTCATCATTAATTGATAACGACGTCTGGACAGAAGTTTCTAAACCCAAAGACTGTTCACCGGTCGATTTTAAATGGGTTTTTAAGAAAAAAATTGTGAACGGAAACATTTTACATAAAGCTAGATTAGTGGCCAGAGGTTTTCAACAACTTGATGATGCTGATCTCAGTGAAATATATTCCCCTGTTGCTAAACTCCAAACGTTTAGAACTATTTTAGCGGTTGCGAATAAAAAAAAAACTATTTCTTCACCAGATGGACATATGTAATGCTTTTCTGAATGGTAAAATCACTGAACAAGTTTACTTGAAAATCCCAGCAGGAGTTAAAAAGGCTAAAAATAAAGTTCTAAAATTAAATAAGGCCATATATGGGTTGAAAACGTCACCTAAAACTTGGAATGACACATTTGATAAATTTTTAAAAGAATTAGGTTTCTCAAAATCCACTCTTGATTACTGTCTGTATGTAAGAAAAACAGAGGACGGAATTATTTATATTCTTGTTTTTGTCGATGACTGCCTCCTAGCATCAAATAATCTCTCCCTTATAGAAAATATTAAATTAAAAATAGGAAATAAGTTTAAAGCTAAAGATATGGGACAAATAGATCAATATCTAGGAATCCAAGTTGAGCAAGATATGTCTAACGGTATAATCAAGATTAACCAGATATCATACCTCAAACAAATATTACAAAAATATAATCTTACTGAATGTAAACCTGTTTACACTCCTATGGATCCTATGGTTAAGACTAACTTGTTTAAGAAAGAAAAGTCACTAAGTCCTCAGTTGGAGAATACATGTCGAAGACTTATAGGTAGTCTTATGTATGCCATGCTTGGAAGTAGGCCTGACCTAAGTTCAGTACTCTCTATACTAAGTAGATACCAAAATTGTGCCTCTCTAGAGTTATGGAACGCTTTAAAACGGGTACTTAAGTACATTTCAACCACTATTTCATACAAACTTATTTATAAACTAAACACTGAAGCTCCTGTGTTGGAATCATTTTCAGACTCAGATTGGGGAGGAGACTTGGCTGACAGAAAATCAACCTCTGGATTTATTATAAATATATTTGGCTGTTGCGTTGTATGGGGCTCTAAAAAACAACAGAGTGTGTTACTGTCAAGCACGGAAAGTGAATATATTGCTTTAAGTGTGACAGCTAGTGAAGCACTGTGGCTTAAAAATATGTCGAATGACTTAAATATTCCTTCTGTGAATTTCAACATTCACTGTGATAACCAAGGTGCAGTTAATATATCTAAGATTCCAGAAAGCAAGAAACGTCTTAAACATATTGACATACGCTATCACTTCATCAGAGATCTAGTGGAACATGGAGCTGTCAACATTAAATATTTATCAACAAACCAACAACCAGCTGACCTCTTTACAAAACCTCTCAACAAAGCAAAATTTAAATATTTTTGCTCCCGGATTGGACTTGAAGAAAACAAGTAGCTGAAAGAAGATTAAAGTATTAACAATAAGAAGTCTTTTTTTTTATTTAAATTCAATTTCTTTTCAAAATTCTTAAGTAATTTTTTAATTTTAGAAGCCAAATTATAATTTTATATTTTAAAAATTTTAATAAAAAAAAAATAAAAAAAAAATACATTTATTTAGAAGTTTCATAAATTCTCTTTTAACTTTTTTCTAACTTTTAAAAAAACAAAAAAAAACATTATCCCTATTTATTGAGAGGGGGTGTTAAAATTTATCAATATGTAAACCCGCAATACATAGGGACAACACCTTTTTTTAACTGATCTTTATCTTTAACCAAACCTAGGTTCCTCACCCGGCTCTTCATTCCGGCTTCAAACTCGTTACGGTGCGTACCTACGTTATTCTTACAATTAGTTTTTCAACACAATTAAAATTACCACTCTTCAAACGGTTCTGTCCTAGACTATAATAAGAGTGCTAACTAGCATATTTCTCAGTCGAGTCACATTCAATACTGTTACATCTCAATTTTTTGGGTGTTGTGAGTTATACTAAACACTATTAGATAGAGGAGATCGAGTTCTACATGCTCTCGAAGACCCTTTTATCTATAGTGCTTTCTTTTTGCCGCTAGGAGTTGTTAAATCTGTATTAGACTAATGAATAGGGAGTGTTGTATACTCCTATCACTTCCTAATACAGTAGGTTCACGGCATGGTCCGTGTCGAGTGGGGTACTATTGGGCCGATTTTGACGAAATTTAGGGGTTCGATTTAGGGGTCTTTGTAGGTAAGAGGTAGGAGTCCCTCAGTGTTATAACAAACATTGAAGATGTGTTAAGCACAATACTGCCTGATCTTTGGGCAATTCTCTTGCAAGTATTGAATTGTTTGCAAGGAGCGATGGGATGGGGCACTATCTTGCATTAAAATGTAATTTAGCATTTGATCTTCAATTTCAGGCAACATTGTGCTTTGTTTGTTATACAGGGTGTCCAGCAATATTAAAATGTAAAATTCAAGCATATTTAAAGGTTTTCAAGGCTCAATTTTATAAAATTCAAAGCTGGGTTTATTAACATTAGTTATTAAAATAGTGGTTTATTCACAATTTCTTAGAATTATAGAAAAAAAATAGTAGTATGTGTTCAGCAAAATAATATAAATTACTTTTATAATAGAAGAAATTTTATTTTTTGGACTTGAAGAATATTATAGTAGGCTGAAGGGTTCATTTGGAATGAAAGTCCTTCGACTATATATTTTTATTTCATCAAAGCTTTCACCACGGAACCTGAGCTTCTTCAGTGATCACTAAGCTCTGATGAAATAAAAATAAATATCAATCGAAGGAATTTCATTCCAAATAAACCCTCCAGCCTACTCTAATATTAATAGTATTAATTCAACTTAATCACAGCAGTAGTACCCCAGAGAAGTGAAATACAATATACAGTAGCGCATCAATTATACAAACTAATGTTGTTTAGGGTGGTTCGGATAATAAAAAAATCAAAATGTAATGGTACTTCTAGACAACCTAGGGTCTTTAAAATTCCCGATTTTTTAAAAATTCAAGCATATTTTAAGTTTTTCTGTTATTTTTTCAAAGTTCAAGCATATTTCAAGGTTTTTTCAAGAATCCTAAATATTCAAGCATAATTCCAGGAGTTCAAGGAATTCAAGGCTGCTGGACACCCTGTTATAGTTATAACACTGAGGGACTCCTGCCTCTTACCTACAAACTACCCTTAAATCTATTCCTCGAGTAGAAAGCCATTATCTTAAGGTTTAGACTGAAAAAGAGTTTATTGAAGGTTCTAAGACCCTGGTTCAAATTTACCGAGATTACAAGCAATCATGTCAGTCTAATGAACAGCTATTAGGGGAAAAACAATTATACACATTTTTAATAAAGAATTCTACATTTCATTTTTTCCAAAAAATAATACATAATCATATTTCATTTGAATTTAAAGCTATAGAAACAAAATTAACTGTTTACCTGTTTGCTGTAAGAGGACACCCTCGTTCTTGTAGCCATATGCATCTTTTTTAGGGTCCGTAGGCAAAACCAAGGACCCTTATATTTTCCTGCGTGTGTTTGTCCGTCCGTCCGTCTGTCACCTGCTCTCACGGCTACACCTTTCGTCCTATCACTTTGAAATGTGGCATGTAAAGTATAGTAAGTAGTGTAAATGTATAGTACCTACCCACACATTTTTTTGAAACATATATATTTTTTTTAAATTATTTTTGTTTTTATTGACAAAATTCGTTCTTTTATAATTATGCTCTTTTGGGTGTATTTATATGTTAAAAGTCCGGTTCAATGAAAAAAAAAATACTTTATCCGAAGTTTGATTATGAGTTTTAAGAATATCAGACCCATAGGATAGTTTAAAGTAGACTTTTAGCTTTTTAAAAAGCACCATCAAGAGGTACTACTTAAACAATACTGTGTTGCCTACAGACCCTCGCTGTGTGCTCTCTAGGCCACTGCGTTTTTACTACATAGTATACCTTTATTCTTAATTCGTACCTTTTTATCAATAAACTCTTTTTGCGGTTTCATTTTTCGATTTTTGTTAAACGCATTAGTTGCTTTCTGTTAAATTGTATTCACACCCTTGCTTTAATATATTCCTCTGTATTTTTACTTAAATTAGCCAAAAGCACCTTTGATGTAATGATACTACAAAGATAGAACTTGAGGATAACTCAGATGAACATAAATTGAATTCGAATAGTGTAACATCTTTTAGGTTTTTTGATAAATGTTTAAAAATAAAATGTTAAAAACATAAAAAAGTATTAAATAACATTATTTTTTAGGCTCACTATATTTAGAATGATAGTTACATAAAATATTATGTAAAAATATTTTTAATCAAACAAAGGAATACAAAAAAAGTGAATAACTTTAAACTCAATTTTTTCAAACCAGTACAAATCAGAGACGTGACAGTATTCAATGTGACGTGCGTACATTGTTTTATAAAAGGGGATTTATCAGGGTTATGTACGAGTATTAGTAGACCAACCCCCTTTTCAACTCTACTACACAAATAAAATCCTCTTAAGTTTTCGACTCTTTTCAAGAAAAAAAACACAAAAACAAACAGACAATTTATTTAATGAGAACAAACAAACCTGATGACCATTTACACTTGACAGAGCTTTGACAATTCTGATCACAATGGTGAAGGGCCGGTTTCTCCTGAAGTGTTTTGACAAGTACGGACGAATAAAAAGAGTAAACCAAATGGCAATCCTTCACCCCTGTATAGGGACATATAATCAAAACAATTGAACTATATTTTTTGAAAAACTACAATTAAAAAAATATGTTTTAAATAAATAAATTAGACATTTTAATAGTCTATGTTTTGAAGTGAACAAAATCTTTTTATTAAACAAGTAAGGCGCGCTTCACGTAAATACGTGAGGCGATAATCACCGGTTTCTGTACGATTAAGTTAAAATTACTAAGTGAAATAGTTGCATATTCTTTTTCTACACTTCAAGACCTTTAAATTGATGTATAACATGCCATGGTGACTAAAAACTTTTTTTTAGTCACCCGCCATATTGAAAATAATAAGTGTGAAATTTTAATAGTTGCATATTCTTTTTTTACACTTCAAGACCTTTACATTTATGTATAACAAACATGCTATGGTGATTAAAGTTTTTTTTTAGTCGCCTTCCACATTGGCCGCCATCTTGGAAATATTAAGTATAAAAATTCCAAAATGTGTCCAGTCGTCACAAAAGCCGAAGTGCACCTGTATGCCGAATTTCATGTTTCTAGCTACAGTAGTTTATGAATTGAAACAAGCCAACGGACAGACAGACAGAGACGTTATATAAGGTTTCTTTTCTAACTTTGTACAGAAACCTAAAAGAACTAAAATTATAAAATAATAATAATCTTAGTGCACCTACACCTTCTTTCTTTCTTTTTTCTTTTTTTAGCACACAGTTTATTTACTCTTTTCTTTCACTCCCCCTTATAACTAAATATACTTAAAATATACAATAAAATATATTTCTAAAAATTATTTTACTTGAAATATATTTATAAAATATACTTAAAGAAGGATAGTTACCTTCTTTAAGTATATTTTATCATTCATACTCAACATTTTTTTTAATAATATAGAAAGGTAATAGGATTTCTTTAAGACGCAAGAGAGCATTGATCAACACTACATTATTTAAATAATTTAGATGCATACGACGAGGAAAGATAAAACATATAAAAAAGAGGCTAATTAAATTAATTTAGCTATTCAGATAGCCAGTCAATATGCATTCGGTTAACTATATAATAAAGGGATTTAGGATGTCCAGTATATACTTAATTAGAATAGAACTACAAAATCTACAAAAGTCAGTTAAGTAACTGATAATGTTGGGATAGGATCCTAACATTATAGTATGGCAGACATACTAATTACATTGGATCTACTTAACTGATTCTCTGTTCGTCAGATATCCACCAATATCGTGTCCGCCAATATCGTTACAGGAAAATCACCGTCTCCTGTCACTATTGCAAGTTACTAATGACAAACAACAGCCTCCAGTATACAGCAGGAAAAATCAATATCAAACCGTATTAACGTCTCCTCACAACATTTAGTTTCGGACCACTGCAAGGACCCTCAGTAAATCCCTTCGGCACCCCTATATACCTTCTCCCGGTATCGTCTTCCCAGGAGAACCACCATTCTGAGCAGGCAACAGTTACTATACGACCGTTTATCCTCTCTCTCTCAGTCTGCTAAATCCCAAGTCAATTTCACCTTTGGATGGGCGACATGGGAGATACCGAGGGAGGAGGGATATATTTACTGTAAGGTAGGTACAAAACCCCTGTTCCTAGCAAATGAAAATTTAAATACGGATTCTGTTTTCGGAAGCCTCCATATAAGTTAACTTTAAGAATCGGAAGATTAACTTTTTAAAAAAGGTTTTATTTTAATTTACAAGTTACTTTCTTCTTTTGATTAATTTAAGTCAACAATTGATTTTACAACAAACATATAGTATTACCTGGAATGTAGTTGGAGCCACGAGAACATAGACTGGAGCCCCATCACTAACACAAATTGTGTATATATATAATATATATATATATATATATATATATATATATATATATATATATATATATATATATATATATATATATATATATATATATATATATGTATATATATATATATATAAGGTAGTACAGTAGCTGTAAATAAGGAAGGTGCCAAATAAATAATAATAATATTAATAGGTGTGGAATTACAAGAGGGGACATTGACTGGGCACAATCACTCGCAAGCACTACCCACAAAGTAAACAGGCGTAATCCGTCCGTTTCGGAGATGATGAGACATGGTGGATTCGACGGATTACTATCGTGAAGGCGTTAAAATACTTGTCGGTAAAATCACTTTTAAGTAGGTGCATTCAAGTAGAGTGCTTTGTTATCGGTAAGTGTGTGGACATGGTGTGAACCGTTTTGTCCAAACATTTTGGTTGTAAGACGGACCGCCGCGCCGCCTCACTAATACAGTGCTCCACTTGAACAAGGTGTCAGGGTCGGGTCGAGAAGAAAAGACGGCGACGGATCCCTTGAGAGGTGTCTCTTGTGTCTTGATTTGTTTGTAACCATCTGCGGATATATACGGTCGGCTTACACTTCTCACCTGGGGCTACCCAGCGGGCCGACAAAGCCACAAGGGTCGCCCCTCCCAATACCTACAACATACTTCACACTTTTATTTGAAATAAACTCGGAGCACAAAAGATGGCTGGGCCGACGCACAACAGACTATTAGCGCAATACAACACCTTTATTTGAAACTCCTCCCATGTAATTCGTCTGCTTCTCTAGTCTTCTATAATGGCCCTTTCAAACTAGAAGAATCATCTTTACTCTTTAAGCTCCACCTAGTGAAGTACACTCACACTCACAGTAAAACTTGAACAACTAATTTGTCATAAGCATAAAACTATTTTTAGTTGTTACGACCTATTTATAATTTACGAGCAGTACGAAAATTCTCGACAAACAGCAGTAAAACTAGTGATAAATTGTTACACGCCATCATCCGAATTGAGCTATTTTTTTTAATCGGCTGATAAAAAACTTCTTTCAATCAGATCAATTTCTACTTTTATCGCCCTCCACTTGTAAACATTCCTATCCTGAGCGGCCGGTAAAGTTCCATTTTACAGCCCTGGGGCCTGTAAAAATGCATGCTTTATTTTTACAGGACCGCTAGTAGTTCGAGAAGCGGCCTCTTCCTGGCCGGGCCACGGCGTGCAGGAAGCGCTAGTAGTTCTCAGTGTCAGCTGTTCAATTAGTATACTGGAATAGTTGAACACATGGTCTGAGCGTAACATGGAAAGGTCACAAATTGTTCTTACAATTGGGAATAATTGATTTTTAAATTAATTTTTGTAAATAGCAATTTCATAAATTATTTAATTTATGAAATCCAGGTCTCTAGCTGTGAAACATAAAGATTTTTCAGTAGTTTTTAGTAAACCACCTCGCAAAATGTCTCCATTTTGGAAGGCAAAGCCAAAATTACGGTATAGTCAAAGCGGGTTTCAATTTCTGACATAATTTGTTTAATCGAGAAGTGTCCCGACAACGGCGACGACGACTCACTTCGAAATGATTTGTTATTGCTAAACTAAGGCAACCTCATTTACTCCAATGAAAATAAATGTGTTTTTTGATTTGTTGGTCTTCAAATAGATATAATAACTAAATTAATAATTAATATAGTCTAAATTAATTTACTTGATATTAATTTTTTTTTCTAAGTATAAAATTAAGCCCGTTAACACGGGCTTAACGGCTCGTCTAATATAAAAGCGCAATCAACAAAATTTCAAACTGTTGTCAGAGTTCTATAAACGGACATATTATACAATTAGTAGACATTGTATCAGCACCACTGTTCTGACTCATTAAAACGATTACTCAGAAGATGAACAAATTTGACAACTTCTAACCGATATGGACCTGGGAGACAAAAAACAAAATCAAATTAAGACAAATGAGGGAGTTAGGGTGCTCAGCCGTAGGTGATAAGTTCCTTCGGTCGTTATGGTTACAATACATGCCTTTTCAAGTTCAGACAATATATCATCGTCCCCCTTATGCCAGAACCATGAATGTGCAAATTCCACATTGTTGGGAAATGGTGCTTTAAAGTTTATTATCCATATTCAGCATTCTATTCCTTAATTCAGCTATTCTATTTTGATTATTTATTTATTTCTGTATGTACAGCAACATGGTATTGGGCTTATTAGTCAGACTTCTTTTGGCCCTAGCAACCCCCCCCCCCCCCCCTCTTCCTGAAAATGCAAATTTATTGTTTCAGTATTTCACAATCATCAAACTGCCATAGCCAATAACAGCTGATACAATGCATGCACGAATTCGGGGTTCTGGCACAACATAGATTATAAAACAACAAGGCTAAATAGCTAATAAACCCAGAATATGAAAATTAGGGGGCGTTATCAGTTTGTGGAGAAAATTATCTGATCAAACTTTCACCCCAAGCTGACAGGATTTTGGAAGTAGCACAAACCTAGGTTGCTACTAGTTTTATTAAAAAAAATTCTAATGTAAGCATTAATACCGAGACATACACAAACAGACACACACAGCCACAGCTTAATCACTGATCTCAGCTCTACAATATGTATATAAAGCTGGCAACGCCCAAAGCAGCCAGACTCTACTCTCATTTCGACACTTGGTGTTTTCCTGTAGACATAGTAAACATTTTATTATTACTCATTTTATATTAATGATTTTACTATTTGTAATGATTTAATTAATTTAACTTAAAAATGAAGTTTTAAAAAAAAAAAAAAAATAAAGTAAACTTGATGTGAGAGAACTTAATTTGCTATCAAACCTTCTAACAATCTACAATCAACTAGCAAACCTTTCCAGGACCAAATATCAGATTATATTCAAGAAGTGGATAAACGCAGCCATCGTCCGAGAAGGCTACCCCAAAGAAAAAGTCGTTTTTATAGAGACTCAAACAAAGGTACTTAGTCGCAGCCGCCGAAGATCTTTAAGATACAGGCAGGGCGGCAGGGAGCTTGTAAAGCAAAAGAAAGTGCGGTTTCAGTGAACTGAAGCTTTACTAAAGTAGGAAGGAGGAATCCCTGTGAGGTCGAACCCCTCAAGTATTGATTCATATTTTATTTAGACGTACGTCAAGCAGTGGCGTAACTATGGGCGGCCCCCGATGCCAGGGGGCCCCCAAATCTAATGTACCAATGCCGATGGGGGCCCCCTATAAAGAAAACTACCTGGGATGAATTCCTATACTTCTATACCAGATCTGAACGCCGCGAGCTTTTTCTTTGCTCGTCAATTTTTCTTTTGGCGAGGGGCCCCCACAACCCTAGCTACGCCACTGACGTCAAGCAATTCATTATAAAATAATAAATTATTTTAATGTTCCTCGTTTCACTATAAATTGGAGTTATATTATACCACCTACCACGTATCTGCATGTGTGCGTCGTATTTATATATTTATTTTATTTAAAATAAAATAAAGTGGATAATATACAACGCCACAATTATACGTATGATATGCGTATGATAAATACCTTTTTCCAATGTAGCTGGTTTAGATGAAGAACAATACGGTTAAGGATTTGGGCTGGGTTTTGTTTGTTTAACGCCAAGTTACTAATCCAAGTTACTAAATCTTGCTTTTTAGGTTTTTGCACTTACTTTATTTTAGTACGATTTCGACTGAAGTTGTTCTCCAAAATCCTTTATCTCGAAGCCTTTAAAATTGGGAACGTAAACCTCGTCTACTCATGTGAGTGGCACTTAATTTATTAATAAGTATTTTGCTGTTAATTTCGGCCACTCTAAAGTTGTCCGTTTGATTTGCATAAAAACTTCTCTCTCCTAATAAGGTGCTACCAAATTGATGTCTCCTACGAAAAAATGGCATACTTAAAACAAGCAGTTTTACTGAAATAAATACAATAGAAATAAAGAAGGAACTTCGTTGAACTTGAAACAAATAAACGACGCAGATGACTGTAATCTGTCTACTTAAACACTACTTAAATATGCTAAATATACATGTCGCACCTCGGGAAGAATACTGTTCTAACTCAAAATCTGCTACTTTTGGGAAATGCAAAAATAAGATTTGAAAAATAATATACAAGTAGCAAATAAGTTATTAATAATTATAGATACCCCTAAAGGTTTTCTAGGTTGTTGTGAATCATTACAGCGTAACCCGTAGGGTTTTAAATATAAATAAGTATTTTTTACAAATTTAAAAAAAAAAAGTTTTTAGATATGACGGTATAGAATAAATAGTTGGAACACTTTTTTTTAGAAAGAACTATAATGCCCTAATGCCTTCTGAGTTGTGACTGTATTCTTGCTGCAGTGATTTCCTATTACCTAAGATGGAACTCTATATCCCCAAGCGATTTAGACTTGGTACCTTATACTTGATTGCTTGATAATAGTTTATACTCTAATGTGACTCTATGATTAGGATTTCTAAGAGTTAATACACTATTCTTGGTGGGCTCATCACTTAATAAGTATAAATAAATTTTATCAATACAACTTATTAACTCAAAAAAGTAATATTTATTTTTAAGTTGAGATTTGGGAGACTTAATAAATTCTGTGCATTTAAACCATTAATCGATGGTAATAATAGTAACATTTAATTAATCAAATAATTACTGATAAAAAGGAGTAAAAATGGAAAAAACGAATGTAGAAAACGTAATTTTTATTGTGTCGGCAACATTATGAAATAAATCTGAGATCCATATAATATTATTATCTAAATAATAGATTACTTAATTAAATAATTGAAAAAAAATAAATAAATAAATAAAAATAATTATAAAATAAAAAATAAAATAATAATTCACAGTCGTAGAGGGAAAAACAATATTTTCATAACACCCGTTAAATTGAATCTGAGATACATAATATAATAATATCTAAATTATAGCTTACTTAATTAAAAATTGCAGTCGAGGTATTTTGGAACTATTTTCGTTACATGATTTACAACAAATTATCTTTAGATAATTTACCCAATGACCAATATTTTTTTAAAAAAAATATCTGTCTTTCTTCTTCTGAAAATGTTGCAGTACATTTTGTGGGACAATTATTTTTGCATCCCGGTTTTACGGTGATTATTGTTATTTAAGGAAGCTTCTGAGTCGCCGCGCCATCTATAACCTTATTTTGGCTAATCAGATGTTAGTTATTTATGTTGTTGGGGTCAGATTCGTCTAGATGTAATATTGTTGTAAGAGTGTTTAAAAATGTCATGTTAATCAAGTCCTTAACACTTCCGTATTCAATTTCAAAGGGCAACCCTTTCCAAATATCGCCTGAGTCTATTCTGTTTCTTGCAACAAACGACAAAGGAATCGTGTTTTGGGTTGTTGGAGTTGGTGCCAAGTGCTCATCAAGAGCCACCTGCAATAGTACATTACGCGTCGAGTGCGGAAAGTAGCATTTTGCACACGAGCAATGCAAAATGCCGTTTCGCACGAGTTGCGTACCGTACTTTATCTACGATTGTTAGATTTAAATAATAAATACAGAAACAAATAAACTTGCTGTATGTAAGTTCGTATCTCTCTCTTGATAAAGATGGCATTAATTCATTAGTTGTATTTTTTGCCGAATTAATTATTTCTGGAGGATTATTATTCTCCACATTTTCGTCAAAGTCACTTGATCCACTCATTGTTTTTCACTAAAAACTCGATATAAACAGTTACTAGAACAGCAAATTAGTTTTGTTAAATGTAAACAAACTCACTAATCGTGCGTAAAGCTGAAGAATTCCTCTTCTTTACCGCACTAGTGTGGTAAAAAAGAGGAATTATTCAGAACTATGAGACGCGCATGCGCAATGAATACGAGTACGTAAATAATCACTTTCTACGCATCTAAATAGAGATATAATGTTTATATTTCGTATCAATCGTAGATAATATAATATTCTGCCATGAGCTACCTCGTAGAGTAGTATAAGGCGGTAATTATACCGGCTTATATACAAAACGTATTCTTATGGTCAAGTTAATCATAGAGGAAAGTTAAATCCTATATTAGCTATCTTATTCTCAACCCTTAAATGCTAATGGTAATTGGATAGCTGGTATTACTAAACCTTCGTCGATTCGACTTATATATCTGCAGAAAATTTTTTTTGGGTTGAAACTACACTTTTATAAAAAGAAAACTATTAAAAACTCATTAATAAATCTTTTAGTGAGATATACAAACTGTTGATGACAAATAACTTAGTAGGAACATCAGAAGAATCTGAAATTGAGTGAACATTAATGCTCCAGGTCCCATGCCCCAGGCCAAAAGCCCTAGGCACTTTGCTAAGTGCTCAAGGCCCAAGATTATCGGCCATTGGTCTCTGGCCCAAGGCCAATTACCCTAGGCCCATTGCCCTTTACCCCTAGGCCTATTGCCCCTTACCCCAATCCCATTTGCCCAGGCTATAGACTTATTCGACGACCAATGAATTCCCTACGTTTATTACTAAACGTTAGTCGAATCGACGAAGTAGCTTTGACGGGAATTTGTCAGAAAACGACTGTATGCTCAAAAGGACAACTACCGCTACACTAGCAGGTGTGTTACAAACCAGTGCAAGCACTGGAGAAGGATGGGGTACCCGTCACCATCGCATACGAGCGTAAAAAGTTAAGGTTCAAACTGTGCTCGTCGATTCGACTAACATTAGCATTTAAGGGTTAATGATTAATTTACATTCTGGTGTAAAAGCCAAAGGTAACCAAAACATGTCTAATACGAGGCATGACTAGAGAGTAGTAGTTTTAGAGAAATTCTGTTTGGACCATATTTGGTACAAACAGACAAATGATAACTTTAAAATGAAATCGTTTACTATATTAAATAAAATGTCTGATCATTACCCTGTTATGTTAAACATAGAAACGAATAAAAAAATAAATAAACACGAACATCCTAGCTCTACAGATAAAATCAAACTATTAAAAAATAAACAAACTAAAACTAATGAACAAATAAATTATAAAATAAATACAGAAAATGTGATTAAACATATATCTACCATAAACTGGGACCAACTATACAATATTACTGACGTAGACCAGGCTGTTGAATACTTTATCACTGAAATACAAAAATCTATCGAATTAAGCAAAACAGAAATATATATATATATATATATATATATATATATACAGGGTGTTCCGCATAAGTACCTACAGAGAAAAACCTATGAATCTACATCAAATTTCTGACAAAAAATGTCAAGTAACCTTGGGTCCTACGGACCTTGGTTTTCGAGATATATCGATATATCGATTTTTTTATTTAGGTCATGTTTTTAGCCATAAACTACGTAATAAATAAAAATCTAAATAAGATAGAAAGATGCAGTTTGCAGCATCGTAAAGAGCATTAAATTTTCATTCAGAAATCACTTCTTTTAGTACTTAATACGTTTATAAACTTAGTGATAATGCAAGAAAAACATTAAAATTGGAAATGATATAAAATGTTTATACAACTTGGAGCTTCCATAACTTCTATATTTTTATACCTATTGTAATGTTTAAAATGTTTAAAAAACTGCGCAATTTTATAAGCTTTAATTTGATATAGCATTGTCTATAGTTTACGTACGTTTTCATAGAGAAATAGTAGACAAACTATTTGGAAATCCGCTTATTTTAAAAATCAAATTTGATTGTTCTCTTTTCATATGCTGGCGCGGTAGTGTCTGAAGAATAGCAGGGGGTCTGCTCGTGAGTATGCGAGGCAGTTCCAAACAGACGACATCTTTCCTATTACATTTTTCAAGTTATCGAAAGAAGATGCTGAAAAATTGGCACTGTTGATTGGTTACTGATCCTAGGACCAGTATTAGAAGGGCCTCAGCTGTATTGGGCATTTCAGGGACGCAGATTTTTAGAATTTTGAAAAGAATTCAACTGTGCCATCCATGACACTCCCGTCTAGGAGCTGACCATAGCTGACTTTAATGCGAGGGTGCTGCGGGGGTATTGGGATTGGGTATTACAAAGAACTGTGTCACATTTTATTTTGTGGATAGACGAGTCCCTTCTTACAAGAGCTACTGCTATTAATTTTCACAACACTCATACATGGTTTATTGCAAATCCGCATTTACCGAGGTGGCAACATTTTTAGCCCCAGTTTTCTGTAAATGTGTGAGCTGGTATTATCGGTCTCAGAATAGTTGGACCTAATTTTCTTACGTCTTAGTTGGAAGTTAATTTATTGGATTAATTGAGGACTTACCACTTGATTTAAGAATCAGCATGTACCTGCAGTTGGATCCAATGGATAGGTGGATGGGGGACCTAGTAAAAAGTATTTTATACAGAACAATTGTGTATACTAGGGAAGAGATGATTTCTCTTTCTTTTCAAAATTCTAAAAATCTGCATCCCTGGAATTCCCAATACAGCCGAAGCCCTTCTAATACTAGTCCTAGGATCAGTAACCAATCAACAGTGCCTGTTGTTCGGCATCTTCTTTCGATAACTTGAAAAATATAATAGGAAAGATGTCGTCTCTTTGGAACTGCCTCGCATACTCACGAGCAGACCCCCTGCTATTCTTCAGACACTACCGCGCCAGCATATGAAAAGAGAACAATCAAATTTGAATTTTAAAATTGCAGAAAATTCATAGAGCTGTTACTTAATAAGTGGATTTCCAAATAGTTGTTCTACTATTTCTCTATGAAAACGTACGTAAACTATAGACAATGCTATATCAAATTAAAGCTTATAAAATTGCGCAGTTTTTTAAACATTTTAAACATTACAATAGGTATAAAAATATAGAAGTTATGGAAGCTCCAAGTTGTATAAACATTTTATATCATTTCCAATTTTAATGTTTTTCTTGCATTATCACTAAGTTTATAAACGTATTAAGTACTAAAAGAAGTGATTTCTGAATGAAAATTTAATGCTCTTTACGATGCTGCAAACTGCATCTTTCTATCTTATTTAGATTTTTATTTATTACGTAGTTTATGGCTAAAAACATGACCTAAATAAAAAAATCGATATATCGATATATCTCGAAAACGAAGGTCCGTAGGACCCAAGGTTACTTGACATTTTTTGTCAGAAATTTGATGTAGATTCATAGGTTTTTCTCTGTAGGTACTTATGCGGAACACCCTGTATATATATATATATATATATATATATATATATATATATATATATATATATATATATATATATATATATATATATATACTAGCTGAATACCCGTGCTTTGCTACGGGGTGTTTTATTTTTAATTTAATAGATTTATAAACTACCATCAAGAAACATTTAAATTATTTTATCTACGATTGATACGAAATATAAACATTATATCTTTGTTTAGATGCGTAGAAAGTGATTATTTACGTACTTGTATTCATTGCGCATGAGCGTCTCATAGTTCTGAATAATTCCTCTTCTTTACCACACTAGTGCGGTAAAGAAGAGGAATTCTTCAGCTTTACGCACGATTAGTGAGTTTGTTTACATTTAACAAAACTAATTTGATGTTCTTTTATTAAAGTAACTGTTTATATCGAGTTTTTAGTGAAAAACAATGAGTGAATCAAGTGACTTTGACGAAAATGTGGAGAATAATAATCCTCCAGAAATAATTAATTCGGCAAAAAATACAACTAATGAATTAATGCCATCTTTATCAAGAGAGAGATACGAACTTACATACAGCAAGTTTATTTGTTTCTGTATTTATTATTTAAATCTAACAATCGTAGATAAAGTACGGTACGCAACTCGTGCGAAAACGGCATTTTGCATTGCGAGGGTGGTAAAACCACACGAGCATCATTTAAATCCCTTGGTTGAAATTGGAATTATCTTTTATTAATATACATGCTTACATACAAAATAAGAGCTCTTTCTCAAGTATTAACTTCCTAACTTTTAAAGATCGGTCTGGCCTCAATTCCCCTTCTTTTCTTACTCTGTCCTTATGTTCCCCTTAGGGATAAAATTTTAGAAAATCTCTATTGGCAGTTATCAATATAATTTAGAAATTATTATACTACGTATACACTCGTAGATTTTATTTTAGAATCTTAAAGAAATGGTCATGATTAAGTTAGTAAAGGTTTAGGCACGGTAAGGCGTGATTTATTAATTATTGCCTTAATATCTAAAAATAAATCTAAATATTTTTTGACAGGGGTTGAAAAGTAATTTCTTTAACATTTCTTCCTACAGAAATTTCCACAAAACATAAAATATGGTCCGTAGTTTCTTCTGCAACTTTGGTTAAATACAATTTTTATGAAAAATGAAATAACAATTTTGAAATCTATTTAGAAGCCCCGTTCTCAGCTCCATATAAAGCTACCAAATCGTTTTATATCGTTTATCACCCGCAGAATTAAGCTTAACATTGTACCCAAGAACCTCCAAAATCTATTCAGCCATTTGGACGTGATTGGCGCACAGACAGACAGATATAAAATTTTCTAAACTTAAATTCGTTGTCAAGACTACTCATTCAGTGGAAATACCCCATATTCTCTCTCCACAGCTCGGGCCTCCATGTTCTCTAGTGGAGAGATAACCTTATGTAGAGCTAAAATGTAAAATCAATAAAATAGATAAATTGATGTACTAAAATATTATTTATGTATTAATATGTTTTATTCAATAAAGGTATTTAAAAAAAAAAAAAAAAATGAATAAATAATAATGAAAAAAAAAAAAAAAATAAATAAATGAATAAATACAAAATTTTAGCCCAATCGGATAAATGTACAGACACAACAATTATTCGTTTTTTATACATAGATATAGATATATTTTTCCATTTTACCCCCCTAAATGTACATAACAATAATTGTACAGCACTCTACAGCACTCTTAAAGAGCTTTTCAACGGTATGCATCGTGAAGGGTTTTCATTACTTTGACATTTGTACCCCGTACCCCTGTGTACCAAAATCAAAATTTCGAAAATGCATGAAGTCAGTGACCTTCCCCTTTTCCCCTTGCTTTGAAGGTCAAGTGTGCAAATTTTCATTGAAATCGGAATAAAACGGTAGATTTGAATAAAGAACACACACACATGCGCCCGTTCGCGCGCGCGCGCACACACACTTACTTTGACATTTCCTTTTTACCCCTCTCCTAAATGAAAATAATGACAAAAACGTACATTACAATTACTTTTCTCTTAAAGAGCCTTTCAACGATATGCATCATAAAGGGTACCTATCAATTACTTTGACATTTGTACCCCGTACTCCTGTGTACCAACATTTTAACTTATCTGGGAACTCATATAGGTTATCTCATGTAAGCAGTTCACTCATAGACACTCTTCATTTATATAAGATGTAGTTATACACATTTTTCCATTTTACCCCCTCCTAAATGAAAATATGACAAAACTGTACATAACAACAATTACTGCAATTTTAAAGAGCTTTTCAACGATATGCATCATTAAAAGTATTCATTACTTTGACATTTGTACCCCGTACCCCTAGGTACAAAAATAAAAATTTCGCAAAATCCTTTCTTAGTGGATGCCTATGATATGAACCGAGTATATCCTCAAAATTTCAAGTCTCTCGGTTAAGCAGATTTTGCTGTGCGTTGATTCTATGTCAGTCAGTCAGTCAATCAGGACATTGCCACTTATATTATAGATATATGTATCCATAATCAGTGCATATTTCAGCTTTCTAGGTAGTCGGGAAGTGAGTCAAATTTAGGCTATACAATTTGACTAGAAACAAATTGATTAATAATTATTTAATAGTTAAAAATTTGATCAACTAATTAATTAGTAGTTAACAAATGAATTAACTAGTGACTTAATAACGACCTCCAATTAATTCTGCAGACATCTCCTCGAATCTAGGAAGCGGATATTTTTCTAAAATTGTAAACGGGTTGATTGATACTTAAAAGTCCCCTCAAATACGCACTTGACCACTGGGTTTAACAACCGTCACTATGGGTGATGCCCATTTTAAAGGAACCTCTTTTGGGTCAACAGATTCAATATATCCAATCTATATTGTCCAATCTCTACCTCTTTTTCCCCTGGTTCTCTAAGTGCGAATGGAACTGGTTATACCTTGTTTATGATTGGTTTAGCCAAATCTGAATTATGTAGTTTATCATTATACCCGTTTATTGTTCCTAGTTCGCCCTTTTTATTCGTACACCCGTATAGGCAATTAAACTTTTGGATGTTGATAATTTTGGGGTCCCAATAGCTTGCCACGTAGCCTTGCTGATAACTGATTTTGCTGCATCCGATCATATAGCATTTGCACCGTCTTTCTATTTAACCTAATGTCCAATATGACTTTGCTCCTAGCCTTTAGGTTCGGCCTGCCCAATGTTCTTACAGTTCCCCTGTCATCTGAATCAGTATGGTAGTCTGTTTGGTTCGATTGTAATTTCCTAACCCTTCCTTTATCACTACCCTTAATTATAGCCCTGTCAAGGTGGATGGAGTGTAAAATCGTTTACAACTCAATTCCTTCCTTTTTCCATAGGAGCGTAATATATAGGACCACCCCCCGGTCGGGGGAAAAAGTATTAAAGGAAAAGTGAACTAAGGAAATTTTAAGGAGAATTATTCACTGGGTAAATTAAATAAAGATACAATAGTAAATTCAGGAATGTAATTCAAACGAGAAGATTGACTTTAAAATATCCAAAAGATGTATGTATATAAAATTAAGGTTTGTAGGGTTAGGTAAGAGATGACATGAGTTAAACAATAAATAATATAATTAAATAAAACCAGGTTGTGGTGGTGAGATGTGGCCAAAGGTAGAAAGATGATGGGCAGGCTGGAAGAGGGGGGAGAGAATCAGCTGCGTCCTTCCGCTCAGCACTGCTAGCCAGAGGCAAAGTGGTCAGGAAAGTGACCAAATGACTGGATGTAGAGAAACAACCGTGAAAGTACAGTAGCTTGTTTCTAGGTAAACCTGCAAGGAGGACGATGTAACACCCTGAGGTCTGGAGGCACACTGAAGGAAGGAAAAGAGTTAGGCTGAGTAGCAGCTAACGTTAATTGAATTGAAATGTTTATGTTGAATCTCTAATCCGAAATAAATTTAATTGAATTATTATTAGATGACTCTTCTAAGTAGTACAAGGTACAAGAGTCATTTCCTGGGTTGAGACAGATGGCTTCTTAATTAACAGCAGGTTAACTAATTAGCCCTTGAATCGTCGAATCTAAAATCTGTAGACTAAGTTAATTATACAAAATAAAATTATAAATAAAAAATAAGCTTGGCCTAAACAGCCCTACCATTAAACAAGCACACCCTTGCATAATGATTTTCCCTACCACACGCCAGGCACTTTTCACCTAACCACAAACACCCACGGGAGAGACACTCTTTTTTTCCTTTCTCCAAAATCCTTGGATGCTGAATGTTTCTTTTCAATTTGTAACTACTTTCATCTTTGATTTTTCTTTGTTTTTAAATGTAACATTGTTAGTCTTACCCGAATCGGACTTAGGTAACTCCTCAAGTTCCTTTAAGTGTTTATGTTGTAGGGACACACTCTCCAAATGGACAGCGGCAGCTTCAACCTCTTTTAACGAGGCTGTATTTGCGGGAAATGTTTTTAAGCTCTCGCTGCCAATCAGTATTATTAATACCCCTGAACAACTGATCTCTCAATCTTTCTTTTAGCGTGTTTCCGAAATCGCAACGGTTTGCAATTGCCCTAAGACTATTAACATATGCGCTATTGTTTGAGAAGTGTCTTTATACTTACAGTAAATTCACGTCGTTCACTCTGTATGAAAACAGTTTTGGCATAAAATCTATCCAAAAAAAAAATTAAATTCATTGAATGCCACATTGTTTACGTTTGCGGGTTTAAAATTGTCCACAAGAACCTTATAACAAAACGGACCTATCATAGATAATGACAGTATTACCTTGGATTTATTAAACTCATCCCCCACCACCCTGTATAATAATAGCTCAATTTCGAATCTCGAGATGTAATACTCCCATTCCTCTTCGCCAGGATTAAAATTGTCTCATTTGAAGTTTTTCACAATTGCTATTTGAGAGTTTTGTTTTCTACAATTATCCTTAAATGTATCGCAACACAAACCATTATAGTTATACAAGGATTTATGAGACAAATTTTTACCTTCAATGTCTCCCAATTCTTTCTTCTCGTCATCGCTTGAACCGTCAATTACCTGAATCCGTCTCCGCGATGATTTTGTTCTTTGTTAACTCTGAATCCCGGAAGGGTGAAAGGCTTCTTTTTCTTGATATTTTTTTTTTTTTTTTTTTTTTCTTGGCATCCTCATCGTGAAATGTAGTCAATGTATTACAAGTTTAACAAGAATGTTTATTCCATAACAACAATAACAAACTCTCCTGTCAACCAAAGTGACAGCATCATATACAACACAAACAATACCTATGTTCGACTCTCCAGATTGTGGACGCACCGCAACAACAGCAGCCCTTTCATCATTTTGCTGTAAAGTTTGTAGCATTTGCCATGCGCAACAATTGAGATACTTTCATCATTCAGCAAATTTTCGTTTTCGAAATCACCTTAATCAATGAGCACCATGCTTTTGGACCTACAGTACGCTCATCATCAACAGTCAACAGCACTTTTTTTCAGATAAAACAGTCACTCATTTTTAGGCTACGAAATATTGAAGTTTAGTGTATATAGTGCAGGTATTGTAATGCGTGTTTATAGTGCAGTTGTTCCAAACCCAACTTCGTCGTGATATAACTCCTTTTCGGCCCATCATAGGATAAGAAAGTTTATATAAAATTTGCAGCTATTTCGAGAAGACCATTTGTACCCAAAGTACTAAATGTTCACAAATGATTGCATATCGTGTTTCTGACATCAAATAAAGCGCATACCAATTTTCAATCATACCGGATCAAAAATAGTAATATTTATCATTTTTTCCCCTGTTTTCCATTTTACCCCCCCCCCCCCCCCTCACCCCTCTTAAATGAAAATGTGACAAAAGTGTTCATAACAGAAATTACTGCTCTCTTAAAGAGCTTTCCAACGACATGCATCATGAAGGGTATAAATACTATTTTGACTTTTGTACCCCGTACCCCGTAGTTCCGCCTTCTGGACCGTCCAAAGTTGGAGTGAAGCTTTTCTCATATGTTCCAAGCGATCCATGAAGAAAAAAAAGTAAGTATTTATCGCAGACAAACTTTTATGATTGACTTCTAAACATTAAAAATATGTAAAACGAATCCTCCCTGTTTGACTCATAGGGAGAGATTCCCAGTGTGTCAGTTTTAATTTTCTAATTTCTAATTTATTTATGCATATTCAATATTTCGATAATATTTTAATATACTACTTGTATATTATTATGTTATTCTACTATTTATGTATAACAGGGATCAAATAAATATGTATGATATTTCAATAATATATATTATATAATTTGCATTTTTCTTCTTCTTTTTGTAAAATGCCAAAAAACACGCAGCAAAATAATAAAGTGTCAGCAAAATAACAAACAGGCTGCAAAAATCTAAGCAAAGGTTACTTCATCACAGGTTATGAACTCTCCCATATTGTTCATTTTTATACATTTAAGCGTAACATTCTGCTAAATATTTATATCTTTTTTGAAAATACCTTTAAAAATTATAATAATAAAACAAATTTTATTATTTTACACTGATTATTTTTAAAAAATCGCTATAAATTGAGATAAATAATAGCTGTTAATAAAAAAAAGTGGCAACACTAATCGTTTTGCCTTTGTTTTGTTTTAACTTGATGACTCAAACTTTCGTATTTTTACAACTTTCATTTCCTTTAATCAAAAAAACGTGTAATTGTTAAATGGTAAAATGATGTCAATTGAAAAAAAAAACTTTAATGTAATTTTTCTGCCGTTAGTAGATAAAATATTGTATGTAACTATGTAGCAAAGAAAACATTCCTGACTCGTTTAAAGATTACCTGCTTCGGTTACACCTTAGCAGGCAATTATCATTTTCCTGCCACGGCTTCGCCTCGTCAGTCAAAATGTAATTTTCCTGACTCAGCTTCACCTCTGCAGTTAATTTGTTTAGCCTATCCTTTTTGTTTAGCCTGCCTTCGGCTCGGAAATAAAACTTAAACAACTTGTCATTTCTATTTTGCTGCCTAGTAACATGAATAACTATTCTTTAAAACAAATGGTTTTACTTATTATATACAACCTAGACAAACAATTGCGGCTTCATTAACTAACAGCCTCAGAATAGATCACGTTTCAGTCTAAATCCGATCTAATTATTTTATCCTAAAACAATAAACAATAACTTTCGAAATTTAAATCCGATTTTCACGAATTTGTTTCCATTCGGCAGGTTATTTATAGTTATTTAGTACGGTTATATTTGTTTACAACATAACTATCCTTACTGAAAAAGGTTTCATGCTTTAGCATACCACTAATTATGAAAAGTTATAAAGTTTTGTATAAATAAAAATGTCAATACCTGGACGATATCAAGTACGATGCAGTCGTAATTCAAACCCCTCAATTTTTTTGTAAGAAAAAGCCGTAAACAGATATCAGCATGATTAAAGGAAAGAGGTTATTCATAACTTTTGTACTATCGATATATTTGTTTTTTTGTTTATTTTTAATTCTGCATTCTACGAATTTAAAATGAGAGAAGTTGACTATTTTAACTTTATATGGAGAAAGGAGAGGACCATCGGTACATCGTACCATATATTTGAGCGTCAGAGTAGGGTTTTATGATTTTTATCATTTAAAAGATTAAAATGCTAATTCAAGTCGTCGTTAAATTCATAGGCTCAATTAATACCTTACACCCTGAATTTATAATGGACTTGTTCGATGTCAGTTACAAGGCGGACCGACAAACATTAGGTTGAGCAATTTAAGGGTGCAGATCCTTGCAGTTATAAACGGTTTTTAATTAAATTAACACGGATTATATAGACAAAAGCGAGGAGGCGGACAGGTGCAGCTCTCCAGAAACAAGGGGAGATAAGGAGCCATTAGGACTGAGTCTCGGTTACATGAGACAAAGAAGCCTGCGTAGGGCTGTTCCACTCGGTCGAATCCCCATAAACTAGCCCTTAACTCCGTATAATCGACTTAAAACCCATTGAAAGGCTTTGTACAAAACTCGTCATATGGGCCCTCCTTCACCCTTAGCCTACAACCTCTAACATAACCTCTCGACTCAACACAGAGTTCTTTTTTCATATGCATGTTTACCTCCGTACATATTTCTACAACGGATAAGGCTTTCAGTATGCTTGAGTCGGAGAGTTTAAACATGAAGCGGGGCAGACCCCCAAATTTAGAGTTAAAATTAATTTCTCACCTCGGGGTATTCACCTCTAATGTAAGTACACACTTGTCAAAATAACTATTTTGGAGCCTAGAACGAATAAATCCATCAATATCTCAAAATCTTTCTTTACTTCACTGCTCTCTGTTTGTCTGTGCTCTACGCAAGTCTGACTTTATGTCAAACAATTTCAAGTGACTTTCAACAGCCACTCACCGGTGAGGATCCACTTAATGAGGCTTAGAGATGAAGAGGCGAAGCAGTTATGTATGTGCTTAAATCTGTTGGAGAACATAAAGATGGCAACGTATCGCCAGAGAAAAGTCAGTAATGACGTAGAGAACGGTCTAGTGCATCCAGAGGGGTCTCTGAAAGTCATGAAGTCCCTCAGGAAGTTTTGGCTTGAGGTTAAAGTAATGCTCTAACTACAGTCGTGAGGTGGGAGGAGCCAGTGCAGCCTGAAAGTGACACCTTAAAAAAGCGAAGTCCCACCAGTCAAGGGATACAGGCCCAGGGAAAACGGAGCGGTCGGCCCGCCAGTCAGGCCTTAGGGACCGTAAGAAACCAAACTATTGGGACAGGCACAGAGTAGTGTCGAGACCGAGCCTGTAAAATGGATGAAGATTCGGTGGAAAAAGGACAGGAATAACATGGAAAGGCAAGGAACTACAAATGAAAGCACACCTACAATAAAGCCCAAATAGAAAAGAGGCCTGGTACTAAAACGCACTCGGATGCGACGCAAGGTCAGATCGGAAGCGATCCTGATTAAACCGGCAAAGGAAAAGTCCTACACGGACGTGCTGCGCCAGATAAGGCAGTAAACCCACCAGAAACAGGCCAGGGAGGATTAGAAAAAATCCTCAAGACAAGGAAAGGAGACGGCAGGGATGCAGAAAGAACTCCTTTGCTTCGGAGAAGTAATCACTCAATTCCATATTAATCAAGCACCCTCCTCCTTAGAAGGTGATTCTCTTAGTGAGGATGATTCTTCTGGTGAGGATGATTCTCAGTTGGGAGGCGACTACTGTGTGACAGGAGAGATTACCAATCTAACGTATGGTGGAACTAATTGTAAACATTGGCCTAATACAAGTACCTACCTAATGCATACAAGGGACACGTACGAGTATCACTGGCGGTGGCGGTACTCCTTTCTTGTACTGACGGGGCATTGCCAAGAACTGCGCATAAAACCACTAATTTATGTGTGATACATAAACCTATATATAAGAGGGGAGAACAAAAATTAATAAAATATTGGGAAAATGAGGTACCTGGATTAGTGATGTGCTTGTACCTGCCATGAACGTAAAGAAGGGTCCTCCAGTGTCCAGGCAGTGGTGTAATTGGCGGTTACGTATTTTCAGTGCAATGGTGAATGATGAGTTTCGATATGAGTGAGTGAGGGAAGGCGAGGTTCAAAATGAGGTGAGTCAAAAGGAGAGAGAGTGCGTAACTTCACTTATGCATTTAATGGCACACTGACGCACGGAAAGTGGGGACAGGCACACGCCCGACGGGGACAGGGCCTAACTCCTCCAGTCCGTGGAAAAACAAATTACTACCAAGAATCGTCGTCACTCTATTTAACCATTAAATTAAGATAAACACAAATTCCAATTATTCTACCTTTTTAATAAAGTAGAAATTAATTATTATTATTAATAGCATTCACTAAAGAATCTTAGTGAAAGATTTGACCAATATTTTATATGTACTATAATTGTAAATTATAATACGTATTTATGTATAGGTACTGCATTTATATTGACATATCTATGGGTAAATTAAACGTAAGTACAGCATGAACGTGATATGTATGTGAATAAACATACATTTTACATTCCTATTAGTTTCCAACAGTTAGCTAAACTGAACACAACTTTTTTTTTTTTAATTTAAAATTTTCCAATTTGTCATTATCCAAGTTTGCGATATAAGCGATGTAATATTCATTATTGCGGGCTTGCATTCTCCATGGAGGACCATCCGGGAGGGTTCCAGATTAGCGCGTGTCCAAATTTACGGGGTCCTACTGCATCTTGAAAACTCTAGACGCACTCCCTCTTTGAGGTATTTTACTACCTGACTACCTGGTCTATGTAATTATTGTTAACTTTTTGTCATGCAGTCTTTTCTTTAATTTACAGAATTAAATTTACTTCTCATTAAAATTTTAACAATAATTAATTATTGAATAAAAACAAATAAGGAACTTAATTAAGATTAATATTATTGAGTATTTTCAATTAGGGTAAAAGTTTTTTTGTGAATATTACAGTTGTTTTGTTATAGTAAATAAATCAATATTCGACTGAAGACAGTTATAGAAAAAGCTGAAACGTATCAAATACGAATTATTGTCCAACTATTTACATTTCTACACCTGATCCGCCATCAATAAGAAAATGTCTACTTATAGAATACAAGGGTTTATCATGTTAATTAGTAATTAGTAATAAATAATAAAACTTGTACAAAAATATATATATTCTATCCGGTGTATATTTGTGACAAGTTTACAGTGGTATTGGAGAAGACGTGATAGTTTAATACAAGGTAAGGGTAAAGAGGAGAGAAGTGGAGCTCAATGCGGCTTTGCTCTCTTCAATCCGTTATTTATTGGACGGGCTCTTGGTGGATCCACAACCCACCCTCTACCATATTCCTTCTTATTAAAAAGCCATTCTTACGCAAACTCCTCTACAATACCCCCACCCTTTCGCGATTGACTATTGTTCAAATGAAATTAGAACCATCAATCAAAAACAGTTTCATTATTACATTTCCCATTTCCCTCCTTTAATTACTCCGTTATGTTTAAAGGAAAAGAATATTGTCATTAAAATGAGATGATATTAAGCATTGATGATTACTGAAGCAAGACAGACACACACACACACTCATATATATATATATATATATATATATATATATATATATATATATATATATATATATATATATATATATATATATATATATATATGTATGTATGTATAATGTATATATATATATATATATATATATATATATATATATATATATATATATATATATATATATATATATATATATATATATATATATATATATATATATATATATCAGCAATTTATTACCGTGTTTGCACACTGCAATAGGCTATACAATTTGTGAGAGACACCAAGGGATGTGCCACGCAAGCGTGACACGTAGGAACTGTTCCAACAGTTCCCAGTTCCCAGAGCCCATTAAGATGGGCTCGGCATTACACTATGTCCTGCATCGTTTCGTCGCGCCCGACGATTCCCACCCAACTCTGGACCTATACCAGATCAAGAAGATCAGATATAGGGCTTATCAGAGACACGGTGTTAAATTGCTGTTGTGTTTTTCCAGCCAAGCAAGTATGGCGGTATGAGAGCATGCTCGTCTCTGATAAGCCCTATATCTGATCTTCTTGATCTGGTATAGGTCCAGAGTTGGGTGGGCATCGTCGGCACCCTAACGAGGGCCTATTGCTCTTCTGCTTTCACATCCAGAATGCAGCTAAAGCTTTGTTGATTTTCTTTCTTAGTGACTTGGGAGGTAAGTGTTTTATCTAAAATTTCTTTTGGGTACCTTTGTTAGACGGCTCGAAACTCTTTCCTCCCTGATATAGGCACTGAGCACTGAGCACCGTCTTATTACCTTTTCTTTATGAAAGGAGCCACTACTGTTTTTTCTGGGTTTATTCCAAAGCTATTTCTCTAGCACTATTTTCTTATGAGGCCCAGAGCTTTCTGTGCGGGTTTCAGTACGGTTCCAACTAATTTTCCCCAAATTAGCACCACTGCATTATCGTCATAAGCCTTAATGTCGGATCCTTCTTCTGTCAGACAATTTATGGGATCCAAAACTAGTCACCACTGTAAGGGCAAAAGAACTCCCCCCTTTGTGGCAAACTTTCTTAACGCCAGCATAGTTCCTTATGGCCTATTCTAAGAGCCATCATAGAAAGAAATCGTCACAATTAGGACAATCAGTTCGTCATAAGATGGAATATCATGGTTGTATATTCATTGCATATATTTTAGCTTAAGACCCCCCTCAGTTGGTAGCCAGAGTATGAAGCGATAACATCGGCTTTCGTTCCAACGCTCCGTTAATCTATTCAAATATACTTTTACGATTATCGTACTCTTCTCATAGAGATTTCTTACTTTCGGTTTAATATCATTATTTATTTTATAGTTGTAGTGTTTTTGTTTATTGTAGAAGTGCATATTTCGGTTACTGTAAAAATAATTATTGAAAGGAAAGCCGCTGTCGAAACAGGGTTCATCAGGTCGCCCTCATAATAATTAAGAGACATTCCAGCCTCAACAAGGTAAACAAACATTTTATTATCTAAATAACAATAACAAGATGACGGAAGCTTATCGAAAGAAAAGGCGGTTATCTCAGGATCACTGCCTCAGTTACACTGCCAGGTTACTCTCCCCCTCTAACTCAGGCTCTTGCTCAACCACTGCAGGATCAAGGACGGTGTATAGAGGACGGCTAAATAGGGTATGGTGGGGGTAGAGGTGGAATAGTGGGGGAGTGCTGTGACGTAACGAGAGTCCCGGAATGCCTAACCAGCTAATGAATACAGTACAACTAACGTCTATCTTCTTGCATCTCCTATCTCATGAGCAATTCCCTTTCCTTTCACTATTGGCCTAACTATTTTTATTTTTCACTTCTAGAGTTAACTTGTCGGTTTCTTTAGAATAATATCGCTCTTCCATTTTTTAAAACATTTGAATTATCTACGGCTGTTAAAGAAAAATACATGCTTTAAATACATACTGACTTTTAAATAATGTTAATAAGGATTTAAGGATTACCTATTACCTATTTACATAATATTGCAAGTCAGCAAAACGTTCAGATTAACACCTATCTATTTTAAATATTTTTTATTATTTTTGTTTATGGATGGATTAAGTGTAATAATTATGTATTATAATTATAAAACATATTATAATTATATTAAAAATAATTTAAAATTTTATTAAAGAGTCTAAAAGAAATTAAATCTTGTCTTCTAAAAAATTATCATTTAAATGAATTGAGGAAAATTGTAAACTGATATACAGCCTTGTTTATAAACCACTTTTATATAAAAAAAAATAAAATAAAATAAATAATAATAAAAAATAAATAAATAAAAAAAAAAAAAATAATATATATATATATATATATATTTTTTATATATATATATATATATATATATATATATATATATATATATATATATATATATTCACAAGAAATAGTTAAATTTATGATTATAAAAATAAACTTTTAATATAGATTTTCTATCTAGTTTTTGAACATTTTGTCATTATTGTAAAAAATAACGTTTACGTTAATGCAGTTATATAGGTAATTAATTAATAACTAAGCCCTTAAATAATAATTAATATTGGTAATTTATATTTGTGCTTCTTTTCTACTGTTGCTCTTGTTTAATTTAATTAAAATTCATATATTTATATTCAATATGGTGTTATCACAATCAATTTAGAATTCATAATGATCTAATCACTAGAACTGAAAATATTAATAACAAACGAAGTCAGGGTTCTAAGGGTATAGGGAGTTGCTTAGTAGAAATGTAGTGGACTCTGCTGACGTCATACATTTAAGGGGCTGGTCTCGTTTGCCGTATTTGGCCATCCTCGACACACCGTCCTTGCTCTAGGTTTACCCTCCGTTATGTCGCCTATAGATCAGGCACCAAAGTTATTTGTCAAACCCGCAACACACCAGAGTATTGGGGACAGGTTGACCTCAATTATATTAGGACTGTATTATATTATTGTGTAATATTATATTATTAGAACTATTGTTTTCAACACCAAAAGAAGAAGAAAACAACGCTGCTGAACGGGAACCAAAACCTCCTGCTTTACCTAACCTCCTATTATTTACCTATGTAAAAAACGCCTCAAATTTCTCGTTTATTCAAAAACCTAGACATATTGAGTAATGAAAAGTTTACCTGCAAGGCTCGAACTAATGACGTTGCCTTACATTGTGAGACAATTGAAGGCTACAGACTGACAGTCTGTTCCTTAAAATCTGAGAACGTGACATTTAATTCATATTAACCTAAAAAAGACAAGCTTTCAGGGTAGTTATTAGTCATTTACTCCACTTCACCCCTCCAAAGGTTATAAAAACTGAACAGAGGAATAAAAGAGGCTTTGGCTTTAAGGTTCGCAGTATAAATAATGTAAGAAAACAGATGCTAATAAAGTAGCATATTGTGCCCCCACCATTTTCCCTACCGGACCTGCTTTATACTATACAACCAAATCTCTACCTGTCTGTCTTACGAGTCTGTAAGCCTCACACGCTTTTTTGTACCTCGCTATCGAAAAACTACAGTCCACTTTTCATTACCACTCTGAAGTCACTCACATATTTGGTCCTTTGGTTCCGGATACATATTAACCATAACCATTAGACATTAGACCAGTTCGTTTTCATATAAACGATAGTTCTATCACGCAAAGTGTTAGTGAAGTTGAAGTGAACATTTATTTAGATTAAAGCAGTATCAAGTCAAGCAATATCAGTCCAAGCAGTATCAATTCAAAAAGAAACATATTTCATCTCTAAGGTACGTAATGTAATATATATATATATATATATATATATATATATATATATATATATATATATATATATATATATATATATATATATATATATATATATATATATATATATATGTATATATATATATATATATATATATATATATATATATATATATATATATATATATATATATATAATCCGTGTGTGTTCACGCTGGTGATTCAGACCCAAGAAATCAAACTTCATTTATACATCAACAAATAATCATTATTTAAATAATTTCACTATAATTTTTAAAATCATTAAATTAACATAAACAATTTAATAAAAATAATTTTACAAATTTTACTATTCTATAGACTATTATTATTATAATTCGCATTTCTGTGTCAATAATTCAATTTATTAGCTGTGTTGGAATCATTGCGTCATGTTGCCTCTGCCGCTGCTGAAGCTGAATGTCACTCACCCACCATATCATGCCGTCATCCCTTCTCACTCTCTATCCCACCCTACTCTCACCTCACCCATAAGCAAAACTTTATCCTTATCTTACCCTTCCTTTCGATTCCACGAAACCTCTCTTATCTTTTAATTCTTAAGCCCCTCTTATTTATTTTTATTTTTCGTCTTTATACAATTAAAGGGGGCTAAACTCTTTTCTTAGACATTATTTATTTTGTGTCTTTCGAATTCTCTTAACCTTTATGTTTAAATTATTCTTTCCATTATTTTTAAGAATTATTTATTTGTTTTGTTAAATAACTTAACTAATTTACGTATCTTAACTTTAAACTTACCTTTCAGTGTTATTATTGTATATCATCAAATCACTATTATTTCATAGTCGTACTTAATATTATCATATTTATATCGTCGATCATTACATTTATCGTTACTTATATAATTTAATGCTTCAACATATACATAAATTTGTTAAACCTAAATTTATTATTTAAGTTATGTACTTGTATTCTATTAGGTATCATAATAATAATAGATGTATGTACTTTCTCTTTCTCTCCAACACTAACTCAATTAGTGTATTATTATTTAAGTTTAATATTTCATCCAATCTTATTACAAATAGTTTTATTTGCACATTACATCGTGTTTACTTATACAATATCATTTTTATTTTATATCGTTTAAAGTTTTAGTATTTTTATGCTAAATAATTTTATACATTTTTATACAATACCAGTTTATACATTTTTATACAATATCAGTTTATACATTTTTATACAATATCAGTTTATACATTTTTATACAATATAATTTTTTATATAATACGACTTTATACATTTTTATTCTATACTGTAAATCAATTACTCGTTTAAGTACTTATAGTTTTACCATGGCTTCTAGGAAGAGGGAGGAATTAAAGGAATTGTGCCGCTGAAGGACTCGAGTCGCGTCTTATTTCTCTAGATTTCTAACCTTTATAAACGACATTAATAATGTGATAAACGTTCCTTTCCAATTAGAAATAAGATTAAATAAACTTCATGAAACATGGAAGGAGTTCGACCTCATTTAATCATCTTCGCTAGTCATGCTGAGAGCCTCAAAAAATCCTTCACCAATGATTCTGAATCTGAGGCATCTGTTCCTACCAATTTATCAGAGAACAATCCACATAACCATACTGCCTTACCTGAAATCAAGCTACCAGCTATATCACTCCCACAATAAAACAGAAACATAGAAAACTGGCTATCGTTCCACGATCTGATTCCATCGGTCATAGGTAACCACATTTCTCTGACTGACATACAAAAACTTTATTACCTAAAATCAGCTCATTCTGACGACGCCAAACAAGTCATTGATTCCCATGAGCTAATTTCTAGAAATTATCAGGTTGCATGAAAACAACTGAAGGAACGATACTATAGTAAAAACCTAATAATTTAGATGCATGTTGGATCCTTGTTTGATTTGCCTAAGATTGACAAGGAGTCTGCAACCTTACTTCGACAGCTGTTAGATACATCAATGAAACATATCACAACTCTAGAAGCTCCGAAGCTGCCGGATGTAGTAATGGAGAACACTCTTAGTTCATCTATTATCTTCCCAATTCGGCCTCATTATTCTCAACAAATATTAGTTTATGTACAAATAAATGTTATACGTAATTCCATCGAAATACAACCAGAAATTAATTCAGATCAGCATGATAGATAGATAAAAATAGTTTCTTTGCGTAAATGATTGAAACAGCTTGGAACGAAATACTTGGGTCAGTGACTATAAACGGGCCTTTTTCGATAATTTATCATATAACGTAATCATGGAAGCGTTAAAGCGAGATATAATCAACAGAGAATATGGGTTGGAGAATATGAGCGGCAATTAGAACAGGAATTCCAAGGGAGAGATATTGGTGGGTAAGGAGAGGGGTGGAAGACTGCTCACAGATTCTTCGCTTATCCTGGCTGCGCGGCTGTAGCCCTCACCTACTTTTTCCCTTATTCTTAACTATTGTTATTCTACACATTGAGAACGTTTTTTTTAACAGCAGAAATATACGAAAGCTCACGATTTGAAGAGCAGGGCATGGCAGTACAAGGCCACACCTGGCCTATCCGACGCAAGTCTCAATTCGCGTGGTTTCGTATATTTCTGCAGTGGAAAAAACTATGCTGCCCACGTTATGCGTCCTGCGTCTCAATGTGCGCCCGGCCCTAAACTTGTAATAGATCAAATGGAGGACGATGGGAATATTCTTTTTAGGGCTTTTTCTTTTTATATGTAAGGTGAAGAGAGTTCTATTGATTTGATTCATCATGACATAGTTGCTTAAGTAGTTTTTCAATGCAACAATAATGAACATTTTATATTATTATTGCGGTAATGTTACTTCCAGGTGGAATAACTTCCTATAGATATTAGTATTGTAGAAAAATTTTCAGTAAAAAATGCATAAGACAAGGAATTATTAACAAACCTCATCATCTGGGATTAAGCCTCTATAATACTCAAAAAAGTTACTTATAAATGTCAAAGTTAAAATTATAGATATTTTATTCTTTTATTTTTATTTTATTTTTGTTTAACCTTATTGACTAAGATTACATTTAAGTTAGTGCAGTAAATAACATTATTATTATTAAATTGTTGTGTTTAACTTTATTTAATGGAAATAGAAAAACAGTACCAATATTAACAGTACGTATTATGCATATTTTTGTTTATTTTAAGATTTTTATTAGATATTAATAATCTCGTATTTTTAACTAATTGTAAGATCTACTTAACTTCTAAATAATAAGTGCATCTCATGGTTAATCCTAAGATAAGAATGATTTAATTATTATAACAAACAACAAGTAAAATACATATGTCATGTCAGGATGACATGACAGATAACTATATAACATTCCTCCCCTCCCATGGGGGCACAGAACGGTGTCGCAGTTGGTCAGCATGTCGCCTTACTTGTTTACCTCGGACTTCAACTACATAAGAAAGTGGGCCTGTTACTTTAGTAATAATTCCTTCTTCACATCCTCTTTCAGTTGGCTTGTCTACCCAAACTTCCTCCCCTTCTCTAAAGTCCTTCCATTTCTTACCTTTATCGTGGTACAACTTTTGGTTCGTTAAGGCTGTTTCGGTATCTCTTGTCATATCTGGTTTTAAGAGCGATAGTTTAGTTTTTAACTGTCGACCCAGTAATACTTCAGCTGGAGATCTGTTAATTGTCTTGTGTATTGCCGACCTGTAAGTCATGAGAAATTTTGAAAGTCTTATGGTTAACTCTTCTTTATCAAATTTAGAAGCACTGAATCTTCTTTTAAATGTTCGGACTGCGCGTTCAGCTAATCTGTTTGTTCGTGGGTGATAAGGAGTAGATGTTATGTGTACGATATTATTTTCTTGGCAGTAAGACTTAAAATTGTTTGAAGTAAATTGAGGACCGTTATCGGAGACGAGTAATTTTGGGAATCCAAATCTTGCAAAAATGTCTGACAGAATATTTTTAGTTTTCCTTGTTGTTATTTGAGTCATGGGAACCACTTCAAGCCATTTCGATGTAGCATTAAAACTAGCCAATAGGTTTTTTCAAAGGGTCCAGCGAAGTCTATGTGAACTCTAGTCCAAGGTTCTACTGGTATCGTCCACGAGTACAGTGGTAGATTCTGATCACTGGCCCGATTTTCTTGACAAAGTTTGCAATATTTAACATGTTTCTCAATTTCTTCGTCCATATTAGGCCACCACACGTGGAATCGTGCGTAGGATCGCATAGCTGCAATGCCTGGATGTCCTTTGTGAATAATTTTTAAAATACCGTGTCGCAATACTTTGGGAATAACAATACGTCCTTTCCAAAGTAGTGTCTTATCTTCAAATGAAAGCTCTGACCTTTTATCATAGAACTGATTAAATTCTTCTGAAAGCTGTTTTTTGTCCGGCCAACCTTTCTCTAAGAATCCAATTATTTGTACTAAAAGTTTGTCCGCTAGGGTTTGTTTATGTAGTTCTTTTCGAGTAACAGCGATATCCTCCATCTTAATTGTTGTATATGTTTTCCGAATTCATATGTTATACTTATGGTTTCAGTGTCTCTGATTGGAAGGCGTGATAATATGTCTGCTGCTGCATTGTCTGAACCTCGAATGTATTGGATTTCATAGCAATATGAGCTTAAAGTAACTGCCCAACGCGATAATCTGTTGGCTGTCATTTTTGGTAGTTCACAGTGTTCCCCAAACAATCTCACAAGAGGCTTGTGGTCTGTTTTTAATATAAATTTTTGACCGTATAACCATTGGTGGAATTTTGTTACTGATACTACACTAATCCTACACATTACTTAATACACTAATCCTAAAGCATCACGATCAATTACAGAATATCGCTTCTCTGCTTGTGAGAGAGTTCTTGAAGAGTAGGCAACAGGTCTCTCATAGCCGTTAGGAAATCTGTGACTAAGAACGGCTCCGAGTCCATTTTCACTAGCATCTGATGTTACGATTAATGGAAGTTCTGGGTTGAAGTGAACCAGTGTATCCGATGATGTTAAAATTGTTTTTAATTGGTTAATTATGTCTATTATGCCTCAAGATTTTTCAGTTGTTCTTTACGTGTCTTCCCTGTAACGATTACGTCGTCCAAATAACAAGCTGTTCCCTGTAGTCCTGTCAAAATATGATCCATGGTTTTCTGAAAGACAGCAGGAGCAAAATTTACACCGAACGGGAGTCTTTTGTATCGAAAATAGCCAATGTGAGTTGCAACAATTAGATATTTACGAGATTCTTCTTTGACTTGTAACTGCAAATAGGCGTCACGGAGGTCTATTGTAGAATATTCTTTTCCTCCTTGGAGCTTTGACATAATGTCTTCAAATCTTGGCAAGGGGTGTTGAAAACTGTGAATATGTTTATTAATACTGACTTTAAAATCTGCGCATATCCGGATTTTGCCTGTTGGTTTGATTATAATTTCCACTGGTGAAGCCCATTCTACAGCCATTGTGTTAGGGTCGACAGGTTCTATCACTTCTTGTTTTAGTAACCTCTGTATTTCTTCTTCAACTCTGGATCTTAATGCGAAGGGTACCGGTCTTGCTTTAAATATACATGGTTTTGCATTGTCTTTTAGGTGTATTGTAGCCTGATGTCCTTTAATTGTGCCCAATCCCTGAGAGAATATACCGGGAAATTTAATAAAAATGTTTTCAAGTTCTTTTGGATTTTTTTGTAAACTTTCTGTTTCTATTCTAGTGTTACATATTCGGGCATCCGGAGGTAACGGTAATTTAAATTTTAATACTCAATTCAGTCCAAACAGTGGGATGTCATTTTCTTCTGTAACTATAACTGGTAAGATTGTCTTTTTCCCAAATGCTTCAACTTGTATTTTAGTTTGACCGAGAGAGGGGATTTGAAGTCCGGTATATGCAATTAATTTGGGTCCTTATCACTTTCCATATCTTCTTACTAATAACTGATTCACTTGCTCCGGGGTCATAAAGCATGTCTACATTTTTGACTTGTAATCTTACTTTCAACATCACTTTATCACTTCCTTTTACCATTCTGACCGGCCTCGTTGGTTTTGTGTCTTCGTCCTCTGAAGAATAAGAACATGAAGATGAAGACTTACTTGATTGTCGTATTCTGTTTGTCTCGTACTGTTTTCCGCTCGTAATGTAAGCTTTGCCTTCCTTTAAACAAACTTTTGAAAAATGATTTCTACCCAAACATAGTCTGCATGATTTTCCTTTGGCTGGAAATTGTTCATTACGCTCGTGTAAGCTGCCTCCGCATTTAAAACACTGTTTTCCCCGAATTAATTTTTTTTGTTTAAAATGTAATTTCGGTTTATTTGATGCCTTTGAAAGTTTGTTTGTAAGTGAATTATTTTCAGTGATTTGTTTTGGGCTTCGACAGCTCTTTCTAGATTTAAAACTGAATTTTGAATTTGCAATAGTGAGCAGTTTGTGTCTGGATGCATTCTTAACAATTCTTTTTGCCATACATTGTTGTTTATGCCTAAAACTAGTTGATCTCTCAACCGTTCGTCTAATGAATTTTGGAAGTTGCATTTCCCTGCATGTCTTCTCAAGACGTTAATATATTGGGTGACAGATTCTTCATTGTCCCTAATCCTTCGTCCAAATGTGACGCGTTCAGCCAAAGTAGAGTATGCTTTGCTGTAGTACGTCCGAAGCACTGGCAGAATTGAACATAGGGATTGATCTCCTACTTTGTTTGGTCTAAAATGGTCGGCTAAGATCTTGTATGCGCTAGCACCGATTTTAGACAGCAATAGATCTCTAACATTTTCTTCACTAGTTATGCCACATATTTTAATTTGAAGTTGGAATCTGTCTTCATAATTTTCCTATTCTTCAAATTCGTTTTGAAAAGTTTCAAATTTAAAATGTCTTAATTTGTCACTTTCATTATTTTCTAGATGTTCATGTTCATTTAATTCTTGTCTTCTTGGTCTTGGCATGGTTTATTTTATTATTATTTTTCTTTTTTGTCTCGCAGCGCCAGATGTAAGATCTACTTAACTTCTAAATAATAAGTGTATCTCATGGTTAATCCTGAGATAAGAATGATTTAATTATTATAACAAACAACAAGTAAAATACATATATCATGTCAGGATGACATGACGGATAACTATATAACACTAATGAGTATTTACAATTCTTTTATTTTTTATTAATCTATATATATTTACATTCTTTTGTTTATTTATATATTCAGTAGTTAAATTGTTTAACAAGATAATTCCTATATCGACTTGCCTCTTTGATATAGTTATACAATTTCGTATAGTCTTTTCCATTTAAGAGGGCATGCGTTTCCTGTGTTTCTAACAGATCCTATCCAAAGATTGCAATCCTGTACGGACGTAATATTGGGCAAACCTAGCTAGAAAGTGCATCATATCTTCCGGTTCATTTAAATAGCACATAGAGCACCGTTTATCGGATTCGGATCTCCAGACTTGAAAATTTAAGTTTAAGAGCCCTCCTCGGGCTTTCATAATTGTCGTAAAATTAATGCTATTAGAATCGTTTGTATGATAACGCGGGGATTCATAATTAAGTAGTCTGTACTGTACAAATTATTTGAAGAATGTCTCGCTGCACATAATTATGGCATCATCTTTAGTCTTTCTCCTCACCGCCGAGAGCAAGAAACCCATATCCCTCAATGAGAGCTTTAAGGTTTCATTTATATTACCCATTAAACCATGAAAGGAGTTTCGCTTTGAAACAAAAATATCGATAGAGGCTGAGAACACTTTCCATCATCACGCTGTCAACAAACTGCTTGACATCCACCATCCTTTTATTCAGTTCGCCATTTTAATGTGCATCTAAATCAGTGTAAATACGTTTCATGATGTTCCGCATTCCTGATTTAGTGCGGAAATGATCTCCAATGTTAATTTCAATGTCACATTTTCAAGCGAAATATTGGTATTTGTTTTCGACCACATTTCTCCGCCATTGTACAAAAAAAAATTAATATTAAAAAAAAAAAAAATCTGCAATAATTTTGAATTCTTTAAAATGTAATAAGGTGGATAAAAAACTTGAAATTAATCGTTACAAATTATTACGTATGGATTAGTTTTTGATTCCAAAATCAAAGAAGCTGTAAATTACTCGGAACTTTATTTAGTTTTTATTTACACAGAATATTGTAAATCAAGGAGGCCTCTTCGTATTATCGAATATAATTGTTGAGCTTTAGTGTAGACAGTGGCGTAACTATAGGCCCGCATTGCGGGAGGGCCCCCACCGCCACACCGCCAGGGGCCAAATCAACGACGAGGTGGCCCCAGTTCTAAACACAAGAGGTTTTTTTTTTTTTTTGCTCATCAATTTTGTTTGGCGAGGGGCCCCCAATGCCCTAGCTACGCCACTGAGTGTAGAGTCGCCAAATAGTCGCATTAAAACGGTAATGTATTTGTTAAGGGACGACTTAACGACGAACAGTAATATGTTGCCCGGAGTTGCGAGCGAATCAAAATGGTTTCAAGTTTCAAAGGTTTAATAGAAACACTAGAGATATAAGTCTATTGAAACTGACAGTTTTCTACTCTATATTTCTTTTTCGTATCTATTAATGTTTTACGGTGTTAAAATTATTATTATTTATATAAAAAATGTCCGGTTAGGTGATGCACCCCCCCCCCCTCCTTGGCCTGGTGCTCGGGGCAGATTGCCCCCTCCCCCCTCTCTTCTAGATCCGCCCTGAACCTAACTGAACCCCATTTCCAAAACGAATTTTGAAAGATTTAGCGCACATGAAGCTTTAACGACCCCTAATAAGAAATTGGTACCTAAGTGCCAAAAAACCAATGCCATACATAATTTATTTACAACGTTACAAAGTTCAAGTTGGAAAGTAGTGTAATTAAATTTAGAAGATAAATAAAAATAAAGGGTTTTTATGGTGGAGGTTGAGAGGAGAGGGTTTTTAGGATCTTGGTGACACCTAGTGAGTAAGTCTGGTACTAGTTCAAGGGTCGGCCCTCTAGCCTTGGACTTTGGTCGATAGAATGTGCTGCCAGTAGCTAATCTGACACGAGCTCTCGGAGATATGACATGGCAGGCTAGTCTCAGGATATGTCCGGGGGGGGGGGATTTCAAGACTAATAGCATAATATATATATATATATATATATATATATATATATATATATATATATATATATATATATATATATATAAATATGTTAACATGTTACATTAATGGAATATTTAATCAAGCGATAATACTATTGTAATTAGAGCACAAAGACACAACAAATAATTGTGAGCATGTCTGCTGAAACAATGTGAGCTTGTCTGCTGAAACAATGTGAGCTTGTCTGCTGAAACAATGTGAGCTTGTCTGCTGAAACAATGTGGAGCTTGTCTGCTGAAACAATGTGAGCTTGTCTGCTGAGAAAGTTTTAGCATGTCTGCTGACAAATTGTAATTATTATTATCTAATAAACATTTTTTTTTTTTAAATTATAGACTATAATTTTAAGTACGATAAATCGAAACTAAAGAATAATAGCAACAAATATATATATACTAAACATTATTATATTATAGCCTTAACAACATAATATGATAAAATCTCATCCTGTTCAAAATTACCTTGGATATTTTAACTTGGGATTTGGACTATTTCACAGTCCTTTTTAATATATGTATTTATTAGACTGGAAACCTTTTGAAACCAAAAATGTTTTTGAGCTGATCGCGGGACAAACATCATTTAAATGTAACACGTCTAGCTCTACTTAATATTTACACATATATATTAAATAATACTCTATGCGGCTCCTTCTTCCACGCTTTACTATTTAAGCGTACGCTTACTACATACGCTTTACTTCTATGTCTATGTATTCGATACTAGCTCTCTTCATAGTGCTTATATATCCGGTACTTTTACGATCTTGCAAATAACTCCTAGTATTGCCGGTGGTAAATCCAAACATTGGTATATTTCTGCTGAGGATTTTCATTTCGGTACCTAGTTTTCTTTTATAAATTATGAGAAATTCATGTGAAGATTTTGTAAGACATTTTAGCCGATAAACGGATTAAACGAGGTTTCCACTGGTTAGGCCGCTCTGTACTAAAGTCGGTTTCTATTTTGTATGCTGAGAGTAGATTTTGCTATTCTTCCAACCGTGAAACTCCCATAATACTTCGTTTAGATTTTCGTCGATCTAATGTCGTGAGAAACAAATTATACAAATTTAATGCAGTTTAAAGGCGTACAGGTAAACCGGTCTTAAATCTATTTCAAGGCTTAAGGCATGATTCGGGATATTTTGGGGTAATTGTAAAATTCTTTGCACATATATCAGCCTCGTCAAACTGATTATTGCCACGAATTTGTGCCCCGTAATATAAGGCACGTTGACACGGAGCGTAATAAACAATTGTTAACCGCACGTTCGTGAAATTACAGACTTTCATCCTCCACTTTTTTTCACGGCTATGATCTCGCCGTCGTTTGTGAACAAAGCTGTTTAAGTGGTGTGTGAGAATATAGGGCGAATTTTTGAAGAAAAGGCAAAAGAGAAGATGGTGAACAAGGGATATAAATATGTGAACCACTCACCAGTAAGCTTTTTTAAAAACGTTTATTTTTAATAAACATACAAAATTAATTACAACTACAAAAATTGTGAGGTCAGTGTTGGAGAAAACAACTAACTGACCGGCAAGAATTGAAATAAGAAAATGCACTGAGCCTAGGGTGTGGCCAGCTTATATAGACGTAGCAGCTCTGACGTCAAGATTAAGTTGTGAGTGTATGTGTTGGTCAGTGTTTCTATGTATTGTCATAGTTATCATTGAATTATCATATAACTCACGGCTATGATCTCGCAGTCGTTTGTGAACAAAGCTGTTTAAGTGAATATAGGGCGAATGATTTTTGAAGAAAATTTGAAGAAAAGGCAAAAGAGAAGATGGTGAACAAGGGACCAAGGTCATTTCAAGACGCTAATATCAGATAAGTTAGTAAATAAGTAAATACTCATTGGTAATTATAACAACAGGTGACTTTTTTAAAAGTTTAATTTTTATTTAAAATTTCAAACTCAACGATAAGTAAATTTACCACATAGTTTCTGAGTGCAATATACTGTTTGGAATTTATTAAGGTGTGTAAAAGTACTCATTAAGTGAATGCGACATAAAAAAAAATACTTAATTATGCACCTTATGGTCATTTAAGCAGCTTTGCACAAAAACTTTGAACATTTATCGAAGAACTTAACTGTAAAATGAAATTATCTTCAGTTTCTTCTTGAGGTGATGATGGGATGGACGCTGAATATACATTTCATCCCTAGAGGAATATGTTCAGGCCTATAAACAAGGTATTTCAACAATATTATAATTATTATCTTTTACATTTACTAGTTTTATTTAATAAGAATGACTTATTTTTAAGTTTTAGGTAGTAATCATACTACGGAAAGTTTAAATTTTAATTTAAATCAAATTATAATTATTATTAACAAAGGGATTTGAGATTTTCCAGTGTAGCTCAGTTGGTAGAGCGCTATACTGGAAATATAGAGGCCCGTGGTTCAAGTCCCGGCGCTGGAGTCTATTTTTCTCTCTCTGTCTCCCTTTGTTAATAATAATTATAAATTGATTTAAAAGAATAACTTATCAAACAACCTATTCATTCATCTATACCTACATACCCAACAATTATATCCTCTGATTTAATAAACAAAGATTTACCATTCTCTATTATGAATCTTTTATCAAATTAATTTAATTATAAACGAACAAAAAAATTACCTGTCATATGTATTCAAGTAGTCTTATCCATTTTAAAGTTAATATAGCTTTTTATACATTATAAATAGCTATATTATAATTTAAAATAATAATTATAATATAATTATTCAAATTATTCACTCCTCAGCTTCCTCTTTTCAAAAACCAAACAGTAACCAAGGCAAGATGAAGAATAGATTTAAACAGAAATGGTTTGATATCGAGTGTTATAAATTACGTAGAAGAGTATTTTCATTATTAAATCTATATAGATCAAGCGATTCAAATTATGTGAAAGCTCAGCTTATTTGTGCTAACTGTGAATATACAAATCTCTGTAAAACTAAAGAAATTGAGTTAAACCGATCCATACTGAATGATTTTAACCGAGTTAAAACGTGTAAAGAATTTTGGTCGCTAGTTAAAATATTTACGAGGTACCACTATCTCCAGTTCTGATTGGCTACGACATTGTAAGGAGTTGCTAAATCCCTCTCTTACAACCAGGTCTATACAGTTTGCCGAACCTTTATACTTAAACGAAGGTCGAGACCATCGATGCAAATGAATTAAAAAACGCTCTCCGGAACTACCATCCAACAAGGCCCCTGGGACAGACAGAATACCATTTGAGTTTTTCAAGGACTTACCTGATAATTTTCTCACTTTGTTGGTTAACGTATTTAACAAGTTGTTTAATATAGGCAGTGGCGCACCCAGGGGGGCCACGGGGGGCACGTGCCCCCCCCCCCCCCCCCCCCCCCCCTCAAAGCCAGACCTAAAATTTAAGCATGCAATTAAGTATGCAATGCTAAAGTAAAAATAAATAAATAAATAAATAAGTATAATTATATACCTAGTTTAGCCCAACAATTTTATTTTTGCGTATAAAAAGACTCCCCCCCCCCCCTCCCAAAGCCAAAGACGTAAAATTTAAGTATGCAATTTCGCAGCACATGTTAAAGTAATAATGAAAAAAATAAGTAATTATATACCTAGTTTAGCCCAACATATTTTTTGGCGTTTAAAAAGACGTGCCCCCCCCCCCCCCCCACCAAAGCCATAGTCTTAAAATTTAAATATGCAAATATGTAAGTATTTTAAATAAGTCAGTATCGCTTAATAAATAAGTAATAATCTACCTAGTTTTGCCCGACATATTTTTTTTTGGTGTTTAAAGAGAAGATGAAGAAAAAGAATAGAAGCAAGTTAAGTTATCAACCCGTTTAGGTTAAGGATCTATAAAATAAGATGGAGCTCCTAGGTAAAGAAAGTGTCGTCTATTGAACTTTGAAAAATCTGCATAAAATTACGACTGCGCATGGTCAGAACTTTTTAGTGTCTTTGATTGGATTGTAGAGTTAAACTTACTCGATGAATGTCAAGCTGGATTCCGTCCCGGATACTCAACCTATGATAACATATTAAACTTATTGAATATCATAAAACTTAAATTAGCGATTTTCTGCGGCGTTTGACAGAATAGACAGGCAGGCTTTATTCTATAAACTCTCATGCTTGGGCATATCCACGAAATTCCTTGGAATTATAAAAGCACTTTACCAGGGCACCAAGTCGTCGGTTTGGCTCAAGTCCGCCACAACAGAATCCTTCTCAACAGAAATGGGCGTAAAACAAGGATGTATTCTTTTACTGATTTTATTTGCCCTCTTTTTGAACGATCTATTTGATGCTCTCGGTGGTGGACTAAGTATCAATGGAAAGTCAATTAAAGCACTTGCATACGCCGACGACATTTGTATAATAGCAGATAATCCCAATGTACTCCAGTATATAACAAATAACTTGGTGAAATATACCCAACTTTGGAACCTTAAAATTAACTTAAAAAAGTAAAAAATAATGGTATTCCGTAACGGAGGGAAAATTTCTAAAGATGAAAGCTGGAAATTAGATGGCAAGGTAATCGAAATAGTTAAGAGCTATAAATACTTAGGCGTTACTTTTACTCCACAGTTGACTTTTTCCAAACATTTAGATGTGAAATTAAACGGCTGTAAGTTCATCCTTTCATCTGGTTGGAACAAATTTATGGTTAAAACGTTATACCCTACAACTCCAAGATAGCCTATTATAACGCAGTTCTCAGATCAATGTTTACATATGGGGCATAAATTTGGGGGTTCATCCATCACAACCAATGCGACAAGCTAGATTGCTTCTGTTTAAAAAAACTTTTCCGACTGCCACGTTTTGCTCCAAATTATATTGTATATCTAGAATCAGGCTTCGACCCTACCTTTGTTAAATGTTTTCATTTTCACGCAAACTATATTATTAAAGTACTTTCCGCATCTAATACTCGTCTTACTCATGCATTAGCGTTAGAGGTTATAAAAACAAATATTTTTTGGGCACGTGAATGGAAAAAACTTATCTAAGGCCTACAATCTTCCTCTGGATCTAGTTAAATCGTCACCAACACGACTTAATGACCAATTTAATGCAATTATCTCAAGAGTTAGGACAAAGTGGTACGATCATCTTGTAAGACAAACAGTCGAGTCTAAATACCACTCGCTCTTTAAATTCATCAGCTTCCCATTGGAGTTATATAAAATAGAAAACGTAGATTTTAACAAACTTGGTTGGATATTTCGAGTTAGAGGTAATCTTCTATACCTTAATTTTTCACCTATTAATGACCTCGAAGACAGGTTGTGTTCCCTTTGTAATTCCAAGGAAGAAGAGGATCTTTTTCATTTCCTGGGGAAATGTTCAATACTACTAGGAGAAATCAGACTGCAGTGGTTAGGAAAATTTAAATTATCTCAAGAAGAAGTCATAGACTACTTAAACGGAAAAAATTGGTCGAGGCTGGTTAATTATGTAAGAGAAGCTATCCTGTACAGAAGAGAATTAATTTATGACTCTAATTTCTAGATCACTTGATTATGTTTACTTTTTTCATTTAGCTTATTATGTTATTCTATTTTAATTTTTCTTTCTTTCAAATAGATAAAAAATCATATTATTCACATGTACTTACGCAATTATTTTAATTTATTATTATTATTTAATTTATTATATTAATTATATTTTATATATATATATATATATATATATATATATATATATTATAGTATATGTATGAAGTTTGTATTATTTATTACAAATTTGATTAAACTAAACTAAAATAATACTATGAATAAAAAAAAAAAATGAAGTAATCGTAAAGATAATTTAATTTAAAGAAGCTAAATGAAAGAAGAAAGTAAATGTAAATATATGTATATATATATATGTGTGTGTGAGTATGTATGTGTGTGTATGTAGATATGTATATGTACGTGTATACGTATATGCATATTGCATATACATGTATGTATATGTATGTGTGTGTGTATGTATGTATGTGTGTGTTTGTGTCTAGTTAATAAGGCCATACTGCGAATTTGCAAACCACGGCTCAGGCCGATTTACTAATAAATAATGTAAATTAATTTTCTCTATCCTTGTATCAATATGTATTTTATATTAGTAATAAAAGGTTATTTATTTATTTATTTACTTACACAATATTATTAGTATTATTTTTTCTTTTATTTAATTTTTTTTTATAGGCAGTTGATTTTAATTTATATTTTGTTTTGTATAATCAAGGACACACTCGGCTCACGGGCTCTGCCCATATCATTTATGCTTATGCTGTATTTTTTCTAGATAAGATATTATGATTGGAAATATAATAAACATAATTTATTATTAGGGAAGAGATATATTTTAAATTAACAGGCCGGGTAGGTAGAAAACAGTCCTATTTCAATCCAAATCCTTTAACAATCATACTCTTTAACTATAAACTCATCATGATCAACATTTTTCTTATATTCAATATATATTTATAGTTAGACGCTTGCTTTAATGATACAAATAATGATTTCCTTTTAATTTTTCTTTAACTCTTGCTAGATACAAACAGTTGGTTACTTTAAATGTTGTCTCTTTTCTAACTCCGCCATGTGTAAGTAGTTAGCAATGTATACGTACTTAGCAGTGTGATTTAATAATTTATATTTAATGAATAATGTAAGAAAATTCGTTCCTACCGGGTGTCCCGCGACACCACTCGTATTTTTTTTCCCATCCCATTTATATATAAGCTTGGATGTTTTATTGGTTAAAAAGAAAATTATAATAAAAAAAAAACTTTTGAAAAAATGAATAAAAATCTCATTAAAAGTTGTCAAAATTACTGTGGGACGTAACACTTATTACGATTTTTAATATCAACATTATTTGAAGCGAGAAATTTTCATCGAATAAACCATAAAATGACCCTGATTAACACAATAATAGACAGACGTCTGATCAATAAACCTAAAGGTTTTTTTTATTTTTCATTAATATGATTTTTTTTTAGTTACAATAAAATTGTAAAATCTTGGGACAGAAAAGGTAGTTTATTTGAAAATTACCCTTAAACACGAATTTAACCATATAAGTCGTTTTACTGGGGAAAAAATCTAGTTTTCTGAAAAAAATAGCTATTAATTGCATAGGGTTAGAGTTCGGGTTCAATTCCCTAAAGATATCAATCCCCCAAGGAAGAAATGATTTGTATGGTTAATTGTGATTAGTAATTAATTACAAATTGTTGTTATTCCAAAAATCCGAAAATGGCAATTTAGCACCACTTTGCAGTGCATGGTTTCGGAGATATATTTAGGAAAGTGATTTGTGGTCAATAATATTAAACTATTTTGGAATCAGTTTTCATATATATTAGTTTTTTGATATTTATATACAGGGTGTCCAAGCTAATAAGGAACAGCGAAATATCTCAGGAACCATGATAGATAGAAAGATGCGGTTTTCAGGGTTCGATAATGGCTAAAAAGGCGCTTCGAGAACATATGCTGAACATTTTCTGTGTTTAGCAAAAGTGTGTGCAATTTATATAATTATAAAAAGTGAATAGGAAGCCAAATTTTTAAGACTGAATTTTGATTATATGGCTAAAAATAAGAACTTTTTGCTCCTGGGAATATTTTGCTCTGAGCATTAGTTTGCCGTCTGGAGAGCCCTGAACGTGCTAAAATTGAAACTTTAAGTCCATTTTACAGATAAACTAATGGATTTAGGAAAATAATTCAAAAAACAAAAATTCAAATTTTTAGTCATAGAATCCAAATCCAATGTAAAATATACCTTATAATATGTAACTGTTTTTCGCCTAAAAAAAGCTGTTCAAAAAGTGAAAAATATAAATAATGCGTGTTTTTAAGAATGGATTTGGATTTTACGCCAAATAATAAGAACTTTTTATATCTTGAATTTGATTCCTAAATCCATTTAACTGTGAAATGGACTTAAAGTTCAATTTTATATATATATATATATATATATATATATATATATATATATATATATATATATATATATATATATATATATATATATATATATATATATATATATTACGTTTGGCTAGCTACTGTTTATTTGCAAATAAATCGCAACATGAATAGTCAAAGGAACGAGCGGCTACAGCCTGTAATAATAGAGTTATCAAAATGGGAGGGAGACGTGTTGTTGAGACCCTAGGGGCCGGCTGCCCGTCCAGCGCTGCTTTTGAATATGATTCTGATAATAATCGGCCAATTAGAAAGTAAATGACAAGGAAATAAGAGGGTAAATGAATTAAGAAATAAATTGAACTTGATAAAACTGTTCTCTTTATATACTGACAAGCTAGTATATGGGATGAAGATTTGAAACAAACGACCTGCCTGGTTCTGATAGCAACCTGGCCCAAGTTATTAAGTTATCGAACTAAGTAATGCGTGTCACGACCATCCGTGTTTACTTTAACAAGGTAATATCGAAACCCATTAGCTCTATTTGGAAAAAACGTGTCTAAATAACGACATATTAGCTATAATGATAGAATGGACACTGAAGGATAGCCCTTTTTAAAGCGGGCAGAGAAGCATCAAACGCTATTTCCACATTACTTTAAACGAAATAATCACTTGGTGCATAGCACGACGGTTTACGACGCGCGCATAAGAGCCGGTAATAAAAATTGTCAACCGAAATGGGGATATAGTGACCGTGATATTTTTTAAAGAAATTAAGGAAGACCAAATTAACAAAACCTTGCTACGTAGATTAGTCAAATTTGTGCAAACTTTGTGAAATTAAATTCAACTTAGTTCGAAAATGGTTATATATCGTCCCTAAAAATAACAACACTTATATTAATAATAATACTTCAGTAATAATACAAAAAAAGGCAATTCGTAGGGTATATTAGTCTTAATAATGAAGTCCTGATTAGATTTGACGAGGGCTTTGGAAACAAAACGAATAGGCATTTTATCTAATGGTTTATTCCACACGATAATATACATATCTTTTTAGTCGTATATAAAACTAAGAGTGACAGTGGTTAACTGGCTAATCACTAATTCCGACCGCGTTGAAAGCTATTTTCTCAGAAAATAGCTAAAATAGCAGGGAAAGCGGTTTATATCGATAGATTTGTATTTAAATCGTCTACATTTTAGAATTTTTTAAAAATCGTCAGAACCGTTTTTCGAGAAATCTTTTTTTTTAGAGTTTTGGGGGGGCAGCGCCTCCAAATTTGGAGCTAAAATTCATTTCTCGATTTGAGAAATGATTTTTCAAAATATATATACAACAGACAGACATTTAAAAAAATAACACACTTTTTTGGACTCAGGGGGCCTCGAAACGTGTATATTCATCAAAATCTTCTAAACGAATTTTCACAATACTTTCTCTTTATATGAGAAAGTAAAAGAAATTATTAATATAAAATTTAAAATAACATGACTTTAATAGAGGTAAAGGTTTGGTTAGAATGAAAGTTTTGATTTAAGTAATTTTATTGTTCAAAGCGCCGAACGAAAGCTCTGAATATATAAATAAATATATTTATTTAATTACAAGCTTAAGTACCTGGCTGTATCAAAATGATATATTTAAAGTCTGAAGCTAACGAACATATGGTACAAAAATATGAGTTCTATATCAGATAAGTGGTTAAAAGTTTTAAAAACATTTCCAGACGATGATTTTTATTATTATAAAAATAAATTAATAATGTCTAGCTTCTACATACTCGTACTAAATATCAAAAATCTACATATTAAGGGTACATTTGTACAATGGTCAAAATGTCCGATACCTATCACTCATGATGTATATCGTTATAAGAAAAAGAGTGTAGTTAATGTCTTTATGTATAGTATAGTCGAATATTCATTTTAGAGGGGGCATATTTTGACACAGTAACAAAAAATTTAACAAATTTTAAATACTCTATGTACCTAAAATATGAAAAGAAAGTACCTGGACTAATCAATTACCTGGCATATAAGTATATGGCCTCCCGACGGCCGCAGGCTAGCCGTAGGCAAACCGAGACGGCGAGTATATATACTATAAACTCATATTGCTGACTCATTCACTCACTGACATTAATGTTTGGGCACTTCCTGACTTCCTAGAAACTTAAAAAATTTGGTACTCTTGTAGGTTTTGCCGCGTAACCGTGGGAATAATTCCATTAAGTTTTAATCTTTCTTATTTTTACGCGGCGTAAAAATAAATTACGCCTGTATAAAAAATTAAAATGACGGACACAAGTTAAAGTTTTTTTGTGGCTAAACAATAAGTCGAAAAAACAGATTGCAGTAAGTAACTGATTTTAAAAAATCTACAAGTTGACTCCTACAATTATTTTTCTTATCTCCATTGGTTGTAGCTTAAATATACAAAGGTACGTATTTTATGTTTTAATTTTTAACTTGTAGCTTTCATAGTTTCTCTAGTATTTTTTATTTTGTTATTAAATTTCAGCATGCTCCACAATTAGTACTACATGCGGTTAAAAGACAAAATAACATTTAAAACTTGACATAATATGAAAATACTCACCGTTTACATTAATGACGGTAAGATATGTGGTGATAGCTTACAGCAACTTTACGTTTCTGTAAGCGTAATAAATACTAGCTAGTGTAGAAGATAAAGGCTTCTATCTACTAATAAAACATGGTTAAATAATTAAACACTTTTTTAATATTCTTTTATAGGAAAAGTACAATCTCAGGATGTTAATTATTTGACGGATAAAAAGGCAAAACAGAAGGAGGAAGAAGAAACTCCAGAAGCGACTAAGAGCGTGGATATATCTTTGGAAGAGGTATCTCCAAGATGCTTGTGTCGCCGCTAGGGAATTCCCCCTCCTCAAAAACAATAGCGAGCTGAAAATCGTACTCTCCGACCTGATCGCGTCGTTATGTTGGTAGGTTTCTTGCCTGGTTGGAAGTTCTATCCTATCGTGGATGGCGGAAGTGTTATTGTTCTTCTTCGAACACGGTATGTCGTCCTTATTTGGTGGAAGCATATGACAAGGTTTCACTATATCTATGCTAACCTTTTTTAATTTCTGATTAATGTCTAGCGTGCTCATTTTATTCCCCCGTTTCAGTACCCGGTACGGTCCCTCATGTGGTGGGGTTAAAGGTGGTTTGCATCTAATCTCACGAAGATGTGGGTGGCTTCTTTCAGTGCTTTGTCAATGAATGTTGGTCGAGTTTGAGATGTGCGTGGGGCCTTAGGTAAGATGGTATTAAGATGTTCCCACAATTGATGAAGGAACTCGGCTTGCGGTAGTGGATTTTCCAAACTAACAAATAAGTCCCCTGGCAAACGAAGTGGCTGGCCGAACGCGAGTTTGCTGGCAGTGGAGTCGAAATCCTCTCGTACTACCGTGCGTACACCGAAGAGGGTGGTAGGCAGAGCTGCGGCCCAAGTGGCATTGTTCGAGGATGGTAAGCCGTTATCCTCTACCTTTCGAATCCACAAGTCTGTCCCAAACAACGGAAGAGATCGGACTCAAATTGCCGTTCCTGGTCGGTAACCACAATCAAGGAACTCCATAGCATGAAATCCATTATTGAAATAACGAATCAGCGACGGTCTCTGCAGGAATATCCGTCAAAGGAATTGCCTCCATTCACCGGGTATTCCGGTCTAACAAGGTTAGTAAGTAGATAACGGTAACCCTGCGTTGGAGGAAGTGGTCCAACAATATCATAATGAATATCGAGGAACCTCGATTTTGGTAGCTTGACGGGTTGGATAGCCGAAACTGTATGGCGGGATATCTTGCTCCACAGTAAAGGTAAGCAAGTCCGAGACCAGTCCCGGATATCGCGACGGAGGCCTGGCCAAGCATAGTGTGCTGCCACACCAGCTTGGTAGATGCTCTAATCCCAGGATGAGATTGGCTATGTAGTTGATGGAGTCCGGGGGTAAGTTTGGTCGCTCTGAACACGTGCTTTTATCACAGAATAATATCTTGCCTGTACTACGGATTGGTACCTTGTGTAGATCTAAGGAGGTCTTCTGTGATGTACATAAGTATTAACTCCATTTTTTATGTCCAGGAGACATCAGTGATACAGATGTCGCCGTGTCTTCCATCACACACTATCGTCTAATTGTTGCTGTCTGCGATGCTGTTGTTTAGTCTGCAATGCTGCTAACTGCAACGCTGATGCCGCTGCCACCTATGACATCAGATGACTCAACATCATCCTCGATCTCCATTATTCTACGATAACCGTGAGTGAGGGTGTTGATTTTTTCTGGAAGTATGTGTCGTTTTTCGTGTATCAAAGATATAGATAATTTTTTGTTGGCGACGGTGTACAGACTAAGGCGAAAGGAGCAAATAAGGAGCAAATTTCAGCTCTCGGCGAAACCAACGTTAGTCTATCCTCTTGCGCACTTGCTCAATACACTTTCCAAATGTTGAATTATTCAAAAAAAAAAAGTGTATATAGATATAGATCCTTTTCGAAATCTCTAGCGGCAGTCTTGCGTCGCTCATTCTTCACATGTATGTACGGCGCTAACCATGGAGACTGCCGGAAGCCTTCGACACTGTGGACAGTTTTCAATTCGCAATCATGTACCATAACAAATCGGAGCAGTCTGTAATGCAGCACATATTTAATCTTGAGGCTGAGGAATAACATACGCTGAGCCAGCACGTTTGATCCAATCAGGCAGAGGTGGAAGATCGTTAAAATAATCGTGTAAATGATCAGGTCCTCCTCTGCTATATACCCTATATCAGAATTATTCGACACTATTAGCAGGTTTCCACCGCACGGATCTACCCATCGGAAATCATTAATTGGCAAAGGTTCCGACGATGCGTGTCCGTATAGGTTATTTGCATCGATGTAAAAGATCTGCTGACTTTTATTCAATTCTGCAAAGCTCTGACTAAATCCTCAAGAAGTTATTGTGTCCATCCGCGCTTAGGAGGCCAAGTCATCCGTTTTCATCCCAAGCAAATACATTGACCAGCTCTTTGTTTAGTTTTTCGAACTTTGAAATGTCTATCAACATGGTCGGATACGTTGTACCACTAAAATCGTTGACTCTTCCCTCAGGCATGCGAGATAGAACTGCATGTCTAAATAATCTGCCTCATCTGGGTACTGGACGTGGTCGTATGACTGGGTTTTGACAATCCAGTCCGGTAAAGGAACATTGCATGCAGACTTGAGCGGATTGAGTCTAATCAAGTTCAGCACTATGGCTTCTATCTCGCTCAGTTTAAGGCCTGAGGGACTGCCCTCGTAAGTTTGTACTTCGGCCCCGATTTTATCGATACCCTCGAGCAGTAGTTTATCCGAAAAAAAGTACACCGCTGTAATACGTCCGCAACTCGTTCGTGGTAGCGGGCCGTGACGGACGTTTACTAGAATTTCTTCCCGTAATCGAGGGACAAGGGAGGGTTTTCTTTACACAAGTAAAACTACAAGTTAACTATTACTTATAACAAAACTATTACTTATAAATAATTACATCGTCGTCTGTGTCTCCTGCCTGTATCCCAGGCTCTCCAAACCTAACAGAGGGAAACTAATACAGAAAGGGTCCCTAATGAGCCCTCACAAATCTAGGGCTGGCAGTGATCTTTCTTTCTACTTTAGCCGAACAGAAACCTATTAAGAGGGGTTTCCCCCTTCGTCGATAGCCGATGTGTCGAACTAAGCAGTTAATGGGTAAGTACTCACCACCGGATGGTGTCCATACTCCTTATTTGAGTTCCTGAGGCGGCGACCTCTCCCTCAGCACTCTGCGTTCCCTTCACTGGGCACTCACTTGAATTAAAATATGACTAATTGGCTCACAATCTAACTTTAAACGTGGACTTGAATGATTGTAGCACCCAACCTGACTTTCAAATAAATTTGACAAAAATGTACTAAACCGGACACACAGCCTGGCTTAAAAGAAATTTCAACTCAAATTTGGCACACATCCTAATCTTGGCACACAGCCTATAAACTTACACTTCCACACATGGCACTCTCGAAAAACGGACTGGCCCCCGGGTGGGGGGTTCGGTAGGCTTTTATAATATCCTCGGTTACGGGATGAGTTCCAGCTGCTATGACGGTTATGCTTGTAACGAAGGAGTCCCATGGGACTTCGTGACTCCTTAACTCCGTAACTCATCCGGGACTCCGTAACCCGTTTCGGGACTCTTCGTGAGTCACGACCTCGTGGGTGATGCTTTCTAGCTTTAAATTTTGGTAACCCAGGGATTTTGGGCCACCTGGTTACACCGCTTCACTTTTGATTTTAAAGTTGCGCTCGAAATGGTTAGTCGATACAGGGAGTTTCTACGTCTTATCGAGCGCAAAGTTAACCTTTAAAGCTGCCAGTCTTCAAGGTAGTACATCGTTTAAACCTTAATTTTATCTACGGTGGAGGGGAAGTAATTTTTTTTATTTTTCACCCCCTTCTTATTCGAAAAAGTTATATAAGTTACTATATAGTCAGGGGTGGACTGGCTATAGAAGCTCCCGGGAAATTTCCCGGTGCGCCCTCGTTGAACTATGACCATGGGCGCCCTTGCCCCTCAAGATTTTTATTTATGGATAAATAATGTATTCACTCGCTCATCGCTCACCACTGCAAACTGAGGAGGCCGCTGCCGCCATCTCAGAATTTGTTTTATTTAATTGTTTATAATTGAAAAACAAAATCCAGAGCTACAAAACGATAATAATGTGCGTGGTGCGTGGCGTACTGAGAAGATAGAAACCTTGTTGTAACACCTCTACTAGACAACATCCTATAAGGATAAGGTGTCGTTTTAGTTTAGAGACTGAGCTAATCGTATTTCGAGTTGGTTTCTTAGTAACACCGATGTCATTTGTTTTGTTTCCTAAAACTACTATCGTTGTCTTTGCTATGTATGAATATATGTATATCTTTCTCTCTTAACACCCCTTACTTCTTTTTCATTATTATACCTAAATATATATTATATAGCTGTTATCTTTTCTACCTCTACCCTTCCCTTTTAATTTTTGAATTTTTATCTCATGATTTTATAAAGATATATCAAGCTCAGTCTGGTCTCAGTTCTGTTTTAGGTCTCTTCCTCATGCAAAGATTTTGTGTCCCTACTTGTCAAACCTTTTTCAACTCCCCTTTCGTCAGAAAGTTCACCCATATTTTTTATTTATTGAACATTATAATTATACTGTGTAATTTGTTTGTGTTTGGACTATTTTGTATTTTGCTGTGTAGAAAAAATCAATTAAAAAGGCATTCTTCAGAATATAGTTTAATTAATAAAGTAATTATATATTACGTTATTTATTTTAGTGTTATAAACATTTTTAAACACATAAACCTGGTAAACAAAAAATATCGACCAACTCAATGGTTTTTTTTTTTCTTTTAGCGAATTTTCAAAGAAAATTAAGCTATTGCAATGGCTTCAAAATTTTTGTAATGAGAATTTTTGAACATTTTCTCCACGGAAATCCGTTTCATACCATTCTGAATCGATTCCTAAAATGTATCACTTTTTTGTATGTATGTATGTATATACGTATGTCACTCCAGACGATATCTCCTCTTAAGATGCACTTAAACATTTCAAAAAAATTTTAAAACGTCAATAATATCAAAAGAAAGGATGAGTTCCGAGCCAGATAACTAAAAAAGTGGGTATGGACTAGAAGCGGTGAGCTATTGATCGATGGTTTTTTACTATTGTTGACTTTCGACAATTTAATTGCCACTATCGATAGTCAATGATTGTTTTTTATTCAGCATTTATTACAGAATTAAAAAGTTATAAAAAATATTTCAATAGTATTTTGCTGTTTTTGGATAGATAAATTAATCTTTAGCTCATTTCTTGTGACTCATTTTAAGCTTAGTTTAATTATGGTAAATATATTACCCTATTAATAACTAACAATGTCCTGAAAAAATATTTGAAAATAATTTCTATTTGTAAAAATTACAACAAAAAACAATCAAATTTGGTTAAGGAATACCTATATATTTCAAACCTAGAATAGGTTATTGAGTTTTTATGCATTATTTTTTTTTTTAATTTTCCGGGGTGTATCCTATACCCCCCGGTAGATTGGCGCCCTCCCTTTGCATATCTTCCACCGCCCTCTGCACGTTCCCAGTCCACCCCTGTATATAGTAGTATATAAGATACTAAGTATATTAGTTACTAAGTTCTTATTAAAAGCATTTTTCATTGTAATTTTACCAATTCCGTCTTGAGGATGTTCAGCGTGAGCAGCCTTTGAACGTTTGGAGCGAAGGTCGAGCATGTAGGTTTTCTTGTGCAGACGAAGGAGCAGAAAAGTATGGAAGGCAGCATTACAAACAACAAAGACATTTTTTCTTCCCTTACCTACAGCCTCATGGAGTTAAAAGTTGTAATTTCTGTTTGCGAACGATCTTTGACATTTCAAACACTGGAGATTCTTCTCCTGACCGTAAACAGTCTTCAAATGTCGAGTCAAGTTTCTACTCAATGCAACGCAATTAATTCAAAATACATATTTTATTTTTTTTTAAAAATTACTTTAACAGTTGTTGAAAGTGTTCATCGATTACCTCAATACGCTTTCTTAGGCTCTATATTAAGTGGTGCCTCACGTTTGGGTAGGTATTCTTGGCACTTTTAATAATATTGGCTGCTTGTTGAATTTTTTGTTAAAGTTCGTCTCGAGTATTGATTTTATCATGGTATACTAAACACTTCAGGTGACCACACAGATTAAAATATTACGGATTAACATCTGGGCTAAGAGGTAGCCAAGGAAATTCACTACCGCGCCCAATCTCGATGTTCGTTGAATCAAATGATTCTGCTCTGTTACACCAAGTCCTCATTTTCGTTATTATATGGCGTCCTATCTTGCATGAACCACATGTCTTGTCAAACGTTTAAAGGTGCTCCATCCAATAGGTCTAGGAAATAATTTTCTAAACACTGCAATATTGATTTTCATTTAGTCTTTGTGGAAGCCCAAATGGTCCGATTAAAGAATTATTCATAATGCCACATCTAATGTTGATCGAAAATTCGTGCTGGAAGTGTTGCTCTCTATTGGTTTTTCAGCCATGATATGCAGTGAAATTTTCAAAGACAAATATCTCGCAAACGACTTGAGAAATCGATATTCACCACCAAGAGTATGTTTTTAAGTGAAAATACTCTTATCTAGTTTTAAGTCCAAACATTTTCAGCTTTAATGGGTAAAAGAAATGTGTAGGATTGAACCTTGAAATTTTTAAGTTAGCTTCCTTCTATGAAATAAAAACTTTTGTAAAAGAGTTTTCCAATCGGCCATTATGTTCCAAGATGGCGGCCGTATACTTATTTAAACTGTGACTTATCATTAACGTAATTATTACCATGGTTTTGAAAAGCTAAAATAAATTCTATATACAATGATAATTGTTAAATTAATATTTCTCTCTGCCTATAGGGATTTTCTAAAATTGTATTCCTAAGGGAGGAAATATGGGCAAAGTAAATGAGTCGAGGAATTGAGCTTAGAAGGTTCTGAAACTTGAAAGTTATTACTTAAGAGAAGTTCTTTAGGATGTTAGCATATCATTATCAAAGATAATTCCAACTTAAACAGGGTGGGGGCGAAATGCACAAGGAGCAAATTAATAGTTAATCAATATGCGTTTATAGTTTGAAAGGATGATTGGAGTAGTGCCGGGTGGGACTCTCACTTCACTTGGAAGGTTCAATTTACCCTTCTAAAGGTGGGTTCACAGTCACAGCTAGCAGGTCAACAAGCGTATCTGTCTGTATAGATAACAATATCTTCATGTTTTCTGGGATCTGGGACCTGTAATTATATGAAAAAGTTAGTCTGAGTTGCCTCGGGCTGATGTTTTGTTATAAAGTTTGAATTTTTCTATACCGGTAAGTAGGTAAATTGCTTGATATTACTGATCAAGGCGAACTGCCTGATGTGAGTCATTAGGACTGAATCAAGTGGCATAATTATTATTATTATTATTATTATTATTATTATTATAATTATTATTATTATTAGATGTCCTTTGTAAAACAAGACAGAAGTATTGCTTAAAAAAATATTATTGGATACAAGGTAAATCAATCTAAATATAATAATTACGAGGTAAAAGTGATTCGAGAGCTAAACAGACAAATTATATTATACTGTTTATCAACTATTATAATGGTAATTGCTTAGTTAAATGTAGCTTTTATTAATCACAAGAAATGAGGTTGAGAAAAATGTCAAAATCGTGACAAAGAAATGAAAGTATTAAGGGGATAAGGTTTGATGTGGCGGAGGAACAGTTATATGTCTAGTCATACTGTAAGCAACTATAATTTATACAACAGAGGTACACAAGTGGCTTGTTTTTAAATTAGGGGAAACGGGTATGACTGGGATTTGGATGTGCCATTAATGTTAGCTTCGCTCACTTATTTTACTGCTATTAATTTTCTACACAATGTATATTGTCCTACTTAAAATTGGAGGAGTCACGCAAAGCGAGCACAGACACGACTTACAGTCACGCCGGTTAAGTAAGCACCCATAGACCTCACACCGGTTATTCCCTCCCTCTTCAGTAACATTGTACTGTCTTCTATCTTTAACCTCCCGTTTCCGGGAAAACAGTCACCTAAACTATAGTTATATCTAATATTCATTTCAAGTGAAAATTATCTGCCCATTTGATTCTCTTTTTTTACATCAATCGATTTATTTTGTCAGGCAATGGAGATGATCATAATTGGTTGAAAGCCAGCTTTGTACTATGAAGTTCCTTCAGTGGAGAGACGCCTTTCTTTAATCTTACAATTTGACTTTTAAATTAGAACATTTTCTCTATTTATTGAATTATTGCTTCCGAGCTTACCGAAGGTAACGGAAGCATTGTGTTCACTTTTAAGAACAAAAAAGTTTTATGCCTCCGATTTTAAAAATTCCAAGACAGAAATCCGTTTCAGACATCAGGGAACATTTTTGGTTCCGTGTCTGTCTGTCGGTCTGTGTGTCCGCGAATCGTGAAACGTGCGACGATAACTTGAGTAAATGTTGCCCGATTTTAATGAAATTCGGTAGACATGTTTATTTTACCAATGCTCAGGTCGAGTTCGTTGGACAACGTTATCCGTTCAAGCGTTCACGCGCGACGCTGGACATCAAATTTAAAATTGGAATTTTCGGTCGGGAAAAAAATCAAACCTTATCTATTCAATGAGACGAACATTTTTTACAAATACAATTTTTTAGTAAAACCTACAGCGACACCTCTATAAAGTGCAAAGATCGCTAAAAAAATGTTAATTGTTCTTATACAATAAACAATTTAACAATAAAGTAATACAACTTTAATGTTAATATAACAATAAAGTACATGATAGGATGCGAGGAAGCTATGTGCCACACTAATTGGCAGTGTTTGTTAAGTTTATTGGAACATCATAAGTAATTAACATTTCTTATTATAATTTATTGTTAATTAACTTACCTACTTACTTAAGTGTAAACAAAAAATTGAATCAGATACGTCAGAGGTTCTTGTGAACCTAAATATCTTGGATTTTATAAATTGATATAATGATTGTTTATATATTAATTTAGTCCAAAGAATTTAAATAAATAATTGAATAATTGAATGCTTTACCCAAATTCTGTAAAACATCGTTTATTGTGAAAGGTAAAACATTTTTCCGATTTCAAAATGTTGACTTTTATTTCAACTTAATAGGCCAAGAGCGTTAGCTCAAAAAAGGCCATTAACGGGAAAAATTCGGATAAAGCTGAATTTTGGTTTATGACTTTATTTTGGTCCCCTGATGAACATACTAAGTTTTCCCCCTCGAGGGATGTCGGCGTTGGCCGCCATTTTGAAAAAAAGGGACCAAAATTCGGTTTTCGGCAAATATCTTCGTTCTCATCGATGATACGACAAAAAAAAGATATTATCAAATTTGTAGGACTTTAAATTTTCAACAAAAAAGGTTTAATGTCATTATACGCTAAAGTCAATAGTTTCGAAGCTATAGCTCTGCGAAGTGCGACATATTTCTGCACCCGCATGAAATGGGATTTCTTCTTTGCTCGCGGCACAGGTAAAAACGAGTTTCTATATAGATTCAAACCACGGGGTGCATTATTTATTATCGAGTGTCAATGTATTTTTCGTCTGAAAATCGGAAAAATGTGGCACTTCGCAGAGCTATAGCTTAAACCTAAAATTTTTTTACAAACCTATATTGTTTAATTTTTGCTTCCAAGACTACCGAAGGTAACGGAAGCTATGTGGTCGTTCTGAAGAATGAAAATAATGTTATGTCTCCGATTTCAAAAATTCTTAGATAGAAATCCGTTTCAGACATCAGGAAACATTTTTGGTTCCTTTTCGTCTGTTGGCCTGTACTTACAGTAAGATATTGTACTGCAGTAAGCATCAGCATAACATTCTCTGACGAATACGTTCTAAAACAGTTGTTGTTACTTAGGCGCGGATTTTTTTTTTTTTTTGGGGGGGGGGGGCACTTGCTTTGTTGAACAAGTAGTTCCCTTTTCTTGTTACCAGTTACCACTACGAATTACCCCCCCTCCCCCCCCCCCCAATCTAAACTGACTTTGAATGTGCCCCCTCCAGACCTAGCCGCTGGATACGCCACTGACTCATCTGATTTGTAGGAAACTTTTATAGTTTATTGAAAGTAACCCGCAGATAGCCCCAAATTAATTTGAACCGTCTGAGCTCTTTACCTTGTGCTAAATAATACTTTAATTTAATTCATGTAAGAAACCAAAACAATTTTGACAAATTAAAAGAAACGTATTATTAACGTAATACCATAGCCATATACAGCGGCCCTTAGAAATTTGGCTCTTTATGCAATCCTGGTGAGAACCCCTGGTCTATAGCAACACCTAAATATTTTATAGATGTCGCTCTGTCTATTGAAATACAAACACAGTTTACGTTTGGCCGAGAATTAATCTTAATACACTGTGAGGGATTAGCGACGGGTTTTAATTTATTAAAATCCATTAACACTAAAACCTTAGAATATGAGAGGATTTGTTATTATTTCAATGACAATAAGACACAAGATACAGTTCAATTGAAGAGTTTAATTAAAAGAAAAAAAAGAAATTATAAATATCTCCCCTAAATCATATAAATAACATTCTTTTATCTAAAATCTTAATTACTAATAAGGAGCTCCCTTAAATCTTAGGATTAACAGAAAATGGAATCTTCAAATTACAGGTTTACATTAAATTAAATAGAAATAAAATAAAATAATACTCTTTATCAGTAAAGTAATAAGAATAATGTTGTAGTTTAATTTAAGCCAGAAAAGAAACAACAATATAATATATATATATATATATATATATATATATATATATATATATATATATATATATATATATATATATGACGAGATTAGTAGGGAAGGAGTGTACAATATCCTTCTTAACCCTTAAATATACTGATCTTGTGAGAAAGTAAAATATGACGTAAATTATTCAGACGTAAAGAAAAGATATGATTTGATATCGGCTGATGTGATATAGAAAAGAGGCTTATCTGAGAAGAGTAATCCATAAGTTGTAGTAATCCACAGAGATCCTCAACGGCGGTGAGTAGAAATCCACACCTGACCACGGGTTTGAGCTGGGATTAAACTTGAGGTGTTGACCGAAGACGGAGGTAATTCAGCAAGCAGTTGAAGAATTAATCCTCTTGATGAATGTGGGATGCTGAGACCCAAGTGAACCAATAAAATGTTCCGCAGAACACGGGACAGTAATGAGACCCGGTCGGGAATTAACTGACGCTCACGACCACGCTGTTTGCGTGATAATGTATGGAGCGCCGGATACGTTGCAGGTTGACACAACCAAGACTAGGAGGCAACTGACTCACGCGTGGCAGTGTGACAGCTAAGATGGGGCGGGGGGACCCAGGTTTAGCTTAGAAACTGAATGGACTTCGGTCGTAAATAGTCGTAATTGACTGAATCTTCGACATTCTCTATAAACTCGTAGATAACAACTGATTAAATATACTAATTAGGTTTCTGCCGGATCCCAAACATACACTTACAGTCGTGCATATTCAATTTATTGATTGATTTTTACAAACCCTGCTACTCCCTTAGTTCCATTGTTGTTTTAAAAATACTTTTTACATTTATTTTGACAAACATTTTAACAAATAAAGTAAGATAATTTTAGTTATATTCATAAATTATAAATCAGTACCATTTTATCCATCATGATCATTTAAGATTCGTTAAAATTCAAAAATGTTATGTAAGCAAACTGATCATACACGAGCAATCAAGTTTCAAATAGTGACTAACAGTGGTTTGGTTAGTGAATATTGACGTAACTAGCATCGGTTTAAAGAGTATAAGTTTCCATGATTCAGTTTCGTTTCAAGTTCAGTTTCAAGTCTCCATGATTGACAGTTTAAAGAGTATAAGTTTCCATGATTGACAGTTTAAAGAGTATAAGTTTCCATGATTGACAGTTTAAAGAGTATAAGTTTCCATGGTTGACAATTTAAAGAGTATAAGTTTCCATGATTCTGCACAGTATGATGTTAGATCGAGGACTGACAAGAAGTGAAGGATGCACAGAGTAAATGCACATCAAGTCCCCCCCTTATCTCGAGGGGGGGGGGGGGGGTCTTACCATATCCCAAACCTTGATTAGCGAACAGTTTTCTATTTATACTCCTCACTGGGCTGCTTTTTTTTCATTTAACTGTTTAATAATATTAAAAGAACTATAGTATTTTTTTAGTTAACGGTTTGTAAAATTTACTAGATTTTATTTAAAACGACAAGGTGCACCAACCGTTTTTTGTTTGTACGTGGCACATTTTATTTGCTCTGACAAATTTTTAAAACCAACAAGTATTAAGAATTTGTTTTGGATTCAACTCACACAAAAAACATAAAGCAACTTAATTTCTGAGAGCAGATTTTAATGTCAAGACCTCTTAAAAATATATCAAGACCTCCATGTTTCGCCCTGATTTAAACGCCACCCTTAGATCCGTACATACACCTTTGACATTCCATAGTTAGAAAATTACTATCTGTACGGACCTCGCCTAATATTCCCCCCCTGCTATATATTTTTTCCTTCCTTCCTTTTCGACATACCGGAGCGATCTAACGAGTAAAGGTATCAAGCTCCCGTATGGCCGCCCTACCCACCGGTGTCTTATCTCCCGCGGATGCCGGACACCTGCGAGTGGAGAACGAGATGTCAGTCCCGGGCTAGACTCCACTGAGACGAGCGTCAATATCTCATCAAACGTGAGTGCCAGTTGGCTTCCCTTACTTTATTATTCCTATTTTTTCCTTCTAACTTATTCCCCCTCAAAGATACAGTCCAAAACTCCCAGAGGAACGTACACTATCTTTGATTTAAATTGCAAATTAAACAGAAAATTATTTTTAATTTAATTTCAAAAATTAGAATTTAATTGTTGCTGTCACTCAGTCTCTATTAAAGGAGTAATATAAGTTAAATATTTTAACTGTGTTCGGCCAGTTTGACGACACTAACTAGACGTGCTAGATAACGTATTTTTAAAATTGAGAGGCATGTATGTGGAACGCCTAAGGTAAGTAGAGCGGACAGATGTCAGACCCCTGTCCGTTTGGCCGTCTCACCGCGTCACGTTTAATTCAACCCATTAAAATATACAAAGGGGTGGGTAAGTGGCTTTACATGAGTGATAAGGTAGAAAGTTGAGTAAGGTGGTTCTGTAGGGATTTATAGCGGGAGCGGGTAGGAAAGCGAGTATAAGGGCGCAAGGCGAGCGGTGCGGTGTACACTGTACACCTTATTAAATTATACGCAATGGGTGTGGATTAAAGCCGAGTTTTTAGGAGGAGGCAGGCCCTCTACAAATAAAGCGGTTTCACCGCCTCCCCCTGCTCCGGCTTTAAGGCCCCCCACTCCTTCATACTTGATTAGCGGCAACAAACACAAATTACCATTTTATTACGTTCTGTCTCTCCAAGCAAACTCCTGCCATTTAATACACTTCCCCGCACTTTGATCGTACCTCTCAAATGAAAAAGCTCACTGGAGCATTCAGACAAACTATCTTTATTATGTGAAGCCTGCGGGTTGCCCCTCCGCTTTCCTTAAAGCCCGCTGTCGGGCCGTCGTTCCTTCCTTCTACGCCCCCCACCTTTTTTCCTCCTCCTACTCCCGCTGCTCTAAGAGTGAAAGTGAGGCGGCGATAAACGAGATCAATACACCCACTTGAATGAATCCACTCGTAAGACCAAGTGTAATGCCCACCACGTTCGACCCATGAGTTTATGCGCCTGCTGTCTCAGTAGAGGCTGCCTTGTGGTTTTTTAACGCTCATTTATCCCACAAGGTCCCTGAATCCTAGTTATGACGTCGAACTAAATACATGATTTACTACACAGACTGAGGTTACTCGATTCGTTAAGAAAGGATTCTCCCGGAGGTAGCCCGACCAGAGGAAGAAGGGAAAAACCGACAAGCTACCCATCAGCAGCAAATACGAGTAAAAAACCTGATACGGTCGACATAGTCCTCTCGATTTAGCGGTTGTCCAACAGATTGAAGGTGGCAAGTTGACATTTTAGAAATGGCGTCTTCTTAAAATAGTATATTTTTGTAAAAGGTATGTTGAGCTTGAAGTGACTGTTTCAATAATCGCGACTGTTCAAAAGGATTTTCTAATTTTCCATTTTGATTCAAGATGACGGCCAAATATGTATATTTGAAACCGAGGCCCTCTCACTCTATTTGTCACCATTTCTTTGAAACGCTAAAATAAAATTGAATATAAGTTCCAGATGGCTAAAGAGGTGTAAATAAAAATGTAGATCAACAATTCATACGATTTAAATTATTAATAATTTTGGTATGAATTATTGATCTACATTTTTTGACATTTCTTCAGCCATCTAGTACTTATATTCAGCATTTCAATGGTGTATCACATTGAATTATTAATAATAATTTAATTTTTAAAAAGAAAGATAATTTAATTTTTAGGGTCCGTAGGCAAAACCAAGGACCCTTATATTTTCCTGCGTGTGTCTGTCCGTCCGTACTCTCGCGTGCTCTGACGGCTACACCTTTCATCCGATCACTTTGAAATTTGGCATGGTATGTGTCTTGTACCTACCCACATATTTTAAAAATATAGCGACTTAAAAAAAAATATTTTTCAAAAAAATTAGGGTAAAAAAACTTAAGGGTTAAAATTTTTTTATTTTTTTTCGACACCGAAAGGGGTATCATATGAAAGGGTACGTCGAGCTGATTACAAAAATATATAATTCTTTGGTTATAACTTTGATAGGGCGAGCGTAGGCGAGTTTGAAGCGGGTTTCAAAGGTGCCCCCCCCCCCCCCTCTATCTCGCTTATGTGAAGTGCAAAAAATCTGAAAAAATTCCTGAACATTCTTCGACCAAAAGTAAAGATACCACTTTTGGAAAATTTCGAAGAAAATATTATTTTATTTTTTATTGACAAAATACGTTTTTTTATAATTATGGTCTTTTCGATGTATTTATATGGTTGTAGTCCGGTTCAGTGGCAAAAAAATACTTTATCAGAGTGTGTTTTGAGAATATCAGAACCTTAGAATGGTTCAAAGTAAGCTTTTTAGCATTTTAAAAAAACACTGTTTATACACTTTACAGTTAAACACTATATACTGTGGCCTACAAACCCTCGCTGTGTGCTGACTAGCACACACTTGACCTGTTTATTTAAAATTTATTTTAGGTTTGATGATGCCCATAATGGGTGAAATATAACCTTTTTTAAATTAACCAATTGTTAAATGAACTCACCGCAGTGGCGTAGGAATTCACTTTAGACGGTGGTGGCCCGGGACCTCCACTAAGAGAAGGGGGGGGGGGGTACATCATACTCTTTATCAATGCTCGATTTCTAGAAATTATGGTGCCAGACTACCCCCCGCCCCCCTCTATAGAAGGGAGGCCCGGGAAAATTTTGGAAAGTAAACGTTCAAAAACAGCATTTTAAGCAGTTTTAGACATAAACCCATGTACTCATTTTTATTTTATTTGTAATTTTATAGCCCCTTCAAATCTGACGGGGGGGGGGGGGCTCAAGCCCGATAGCCCCCCCCCCCCGTTCCTACGCCACTGACTCACCGTTTTGATCCATTAACAAGTAATCCTAAATGTCAATATTATTGAGATATCCTCTCAAGCGCGTTTCATTTTTAACTCAATTCCGTTAATATTGAGTACAATACGTGAAGAACTATGTAATTTAATTTGACGGGCGTATTCTAACGCACACTGGGCACACCCTTTAGAGGAAATCTCGAGTTAATTGAATTGTTATAAAAAGAGCCCTACTCTACATTTGAGGACAAGTTTGTACTTTACATAGGGCCCACTTTATTCTGAATTAACGAGTTAATTCACTTGTTATAAGAGGGGCCCTGGTTTAATTTACGCCCCGCCCCCTGGTTCAGTTCTATCGACGTTATAAAGGGAAGGCTCAACATAAATAAATGGAGGAGGTTTAATCTTCTATATCTATAATCTAATCGGTCTAATTTTTTTATTTTTTTTCGACACCGTGAGAGGTGTCATATGAAAGGGTACGTCGAGCTGATTACAAAAATATATATTTCTTTGGATATAACTTTGATAGGGCGAGCGTAGGCAAGTTTGAAGTGGGTGTGATACGTGTCCCCCCCCCCCCCCCTCTATCTCGCTTATGTGAAGTGCAAAAAATCTGAAAAAATTCCTGAACATTCTTCGACCAAAAGTTAAGATACCACTTTTGGAAAATTTCGAAAAAAAAGTATTTTATTTTTTATTGACAAAATACGTTTTTTTATAATTATGGTCTTTTCGATGTATTTATATGGTTTTAGTGGCAAAAAAATACTTTATCAGAGTGTGTTTTGAGAATATCAGACCCTTAGAATGGTTCAAAGTAAGCTTTTTAGCATTTTAAAAAAATACTGTTTATACACTTTACAGTTAAACACTATATATATAGTGTGGCCTACGGACCCTCGCTGTGTGCTGACTAGCACACACTTGACCTGTTTTGTTTTATTTAAGAAGATAATTTAATTTTTTTTTTTTTTTTTTAATTTTTTTTTTTTTTTTTAATTTTTTTGGCATGATAATTTCTAAAATACTATTGATGTCTGCCAAGAAAGGAAATTTGATTATCCCTGGGATAGGGAAAAAGTTAAAAAAGGATGGGTGGTTTAGGAAGTTAGCTTTATATAAATTATTTATTTATTAATGATAAGGCGTTTAACAGCAGTATTGTAGCATTTGGTGATTACACTGTTGCTTCGCGTCATGACGTCTCCTGGCCATTTGTTAGTTATCTGGAAAAAAAATTGACTGGATTATAATAAATTGTGATTATACAAAATGAAAACTAAATTTATTATGTTTTCGTTAACAGAAGCTGGGAGTATCGAACAAGAGTTGAATAATGAATATCCGTTCGATCTACAGACGCATGATGAAAAATGCACAATGAGTAAAAAGAAACCTGTCTGTCTGTGTCCAAAGCTATTTCGAACTGATAAAATTATTAACATTTGGACGCAAAAGCATAGTTTAAGTGGGACATTCAGTGATATTAATGCATAGTGTTGTTATTTATCTCATCTCCATGTATAGCTTGCAATACATTTTTTTTTTTTTTTTTTTTAAACTTTTATTGAATATTGCAACTACAGTTCTACATGTTATAAGCAATAATCATAATTGATTGTAGTAGCTTGATTTAAATTGACAGATATAAGACTCCTGTCCAGTGACAGAGCTTATTGACTTTGCATAATATGTTTTTTTAAATTTAACAAATGTAGTCTTTTATCATATTAGATCTCGAGGCCATTGCCGCATCAAGCGCCTGGGAGGGTTGTCAGGAATGGTTTGGGATGACAGGTTATTGAGAAGGGGATTTGTGTGGAGGGAGACTGAGTGGTGAAAGGATCTATAGCGGGAAATAGCTAGGTCTCGGACAAATGGGACATTCAGGTCAGTGTGCAGGATTTGGTTGGATACGTAGTAGGGTGCATTTACTATATTTCTGAGGATTTTTGACTGTAAGGATTGGATGCGGTAGGAGTTGGAACGTTTGGTGGAGCCCCATAGTTCGATGCCATATGTCCATGCAGGTTTGAGAATTGTGTTGTATATGATTATTTTGTTTATGTGTGTTGAGTTTGGATTTTTTGTTGAGGAGTCTATGTAAAAGTTTATAGCGTGTGTTAATGCGTTTGAGTAGTGTTGATGTGTGGTGTGTGTGTGTGTGGTGTGGTGTGTTGTGTGTGGTGCAATAAAATAAAGTCTATAAATAATCTAATAAACATTTAAAAATACAATAAAAATAGGATAAACTATATAGAGAGCAAAATATAAAATGACAAAAGATTAAGCAGACAAAACATGAGATATACATTAAGTGTAACAGATAACAATTATTGTAGAAATAATATAGCTACTTGTTATAAGATTTATTAGGTGTACAAAACATGGTGTATACAAAAAGGTTTGAGTTATTGTTTGAGTTACTGCTTCAAGTTAGTGTTTTGTTGAGTTATTGTAGTGTCTAGGTGCTGTGAATGGTTTGTAGCAGCAACTTTGCGGCAAGTTCCATGTGATTTTAGTCTCTTGTCTTAGGGTGGGATAATTATGATTAACATGGCTGAAACTGGTTACTTTCTTCCTTACCAACATCATCTGTGTTACTAAAACAGGGATTCCCGGTTACTTTTTTACTTTTTAATATTGCGGTTGATGAGGTATTCAAGATTATTGAATGAAATGGCATTATTATCAACCACACATGACAAATATTTCGATATGCTACCTTAAAATCAATTAGGGTAAAAACATGATAAATATCTTCACAACCAGAACAGAGTCAGATGCGCGACTTAACATTAATAAACTCATGTCGTCTGGTTTAGCTGTAATCAAACTTTATCTACGATTGATACGAAATATAAACATTATATCTTTGTTTAGATGCGTAGAAAGTGATTATTTACGTACTTGTATTCATTGCGCATGCGCGGCTCATAGTTCTGAATAATTCCTCATCTTTACCACGCTAGTGTGGTAAAGAAGAGGAATTCTTCAGCTTTACGCACGATTAGAGAGATTGTTTACATTTAACAAAACTAATTTGCTGTTCTTTTATTAAAGTAACTGTTTATATCGAGTTTTTAGTGAAAAACTCGATAAAAAAAAATTGCGGGGGGCCTCCCACCGTCAGGGGGCCCCCAGTTCTAAACGCAAGAGGGTTTTTTTTGTTTCGCGAGGGGCCCCCAAAAAGTGCTTGCGGGGTGGCCCCCAATGCCCTAGCTTCGCCACTGAGAAGAAAAGTCCTGTATTTCAGGTATCGGATACCTATCTGGAACGGTGACAAGGTTGAGACGTCTGTAATCACAACAAGGTCGCCAGTCGGTTGAGTTTTGTTTTGGTACCATATGGAGCGGTGATAAGCAGGGCGATACTGATGGTCTGCATATTCCTATTTGACACATGTATTCAAATCCCTCTTTAGCTATTTTCATTTGAGGAGGATCTCAGGGTAACGTCACTTTCTCGGGTTAAGTAGTTAAAAATAACTGACATGATTTGATAACTGACTGATAACTGATAACTGACTGATCTTTGATAAATAAGCAACTGAATATCTCTTTCGATCCGCTACCTGTTACTTCCGTAACAGATCTATTCAGTTTCCAGAAGTAGAAGAAGAAAAGGAACAAGGTTTAATGCACATGTATGCTTCTGAGCCGAATCTTTGATGATACCAGCAAATACCCGAATTTGATTTAGAACGGGACCGTGAATCATTGCGTGATGCTGATCTTGACCGAAAGCGTTTGCTATATCTATCGTTATTATTTAAATTTATATTTGAAAGAAGTCGCTTCATTTCAGCTATTTCATTCTGAAGTTTTAAATTTTGCATGGTTATTTCTTGAATTGACGCATTCATTAAGGATGTAGAGGGTGATGTCACCGAGAAAACCGATTGAGATTGCTGACAAACCTCATAAATGCTGTCAGCCATTGTTAACATATCTGCCGGACCGCTGTTGCCACTGGCCGAAACCGCAGTCTGTACCATCGTCGGTAATTACGAATCCATAGCTTAATCATTAGATCGTTAGTGATAAGTGTGGAGGAACCTAGAAGTAGTTCAGCGAGTGATAAAATTCTGAATGGTTTTTATCACTCATGTCTCCTGATAAAATTTCTTCAATACGACGACTTCCACTCAGTGAATGACGTTCGTTAAGAGCGTTTTTAATAACTGTGTAAGGGTTAGTAACCGACGGATTTTGAATTATATCAAACGCTGAGACAGCTACTTCTTGTTGCAGCGATCTCACTACATGATCATATTTTGTTCTTTCCTATGTTATATTACGCGTATTAAATTACGATTCAATTGTCGAAAACCAAACGGCCAGGCTTGTAATGAACTCCTCCACTAACGAAGAAGAAAAAGAATTATGGAACCACGAGCTAGTACAAAGAATATGTCTTTCGAATTATTAATGGAAAATATCGGAAACAAAATGAAAAGCATTGTAAAAAAAAGAGGTCTCAACGGTAGCCAGTAAAAAAGACCTGGACATTATCAGCTCTAAAATCGACTCTCTGTCCAGCGCTAGAAGAATAGAGAGCTTAGAAAATCAGGCAAAAAAGAATAATTTATTAATAAAAATTTTGAATTATGATGAAACTGAAGATCACAAACAAGTAGTTGCTTCTTTCTTTAAAAAGAACTTGATGGTGACCAAAGACCTTTTTATAAATAAAGCTTATCCACTGGGTGGTGCCGGTAAAGCAAACAGACCTACTCCTATGCACCTTCCTAATGATGAGGACGTATCCCAAGTGTTAAGAAACACTAAAAACTTATAAGGTAGTAATCTCTCGGTTCAGAGAGACTACTCGAAAAAAACAAGAATGAAGCGTGGTAATCTTTTCAAATTAAAAAAAAAGAATCAATTACATTGGATAAAAAAATCAACATATTTGTGAGATCTGATTACATCATAATCAACAACACCAGATTTGACATTAAGGGAGAGTTCTTACTCATTCAAGGAAACTCAGATGGAATAAATTGTCTTAATAATTTCATGGCTAAAGCCTAGTCCACACCAGTAGACATGTTGCGCAACGTGTCTATTGTCTAGGTCTAGCGTCGACACTTGTAGACACAGTGTCTACAAGTGTACAATGACTACAGTTGCATCGTGTCTACCATTTAGAATGGAAAACCATAGACATACGATTTTTGGTCTAGCAACGAGACCGTAGACGCCGTTTGTCTAGCCGATGTCTATAGACAAATCGCTAGACATTGTCTCTGAGACCAAAATCGCGCAGCATGTCTACTAGTGTAGTCTAGTAGTAGTCTCAAAATCTCACACAAAACCCACTCCACTTCATTCCGCCCAGATATGTGCAAGCTTTGTGGACTATGCCCACAGGACCTTGTTAAGCACTTACTTTTTATATGTCCGGTACTTCATAATAACGGAGAACAACATATCCCTAACATTCATGAATTTCACTCTCCTATAGATGTCTTATCTACTACGGACCCATCACTAATATACAACATATTTAACTTCTTTCAGTCTATTGTGAAGCCTCAATTAATTTAGAAAAATAATAATGATAATTAAGGTTAAATATAAACACAATTAACAATAATAATTAAAATAAGAATATAAGTACTAATAATTTATGTATGATTTCTTGTTATTTTTACTAAATAAATAAATAAGTGGAAGAAAGGAAAAAAAAAAAAAAAAATCATATTTAAATATAGAATTGAAATATTATTTTTGATAATAATAATATGGAAATGAAATAGTTTTTACTAGTTATACGATATCACCAATGAAATATGTCATTGTTGCTGTACTTCTTTGCGTTTATGGTTACTCCTCAACTAATTAGGAAAGTAATACGTAATAATAATAAAATATTAAAGGTCAAACACAAAAACAAGGTTATCAACCAATATGTACTTTTTATGGAGATATTATAGTTATTAGTTATACATATGTTGAAACAAAGGAAAAAATATATATGTAATATTAAATAGTAAATAATTAGCTATTGAAAATATTATTATTTATATTTTAGTAATTAATTAAGTTATTGTTTATGTAAATTGTAAATTATGCACGTCTTAACCAAAGTAATCCAAAAGTATTATCAATCGTCTTATTTATATGTAATTAGCTTGTAAATTATTGATATAGTATTAATGATTTATTGTACCTATATATTAGCTCTAAAATTACTGTTATCATATTTACTGTTATAATGATTTACTGTATATATAAACTGAACTCCCTGTATGTTATAAATAAATACAGTGATTTACTACTATTATTTACATACTTAATACTTAATTCCTTAGTAACATTATTTAAGAGACACTTACCTATTACAGTATGTATTTTTCTTTAAGTGGAACATAAAAATATTTGGGCCAATATTTAAAGGATAGGGAATTATTCATGAGACAGGAGATGTAAGAAGATAGACGTTAGTTGTACTGTATTAGCTGGTTAGGCATTCCGGGACTCTCGTTACGTCACTGCACTCCCCCGCTATTCTACCACTACCCCCACCATACCCTATTCAGCCGTCCTCTATATCCTTGTGTGTTGTGTTTGTTTACATTATGAATATATCGACTGTCAGTGTTTAATATTGTTATGTCTGATTTACTTACTGTGTTGGAATTTAATTTTAAATTAATTCTTTTGTAGAATAAAATCACTTAAACGATCTTAGAAATTAAATTACAAGATCATACCAACTGGTAAGAAGAAGACTCATCTTTTTGTTAAACTTGTGAAGAAAAACGAAAAGGAATTAGTTTTTCAACGTATTTCTTCCGATATGAACAACTGGTATTTATTGCCCGAAGAGTTAAAAAACTTAAGCATTCACGCAGTTTTGTCGGGTTAGAAACCAATACAAAATGCAATTGCTGTAATTAAAAAATGTAAACAGGACTAACTGATTCATGGAGTAATTGCTAAGAAGGCTTTTAACTACAAATATTTAGGGAGATCCTTAATTGATTATGCGGTTGAGGAAGCCTATCTGGGGCATCATGTATAGAAATTAAAAAAAGCTGGCACATGTATTTTCTAACATGTATTTTATGTAGCTTCACAAGTATTTTCTGTATATTGATAAAAAATGCACCAATTATGGAGTCTTCTTCATTTCATAAGTTTTCTCTTAATACATTTTCCATATTCAGTCCTCTATTTTAAGACACACCTATATACGCGTTGATTTTGCGAATCTTGGGAGTATGTGTCTGTCGTAGATTAACTGGGCTTCGATGCAGCGTATCTGGTTTTTCGAGCGATATGAAATGAAAAAGACTACATAAATAATGCAATTTATATCAATGTACAGGAAACACTTTAATTATGTATGCATTATATTTGTTAGTTTTTGCATTTCTATACATGATGCCCCATATACGCTACCTCAACCGATTATGCTCTTTCGAAAGAGATACTTTTCCTAGAAGTAGAGCCCGAAGGAACCCCACTGTCCCATATAGATCTGATAGTGTTTGGGTTGCCAATCGAAGCTCAAGAACAAATTGAAAGAGAAGGAATAACCCTTGATGAACTTTATTAAGAACTACGAAAATTAGAAGACAGATTTATTAGAATCCTCTGCAAGGGTTCTTTCGAAGTCCATAATCGTGTCTGATGGAATGGTTGGGCGTTCTGTATTACGATTATAACTTGACATGGGCTTCTCGGATCCACAATTAAGCCATTCTCGAACTTCTAAGATAAGGGTTAACAGGGTCGGTTTTATGGGAAGCAATCGAACCTGATATCCCAGAGCCCGAACAACTGCTTTGCTCTAGACGGGCTCTCTCCAGTTCGGGCCTCTTTCTAATACAGCTTTTCTCGGTCGCTGCTTAAACCTAGGTCAAATTAGACTTACTATAGGTTCTCCTCCGCCTGCAGTTCAGCTTCAAGCATTTTTATCTTAGTTAAACTCGATCTAGTGCTGGTGTTTTTACCTGATTTTCCGACTTTTACTTTAGACTTGGTTATGTTTGAGGTTTCCAAGATGTCAGACATCGTAGCGTACCGTCTGATCTCCTCCGTCACGTCAGCCCGTTGTCGCTCGGATCCTATAAGCTCCATGTTGCCATCAGAAAGCCCATTAGGAATAGGAGGCTTACCAAAGTTCTTTCTCTCGCTACTTCTGAGCTGTGACATTTCGATATTAAATTAAATAAAATGTTCAATTCGTCAATAATAACTGATATTGAATTTTGAATCACAAAACTAAATGAACTCTGTCTCGGGGTTTCGGCACCACTAATGTAAAGAAATCTGACCAATAGATACTTTACTTCTTTTACTTCAATGCACGTATATTTTACAAACAACAATATCAGACGACAATGTCAAACTCAATAACATTTCAATTTAAAATTATATAAATAAAACAAACTTGTCTAAATTTCCTAACATCGGGTTTATAAACATTCCACGATATCGAGGGGAAACAACGATTTTAGTGGAATCTCTAGGTAAATTACACGCTTATAATTGCGAAACGCGTGCCCATTTTTTTCTGATGATAAGAATAATAAAGTAATTAGTCGGTGGTTAAAATAACGGCCAGATAAAGTAGTTAAAGATAAGAAGGGCTCCGGTAGCACGGCAGGTTTATCTCGACACAGATTTATCGTTTGGCGAGACCCGAGGTTTCGTGTTAAAATAGCCACCTGCTTAACATAGCCGGCTAAATCTAATTGAATAAGTGCACCGGTCGTGCACACGGAAACCTCTTGATCCGATCAATTAACTCGGTGCTACGTTCTTCACTTTGCTCGCCTGTATTAATCAAAAACACTAAACAGACCTATTTCTTGTACATATAGTTTTTACCGCCAATGTTGCGTTCTTTGTCATACGTTTCTAATAAAAATCCCCCCCCCTCCCCCAACCACTCTTTTAACGGGTAGTCCTAGATTTTCATTTTGAGTGGAGTATCAAATGAAAGCTACTCACGACTATATTACAAATACATGTATAAAAAATGATTCTATATAAAATATATACATAAAAAGTAGAAACATACTAAAATATTGATTCCTACCCCTATCACCCTGTAACGGCTAGTCCAACATTTTTGAAATAATTCATGTTAATACCTTATGTAGGCCGATGAAGAAAAAAAAAAATCACGTGGGTTATTTTGACTCATGAAACATGTTCATTTTTATAGAATAATGGCAGGTAGAAGAGGTAACATATACACAAATTTTAACGAAGTTGTTGATGGAACAACTTTATCAATTTTTTTTTTTTATTATTAAAAAAAATGATAGAAAAAAAGTAATTTTAAATACCGGTGAAAAGAATTAAGTGGGGTTAAATACCGATGAAAACAAGTATGTGGTTTTAAGCGGAATTAATAACATTATTTCGGGATATCAGCTCGCATAAACACACAACGGACAACCGAAATCTGTAGCAGAGAATTTGATTCGCACCCATTTTTAAATATATTTGGAAGAATGGAGATGTCGATTGACAGGATATATTGAAACATTTATCTAAAACAGACACACTATGTGTTAATCAAGGGATAGAAACGCCCCTGTAACATAAGCGCTACGTATATGGTTTAAAAGTCAAAATCTACAGAGCTTTAGATTGAAAATATCACAAAACAACCCGTTTTAAAGTGCTATAACATGTTTTTATTTCAAATATATATAAAAATAATACAGGAGAATGGCTGAACTGCAGTAAGGGAGGGCATGATCCTGCGTTAATAGCTGCGGACCGGTTTCTAAAGCCCTGCGGGGGCCTTACTGTAATGTAGCCTCGGGTACCAAGTTTAGATTAAACCTCCTCCCTTTATTTATGTTAGAGCCTTCCCTTTATAACGTCGATAGAACTGAACCAGGGGGCGGGGCGTAAATTAAACCAGGGCCCCTCTTATAACAAGTGAATTAACTCGTTAATTCAGAATAAAGTGGGCCCTATGTAAAGTACAAACTTGTCCTCAAATGTAGAGTAGGGCTCTTTTTATAACAATTCAATTAACTCGAGATTTCCTCTAAAGGGTGTGCCCAGTGTGCGTTAGAATACGCCCGTCAAATTATATTACATAGTTCTTCACGTATTGTACTCAATATTAACGGAATTGAGTTAAAAATGAAACGCGCTTGAGAGGATATCTCAATAATATTGACATTTAGGATTACTTGTTAATGGATCAAAACGGTGAGTCAGTGGCGTAGGAACGGGGGGGGGGGCTATCGGGCTTGAGCCCCCCCCCCCCCCCCCCCCCCCCCGTCAGATTTGAAGGGGCTATAAAATTACAAATAAAATAAAAATTAGTACATGGGTTTATGTCTAAAACTGCTTAAAATGCTGTTTTTGAAAGTTTACTTTCCAAAATTTTCCCGGGCCTCCCTTCTATAGAGGGGGCGGGGGGTAGTCTGGCACCATAATTTCTAGAAATCGAGCATTGATAAAGAGTATGATGTACCCCCCCCCCCCCCCCCCCCTCTTAGTGGAGGTGCCGGGCCACCACCGTCTAAAGTGAATTCCTACGCCACTGCGGTGAGTTCAATTAACAATTGGTTAATTAAAAAAAGGTTATATTTCACCCATTATGGGCATCATCAAACCTAAAATAAATTTTAAATAAACAGGTCAAGTGTGTGCTAGTCAGCACACAGCGAGGGTCCGTAGGCCACAGTATATAGTGTTTAACTGTAAAGTGTATAAACAGTGTTTTTTTAAAATGCTAAAAAGCTTACTTTGAACCATTCTAAGGTTCTGATATTCTCAAAACACACTCTGATAAAGTATTTTTTTGCCACTGAACCGGACTACAACCATATAAATACACCGAAAAGACCATAATTATAAAAAAACGTATTTTGTCAATAAAAAATAAAATAATATTTTTTTCGAAATTTTCCAAAAGTGGTATCTTTACTTTTGGTAGAAGAATGTTCAGGAATTTTTTCAGATTTTTTGCACTTCACATAAGCGAGATAGAGGGGGGGGGGGGCACGTTTCAAACCCGCTTCAAACTCGCCTACGCTCGCCCTATCAAAGTTATAACCAAAGAATTATATATTTTTGTAATCAGCTCGACGTACCCTTTCATATGATACCCCTTTCGGTGTCGAAAAAAAAAAAAATTTTAACCCTTAAGTTTTTTTACCCTAATTTTTTTGAAAAATTTTTTTTTTTAGTCGCTATATTTTTAAAATATGTGGGTAGGTAAGACACATACCATGCCAAATTTCAAAGTGATCGGATGAAAGGTGTAGCCGTCAGAGCACGCGAGAGTACGGACGGACAGACACACGCAGGAAAATATAAGGGTCCTTGGTTTTGCCTACGGACCCTAAAAATTAAAAATGTTTTTTTACATTAATAAACTTATATAACTAAAACATCTTACAAAATTTAAAACACTTTACAAAATAATTAGATTTTTACTAAACTCGAGTCCTTAATAGGGATAGAATGTTACATATTTTTTAAGTTTTTTAATAATGTTATATATAAATAATCCTCAATTAAAAACATGATCCTCAGATCATCTGTGTCTTACTGGAAAACTACCACTTTCAAGCAACATATAATATATGTATAAAAAAAAAATCCTTAAACAGGGTTGCTACAAAAAGACTAATTTTTGAAAAAAAAGAAAAAAAAAAATCACATAACAATTAAAAATAACTATTTTCAGACACTCTAGTACGTTAAACAGAAATTTAAAAAAATTATAATTCATTAATTATATTTTGGTAAAATTTATTGAAAAGTATTTTATCATTCCTAAAGTTTATTGCATCTTTTTCTTATGTTATGTGGAAAGCTTCTGGGTAATCTTAAATATTATTTTCATTGTCTATTATTTTGGAATATTAACATTTCTTGGAGTGATCAGTATTTTAAAAATGTAAGGATAATGCAGCATGTATTTTAATTTTTCTTGTGAACATCATATTTGTGTTTTTATAGTCTATTATTAAAAGTTTTTCTTGATTTTCCAATATAAATTTGCTTACAATCACCACAAGAAATAGAATACACAAAATCAAGTTCTTCATCATCAGAGAACTTGCCTTTTAATTTCCTAAAGAAAGATTTTTCTATTTTATTCCTTGGTTTTATTCTTATACATAATAATTAGTGAAAATCTGAATCTGAATATATTAATATTTGAAACAATGAATCTGTTCTGGCAATATTTTAATGTACGGTCTACTACAATATTTAGGTTTGTTTGTTTTATAAGAAGAACTTGTATCATTTGCTACTGTAAAATTTTGAAATCTATAAAAGTTTGCATACCAAACATTTTTAATAAGCTTGAATAGATAAAAATTCAGGTTGAATTTCTTAAATAATTTATTTTAAATTCCCTTAAATATTTTTTATCAGTTAATTTGATAGCTCTAAACATTATGTTAGGCATTGAGTTAATTTTTGTGTGCAAAAGGATGATTAGATATAAAATTAAGGAATTTACTATTTTTACATGTTTTTTCAAACCACATAGTATCGATGCTTCCATCACGATTTTTAACTATAGTCACATGCAAATAATTGAATCTGGTTTCAGATTCAATTTCTGTTTCAGTTATAAACTGAGATTTATATCTGTTGACTAATTTCTTTGTTGATACAATTAAAACAACCTTTAAAAAAATCACAGGGAAGTACTTTTAGGGTTTTGTAGGATAATAAGCATATAATATGTTATCTTATTATAAAATAACATTTTTTTTTTATTTCCTCACCCGGTCCTATATGAAAGTAAAAATAAAATATAACAAATTTAGATGCAAGGCCCCTAAATAACAAAAAACCAAAAAAACGAGTAGAGTAAAGGGTCCCTGGTTCGATCCTCCGGGGTGTCAAAATGTTATTTATAAGTAATAACGACATTGTAAATTACATTTATTCTGGAAATTTTCATCGGCCTATCATAAGGTGTTTGCATGAATTATTTTAAAATTTTAGGACTAGCCGTTATAGTTTCGACACACAAACCCATAAAAAAATCTATTGTTAAAACATTTGATATGAGTAGGTACTGGGACACTTGAGTCCAACCCCACTCCTGACCCCCTACGTCATACCCCCACTCCTCGAGGCCACGCCCACCGGTCCTGTTTAATTTTCAAATCTCCCGGTCCTTTTTTGAATATCCTGGTCCACCATCTTGTAGAGAAATACCTGTAAAAAAGCTGTGCCTTTGATGAGTATTGAACCCCGAGCTACTGGGTGAGAGTCCAACGCCTTAGCCACTACACCAGCATACCAATTGATAAGCTACAACCCAGAAGTAGTATATAAGCCATATCGCTTTATACATTTCGTAAATAATCCATATGAATTACCAGGGTTTCGAACCTGGGCCTACTGGGTGTGAAGACAGTGCGATATCGATTGAGCCACCTAGGCAGTTGATATTCTACAACCCAGAAGTAGTATATAAGGCGGCACGTGCGATATCATTCTCTCTGGACTATTCGAAGTGGAGTGGGGGTTGTCGTCGCTTAGTCTGACCTAGTTCCCAGCCTGCTAAAAAAGCTTACACTGCGTTTTCGCTGTCTAAGCAGAATAATTTCTTTTGGCTGATTTAAAAACTTATATTTATATATTATTCTAAACATCTCTATATATATATATATATATATATATATATATATATATATATATATATATATATATATATATTATCAAATGAGGATATCCCTACCGTCAATACTTGCTTGATCTGGAGATCACTGGACCGGTTTCGGCTAAACGCCATCATCAGCAGAGTCGAAGTCTCTCGTAGCACTCAACACACTTATCGAGTCTACATGAGAGAATGAAGTTGGAAAGGTGGAGGCAGATGAAGATATATATACAAAAGAAGTAGGATAAGGAAATACCCGTGAGACGGGGGTGTCAGGTGCACAGACGGCGAAAAAACAAAGGGAAGAGTGCGCGAAAAAGAAGATGATGCAATGAAGGGAAGGTTGCGTAGAGGGATGATGCAATAGACGAAAGGGTTGAATAGAGTTCATCCTTTCCTTTTTCTCTATGCCAACTCTTATGGTTCTTTACATCATCTCTGTCCGTCGCCCACCCTTCACTTTATTACATCGCCTTGTCTCTATTCAACGTAGGCAAAGAGACTTATCGACTCACAAACTTTTTCAACAAATACGACATTAAGACAGCTTTCAAAACAACAAACAACATAGGGAACAGACTAATAAAACGACAGACTAACAATAACATTTATGACAATAGCGGAATTTATAAACTAACTTGCAACGACTGCGACCAAGTATACATAGGAAGGACAGGACGCAACTTACAAACTAGGTATAAAGAACACATACGATCGTACATATACAATAGAACAGACTCCAACTTCGCTAACCACCTACGCAAACACGGACACGAACCGACGACAATTGACCAATCAATGACATTATTGCACAAAGAACAGAAAGGACCAAGACTCGACATACTTGAAAAACTTGAAATTTACAAACATAGGACGACCAACAAGACCTTAATTAACGAACAATTACTCACTAACTCTGACGTAACATTTTCAGCACTTAAACCACCAACCAACAAACGTAAACGAGACGACACAACTTTAACGCATACGCTAAGCAAAAGACCTAGACTAGACTGAACTTTTCGAACACCCATCTCTTTTTTCTTCATCAATTTCTCAACCTTTTCTCTTAATATTCTTCCCCTCCCAAAATCATCCTTTCCTTTTTCTCTATGCCAACTCTTATGGTTCTTTACATCATCTCTGTCCGTCGCCCACCCTTCACTTTATTACATCGCCTTGTCTCTATTCAACCCTTTCGTCTATTGCATCATCCCTCTACGCAACCTTCCCTTCATTGCATCATCTTCTTTTTCGCGCACTCTTCCCTTTGTTTTTTCGCCGTCTGTGCACCTGACACCCCCGTCTCACGGGTATCTCCTTATCCTACTTCTTTTGTATATATATCTTCATCTGCCTCCACCTTTCCAACTTCATTCTCTCATGTAGACTCGATAAGTGTGTTGAGTGCCACGAGAGACTTCGACTCTGCTGATGATGGCGTTTAGCCGAAACCGGTCCAGTGATCTCCAGATCAAGCAAGTATTGACGGTAGGGATATCCTCATTTGATAACGTACAAACTTGCGGTAATTACTCAAAATTCGATATATATATATATATATATATATATATATATATATATATATATATATATATATATATATATATTTATATATATATATATAGTTTCTTTCTCACTCTTACATATTATTATATTATTTAAACGGCGTTCTCTTTTTTTATTTTCTTTTTCATATTAACACGTAGAATATTTCCTTTTTATTAATGTACATCCTATATTACCTTGTCGCTCCCGTACATTATTCTTTAGCTTTGTACAAACAGCTGTTTTTTGTTTTTATTATTTGAATTAAAACTTTTTCCCGGTCAATGTTTTTCTTTTATATGTATTATATATATATTTGTTTTGTAGTTGAGTTTTAATAATTTGAATTCAAAACCTGTTCCCGCCTGTACCACACGCACACGCTCACACACACACACACACACACACACACACACACACACACATACAATATATATATAATATTAAATAGTATATTTTAATTTGAATTTAAACATTGCCCCCGCGCAAAATTAAAGAATAATTATTATTAACCTGTTTAGCCTATACCCATGATTTACAACCGTTTTAATATTTATTAAGCGAACGTTGAAAATGTACACCTTTCACAAATTTTGAAATTCTTATTAAATGGATATGATTTAGGTGTAATAAAAACAAAAATTATTTTCTTTTCTTTACATGAGACGTTTCGAACCTTACAAGGTCATCTTCAGTCATCGATCATTTATTAATTAATGGTGTATAATATCTATCTCCATAGGAGAGGGTCTTGAACAAGTATGATTAAGTTAAAAAAAATTTTGTAATTATAATAAATTAACATCTTTAAATTAAAATTGGACATGTTACTAAAAAAAAAACCAACATAATTATACTACTTAATTATAAATTAAAATATTTAGTGATGTAAAAACATGACATGGATGTTTTTACATCACTAAATATTTTAATTTATAATTAAGTAGTATAATTATGTGGGTTTTTTTTTTTAGTAACATGTCCAATTTTAATTTAAAGATGTTAATTTATTATAATTACAAAATTTTTTTTAACTTAATCATACTTGTTCAAGACCCTCTCCTATGGAGATAGATATTATACACCATTAATTAATAAATGATCGATGACTGAAGATGACCTTGTAAGGGTCGAAACGTCTCATGTAAAGAAAAGAAAATAATTTTTGTTTTTATTACACCTAAATCATATCCATTTAATAAGAATTTCAACCGTTTTAATATTACAGACTTTTAATTATTAACTACTTTTAATTTTAACTACCCAATTTACAGACTTTTTAATATTACCTGGGTTATAAAACATGTATGTCTAAATATGTGTTGTAGTGTACATATCTCAATCACTTGTCATATGTCTATTTTAACAGTCATTCTCGCAATAGTTCTAACAAAGTAGTGTATATTTTAACAAGTTTAATCGTAGTTAAGTTACGTGCATAGTAAATTTGCCTAATATTTAATTTTACCGAGGCTTATTTAGCATTCCACACTTCTCATTTGTGATTACTTTATATATATGTAGCCGTTTTACTCACATACACACTCTGTTTACTATAAATTCTCTAATGTCTCTTAACTCAATATTAAACAATACAACTAAAACAATATTCCTACATATTTTATACATGTACTAATTTTGTGCTTCTGAATATTTTTCTTTCGCTGGTATACCTAAAACAATATACCAAAACAATATTACTAAAAATATTGGTATTGTTTAAATGTATGTGTACGCGCGCGTTCGTGGTAAATAAAAATAAAATAATGTGCTTATTTGTTAGCCTGATTGTTACCTCTAAAACAAAACTACAAATTAATAAAACCAGAGAAATAATAAATTATACAGGTATATACAATCTAACTTACTTAAAGTTTTATAGAAACTAGAGAAACCATGTACAGAATTTAGATAATATATAGAACCCTATGTATATAGATATTATACAAAGATTTGTTCTTTTCTGTACATTTTACTAAAAATTTATTAAAAAATTCTCGAAACAAGTGTGTGGTAGATTCTTATTAAAAATATCCAATATGCATATTATAATATATACCCGATAATTTTGTACATCTATATTATTTGTTTTCTTGTTTGTTAGATAACAGGTTTATAATACATGCATATATTTTACCTAAAACTATATTCCTAACTTTAACTCCTAATTTAATATCCCTTAACTACAATGATACAACTGCATATACAATACAAATTTAAACAATCCTACATATATAAAAATAAAACCAAAACATGTCTTTTTAAAATAGTTCGAGCTGTATGAGTTATTTAATTAAATTATTATTATTTTAAATCAATTCAATCACATTATCCTTTACTTGCAAAATAAGGTAGTTGATCAGTTTGTTGAAAAATTGTTAACAAATATAAGCAAGAGATACAAAATTAAAATATTACGAAAACAAAATTTAGTACTATTGTTTATACGTATTCCATACTCCCCAAGGTAAAAAAGAATTTTGTTGTATTATATACGCATGTGATATGTAGGTGACGGGGCTTATAATATACATTTTATAATTTATTTTAGCTGTTGTTGGTAACGCATGTACATTATAATATAAATAAAATTGTGTCTGATAATTATATGTGTGTACATTGTACCTAACCCTCGTTGTATTTGTTCATTGTACCTAATCTTCGACTTATTTGTACATAATCTAAATCCGGTGTTCTTTAACCAATTAATATTATAACAGCATTATCTAACTTGTGTTGAAACATAAAAATGTATTAAGTAACACACACACACACAGCAGCAGAAAGCGAAATACGCAACCACATAAAATATTTAATAATTAAAACATTGATGTACAATTCTATACCAGGATTTAGAGTCTAGATAATTGCAACAGTTCTTGCAATTTATGTCAGGGTTCAATTTTTATATAATAGAGTTTCCTTCTTTTATCTATGCAATTTGTATGCCATAATACATTTATTCAATTAACCTATAGGTTTACAATTCCAATAAATTTTAATTAAATGTCTATCTGACAAACTTTTTCTTAATAACCAACTTGCTGTAACAATATTTCTGTGTAAGTTAATGTATACAACTTGGCAAGTAAGGATACAATACTTAAAGTTGAGCTATGTTTTACTATTTATGCTTCTCTCAGTATACATATTTACGAATTAAAAAACAAAACGTATAAACTATTTTGTATTGTGTTTTACCACACCTTTGCGAGCACACTGAGTTTACTTCTTCTCGACACAGACTTACAGACTAATTCCATGTGGTACAATATCTAGTCGACAATACCACATAGTATAATGTGTATACAATACACTCTCCAGAAACAAACTTGTATTGGAAACTTGATAGAACAATATAACAAGCAATATATAACAATATAACAAACAATACAACAAACAATATAACAAGCAATATATTGAACAAACAATATATGTAAGCCAAATATATAGACTTTTAATTCTATAGGTGTCGTGATCTCCATGGAGATCGCGTATTTTTATTTTTTTATGTTAATTTAAAAATATAAATAAAGGAGTCGAGTCTTGAATTGACACTTGAAAGAAATTGTTTTATACTTTTATTGATATATTTAAAATAGTATAATATCGAAACTTAAGTTCAAGACAAAAGTGGTAGCAGAGGTGAAGAATGTCTGCGGGCGGAGCCATTAGAAGGGCGATGGGTCCTATCAAAACTCATATTCTCCGAATAACGAAGGAAACTGATGACTTTTTCAAACTTGAAAATAAAACTTTAGAAAATGGTATGTCACTTTTATCTCGATTAAAAACGATTGTTAGCAGGTTTGAAAACTATAAAGGTAAACTTTTAGAATTATCTGAGGTCGACCCGGATAAGGCCGAGAAACTTGAGGAAAAGGCGGAAGAGTATGAACTTATACTACTGGACGCGGCAGACGTCTCAGCGAGATTGGAAGTTTTTATTACTCTGTGCAATAAACTACCTCATCCTTTAACTCTTGATACTGATAATATCACTACCGAGGGTCCATCTCAGACTAAACCTAAACCTTGTACTAAGTTGCCTAAGTTATCTTTACCCTTTTTTAGCGGGTCAATCCTAGAATGGGGATCCTTTTGGGGTTCATTTAAAGTAGCGGTTCATGACGGACCCTACGATAACGTTACAAAACTAAATTACTTATTGAGCCTTTTAAAAGGAGAGGCGAAACGCTGTGTAGAGGGATACCAATTTAGTCCGGAAAGTTACGATGAGGTTGTTGACGTATTGACAGATAGGTACGGGGATAAATCTGTCAATATACACGCTCACTATAGTGCCCTTAGAAACATACCTCAAGCTAATAACAATACTAAATCCTTAAGAAAAACTTTAGATGCAATAGAACTGCATTTAAGAACGTTATCAGCTTTAGGTGAAAATACTGACGGAAATCTTTTCGTATCTTTAATTTACAGTAAATTACCATCAGAGATTTTAATAAAAATGAATGAAAATAAGGTTTCAACAACTAAAGAACTTAGAAAATCTTTGTTAGACTTCGTTAAAGCTAGGGAGAAGGCTGATTACTTTAAAAATAACGATGATATAGATAGCGATCTTTTTAATTCGTCTTTTACTGAAAAACCATTTGACAATTCGGTAAATAAACAAACTCATTTGACAACTGAAACTCTTTCGGCCCCCGAAACGTCAACTAAATCTAAAAATAGATCTAAGAATCAAAATAATATTTCGTCGGGTATAAATAAAAAATGTTTATTTTGTCAATCTGAACACTGGAGTGACGAGTGTCAGAAATTTAAAACTTTAGAAGAAAGAAAGGAAAAAATAGTAGGCCGTTGCTTTATTTGTTTACAAAAACATTTGAAAAAAAATTGTCTAAATTATAAACCTTGTGCTCACTGTCAAATGAAGCATAACCATCATAGAAGTCTATGTCCCTCCAAATTTGGTGAAAATCATTGTGCTGTTACTGAGAGCAACAATATTCCTAACCCTGAATTATCGTTTGTTTCATTAGGTGAAACTGTTATCATGCAAACGGCAACAGTCGTTGTCAAAGGTCCTAAGGGAAGTTATTTATCGCGTATGTTTCTTGATGGAGGAGCTCAAAGATCTTACGTAAATAAAAATCTTGCTCGTCGTATAGGTGCACCTCGCATAGAAACTCAAAATCTATCTGTTTTTACTTTTGGAAAGTCTACTCCAACTATTATTGAGAGTTCTCTTACCGAATTAGAATTTTGTCTTTGTGACAATAAAACTTTAAATATCCGTGCAAATGTTGTTCCAGTTTTGGCGGGTAATTTTAAAACAAATACACTTAACCCTAAGGACTTAGAACCAAAATTTGCTAACTACGTTCTTGCAGATAAAAATCCTGACTTGCCTATTGACATAATTTTGGGTAAGACCCCTACTATGATTATATCCGATAACGCGACCCAATTTAAAGCTACAAGTTCGGTCATTGCTCAAACTAGTAACCAAATTAGGTGGAAATTCATCCCAGAACTAGCCCTCTGGGCAGGAGGGTTTTATGAGCGACTTATTTCCAATGTTAAGAACTGTCTGAGACGGACTGTAGGTAGTGTTAGGCTCTCTATTAGTGAGTTGGAGACTATCCTTTCTGAGGTAGAGTACGTGGTCAACTCTCGTCCTCTTACATACATTACTGACAGCAACTCCGAACAGGCGCTCACCCCATCTCTTTTTTTAATTCCTCACCTACAAGAAGCAGAAGTTGTTCTAGAAGATAAAGAACTGCCAACTTGCAAAGACTTTGCAGAAGAAGCTCGAAAGAATTTAGAGCTACGGTGTAAGCAGGTGGCAGCATTTAACATCGTGGAATTTTACCCCCCCTGAAAGAAAGCTGCTTCTCTGGGAGTGTCGTGATCTCCATGGAGATCGCGTATTTTTATTTTTTTATGTTAATTTAAAAATATAAATAAAGGAGTCGAGTCTTGAATTGACACTTGAAAGAAATTGTTTTATACTTTTATTGATATATTTAAAATAGTATAATATCGAAACTTAAGTTCAAGACAAAAGGTCTTGGTTACAAGTAGTGTGCAAAAGAGTAAGTGTTCCTACAAGATATTTTTAAAATATATTAAATTGTGTGGCAATAGACCGGAAGTGTCGTCTATTAGGGTCAATAACCTGGGTTACAAATTATTAAAGTTTTGTTTTAATAATTTATACATTAATATTACAATTTAGTTCTTAACCAGATACACTCCCCACGCGTACTTACAGTGGTTTGCCGTTTTATTGTGTTTATATATAAGCAAAATATATTATATTCTGTTGCGATACTTATTAGAAAAACTTACTGACAAGTTCTCCAAAATTTAGACGAAGAAATTTAGATTCCGATACGGTACACTTGTATCGAACCCATACACATGTATACTGTACGAACATGTTTTTTCTAGCATTTATATAACTTGTTAAACAGACGGTTCCATTTATTTATATACACGACTTAGTTCGTATATACTTCTGTTAATTTTTTTGTACCATAACAGACAACAATAGGAATATAACAAATTGAGTTGACTAAGTTTTAGATATAGCATGGATCCATATGATTTATGGAGGTTTTACGAATGGTTGTACCAACGTACACCAAAATGTAGCTCTGTTATATTAGATTCTCTGTTATGTTAGATTCCACTGTCCAAATGATCATACACATACCCGATTACATTATGACAGTTCGAATGTCTACCTGCACACGCACATGGTCTGGTATATCGACCACCAGTAACAAAATATTATTAAAGCAATAAAACTAATTTGTAGCCTACCAATTAATTTACATTCTAGTGTGCATACAATTCGTTTAATGTACTATTTATTTCCAATATTGGTTCTGCCATTTTTTAGTTTACCTCTACTACTGACATTTAGTTGTACCTGTTTGCAGGGAACATACCGATTGTTACAAACAAATTGGATTTTTAGTTTAACTTTACTACCAAAATTTTAGATGTACTTTTTTTTAAGGGGTGTACTGTCTGTTGCAAGTGGTACTTAATTACACCACATCCAAAATTATAAAATGTCGATTAGAAATAAGCTGGTACATTTAGCTACACATTAGCTAGTTTAAGTTATAACAGATTCTCTAAGAGCACAGGTCTAACAATTTAATTGTTTGCATGGTTAGATTTACACTGTAATAAAACAATATTTATGTTATTCTGTATCTCCTTACTGTAACTTACTAAACAATATAACTACCATTACTACAATATTACAGTATTATTGTAAACTTATTATTACTTGTACATTATTACATACAAGATTACTACTTTTTTACATTATTGCTACATTACTTACTTATTGTTAACTAATTATTATTACATATACATTACTTACAAAATTACTACTCTGTAGTCTCAATTTAACGTGTACTCAATATTAAGCCACCTACCATATTTGTCATTTGACAAACCAATTTTGTATTTAATTGTGTTGATTTTTTAAACCTCAGTTCTCCACAACCAACAAGTGTCCAAATGAGCATGCACATGATTACATTATGGTAGTTCGAATGTCTACCAAAACTTAGTTCCACCTGAACACATAACATAAACTCCGTATATCGACCACCAGTACGCCAGTAACAAAATATTATTTAAGCGATAAAACTAATTTGTAGACTGACTTTTAAATTTTAGTGTGTAAACACAATTCGTTTAATGTGCTATTTATTTCCAATATTGACTCTGTCATTTAACAAACAAATTAGATTTTTAGTATAGCTTTACTACAGGTATTTAGTTGTGCTTTTTTTTTACAAAGGACATACTGACTTATACAATTGCAATGTCAATCACACCACATCCAAATTAAAAATTTCGAAAGACTAAGATGGTAAATGTTAAGCATAACACATGTCATGTAACGAAAACTCGTTTACATTTTGGTACCATGGTGTTGTAAAAACCAAGGAATAATTAGGTTCTAATTTTAAAAGGTAAAGTATTTAGTTTTTTAATTATTTATAATTTATTAGTCAGTTTGTAAGTGTAGTAATTATTAGTTTATTATTTATAAAATAGGAAATAAAACCACACTAGAATAACAAGTAAATATAAGATTTGTGTATTTAAATATAGGGGGTTGAGTTGGTAAATTGTAGAATGTAGATTTTTAAGTATTTTAATTATTATGTGTCTATCATTATAATTTTATTTTTGTAAAATTAATTCATTTAGGTCTGTTAGAATTACTAGTAAACCTTATTAGAATTTTAAAAACTACATGCTCTTATTTGTACGATATTAGATATCTTGTAAGTGTAGTAATTATTAGTTTATTATTTAAAAACAGGATATAAAACCACGCTAGAATAACATGTAAATATAAGATTAGTATATTTAAA